>OU612058.1:100124497-100569721 GCA_914767635.1 Melanostoma mellinum
ATCGCGCTGACCAGCGCTCGACATCACGCTGCTTTGCGCTCCTGGCCACGCTGCTTTGCGCTCCACATTGCGCTGACCAGCGCTCGACATCACGCGGCTTTGCCCTCCTAGCCACGCGGAAGTGTGCCCATCGTCAACGTGGGACCAGAGCGGAGTTTTCCTGTTTTTTGGCCTTTTTTTTAACATTTTTACGAGAAAAAAATTGTAAAGGGTAAGTGAAAGTTTTTAATTGGCAATTTTTTAGTTAAATTTAAAAAACAAAAAATTATTATTTTCTCTCTTTTGTGTTGCACTTTGACCGTCAAACGCGTCATTATTCCGTTTTCTTATATATCGGTATATATATATTTCGTTTTGATTGAAGCGGTTCTTGAGTATTCGCTTTCCATCACGGTAGTTTCACTTTTCATTTTTCGATAAGCAACTTCGATAAACGCGATAAACGCGAACGGTTGTGTTCCCCAGCCTGTTTTTTGGTTTTATTTGAAATTTTAATAGACTGTCTTCCTCTTTGAAGGAGTCTGCGTTTTTTATCGCGTGTTAATTTTTTCTTTCGTTCGTGCAGCACACACCGTTCGTAACGGTGTATTCAAGCCGGGGTGGTTGGCCCCCAGTAGAATCTATCAAGCCTTTTGAAGATTCCAGAGCTTCTAAATTTTGACTTTTTTAATATTTAAATTTAAATTTTAACCCTTTTGAAATTTTTTCCATCGTTCGTGCCGCGCACGCCGTTCGTAACGGTGTATCCAAGCTGGGGTGGTTGGCCCCCAGTAGAATCTTTCAAGCCTGTTGAAGATTCTTATGCTTTAAAATTTTAACCTTTTTTGAAATTTTTAGAATCCTTCAAGCCTTTTGAAGATTCTCGCACTTTAAAATTTTTACTTTTGAAATTTTTTCTCTCGTTCGTGCCGCACACGCCGTTCGTAACGGTGTATCCAAGCCGGGGTGGTTGGCTCCCAGTAGAATCTTTCAAGCCTTTTGAAGATTCTTGCGCTTTAAATTTTGTTTTTGAAATTTTTTGAATCTTTCAAGCCTTTTGAAGATTCTTGCGCTTTAAAATTTTAACTTTTTTTGAAATTTTAGAATCTTTCAAGCTTTTTGAAGATTCTTGCGTTTTAAATATTGATTTTTTTTTACTCTTTTGAAATTTTTTCTATCGTTCGTGCCGCACACACCGTTCGTAACGGTGTATCTAAGCCGAAGTGGTTGGCCCCCAGTAGAATCCTTCAAGCCTTTTGAAGATTCTTGCGCTTTAAAATTTTAACTTTTTTTGACATTTTTAGAATCTTTCAAGCTTTTTGAAGATTCTTGCGCTTTAAATATTGATTTTTTTTGACTCTTTTGAAATTCTTTCTCTCGTTCGTGCCGCACACACCGTTCGTAACGGTGTATCCAAGCCGGGGTGGTTAGCCCCGAGTAGAATCTATCAAGCCTTTTGAAGATTCTTGCGCTTTAAAATTTTAACTTTTTTTGAAATTTTAGAATCTTTCAAGCCTTTTGAAGATTCTTGCGCTTTATATTGATTTTTCGACTCTTTTGAAATTTTTTCTTGTTCGTGTCGCACACACCGTTCGTAACGGTGTAACCAAGCCGGGGTGGTTGGCCCTCAGTAGAATCTTTCAAGCCTTTTGAAGATTCTTGTGCGTTAAAATTGTAATTTTTTAAAATTCTTAGAATCCTTCAAGTCTTTTGAAGATTCTTGCACTTTAAAATTTTGAATTTTTTTGAAATTCTTTTTCTCTCGTTCATTCATTCACATACCATTGGTCACGGAATCTTTCAAGCCTTTTGAAGATTCCAGTGCTTTAAATTTTGATTCTTTTTGAAATTTAATCGACTTCCTTCTTCTTCGAAGGAGTCTGCGTTCTTTTTATCGAGTTTTGTCCTCGTTCGTGCCGCACATACCATTGGTAACGGAATCTTTCAAGACTTTTGAAGATTCCAGTGCTTTAAATTTTCGTTTTGTGAAATTTGATAGACTGCCTTCTTCTTCGAAGGAGTCTGCGTTCTTTTTTTATCGAGTTTTGTCCTCGTTCGTGCCGCACATACCATTGGTAACGGAATCTTTCTTTGAAGATTCCAGTGCTTTAAATTTTCGTTTTGTGAAATTTGATAGACTGCCTTCTTCTTCGAAGGATTCTCCGTTCTTTATCGAGTTTTTGTCCTCGTTCATGTCGCACCGTCATGTCGCATGGGTGGTAGGCCCCCAGTAGAATCGTTCAAGCCTTTTGAAGATTCTGACGCGTTTTTTATCGCGTTTTTGTACCCGTTCGTGCCAAACACACCGTTGGTAACGGTGTATCAAGCCAGGGTGGTTGGCCCCCAGTAGAGTCTTTCAAGCCTTTTGGAGATTCTTTTGCTTTAAATTTTATTCTTTTTGAAATTTAATCGACTTCCTTCTTCTTTGAAGGAGTCTGCGTTTTTTCTTTATCGCGTTCTGCTTAATCGCGTTTTCTACATCGCGTTTTCTTTATCGCGTTGTCTTTATCGCGTTTTGTCCTCGTTTAGGTCGCATGGGTGGTAGGCCCCCCAGTAGAATCGTTCAAGCCTTTTGAAGATTCTGACGCGTTTTTTATCGCGTTTTTGTACCTGTTCGTGCCAAACACACCGTTGGTAACGGTGTATCAAGCCGGGGTGGTTGGCCCCCAGTAGAGTCTTTCAAGCCTTTTGGAGATTCTTGTGCTTTAAATTTTATTCTTTTTGAAATTTAATCGACTTCCTTCTTCTTCGAAGGAGTCGGCGTTTTTTTTCTTTGTCGCGTTTTCTTTATCTCGTTCTGTCCTCGTTTAGGTCGCATGGGTGGTTGGCCCCCCCAGTAGAATCTTTCAAGCCTTTTAAAGATTCGGACGCGTTTTTATCGCGTTTTTGCACCCGTTCATGCCAAACACACCGTTGGTAACGGTGTATCAAGCCGGGGTGGTTGGCCCCCAGTAGAGTCTTTCAAGCCTTTTGGAGATTCTTTTGCTTTAAATTTTATTCTTTTTGAAATTTAATCGACTTCCTTCTTCTTTGAAGGAGTCTGCGTTTTTTCTTTATCGCGTTCTGCTTAATCGCGTTTTCTTCATCGCGTTTTCTTTATCGCGTTGTCTTTATCGCGTTTTGTTCTCGTTTAGGTCGCATGGGTGGTAGGCCCCCCAGTAGAATCTTTCAAGCCTTTTGAAGATTCTGACGCGTTTTTTAGCGCGTTTTTGTACCCGTTCGTGCCAAACACACCGTTGGTAACGGTGTATCAAGCCGGGGTGGTTGGCCCCCAGTAGAGTCTTTCAAGCCTTTTGGAGATTCTTTTGCTGTAAATTATATTCTTTTTGAAATTTAATCGACTTCCTTCCTCTTCGAAGGAGTCTGCGTTTTTTCCTTATCGCGTTTTCCTTATCGCGTTTTCTTTATCGCGTTTTCTTCATCGCGTTTTCCTTATCGCGTTGTCTTTATCGCGTTTTGTCCTCGTTTAGGTCGCATGGGTGGTAGGCCCCCCAGTAGAATCGTTCAAGCCTTTTGAAGATTCTGACGCGTTTTTTATCGCGTTTTCGTACCCGTTCGTGCCAAACACACCGTTGGTAACGGTGTATCAAGCCAGGGTGGTTGGCCCCCAGTAGAGTCTTTCAAGCCTTTTGGAGATTCTTGTGCTTTAAATTTTATTCTTTTTGAAATTTAATCGACTTCCTTCTTCTTCGAAGGAGTCGGCGTTTTTTTTTCTTTGTCGCGTTTTCTTTATCTCGTTCTGTCCTCGTTTAGGTCGCATGGGTGGTTGGCCCCCCCAGTAGAATCTTTCAAGCCTTTTGAAGATTCGGACGCGTTTTTATCGCGTTTTTGCACCCGTTCGTGCCAAACACACCGTTGGTAACGGTGTATCGAGCCGGGGTGGTTGGCCCCCAGTAGAGTCTTTCAAGCCTATTGAAGATTCTTGTGCTTTAAATTTTGATTCTTTTTGAAATTTAATCGAATTCCTTCTGCTTCGAAGGAGTCTGCGTTTTTCTTTATCGCGTTTTCTTTATCGCGTTTTCTTTATCGCGTTTTCTTCATCGCGTTTTCTTTATCGCGTTTTGTCCTCGTTTATGTAGCATGGGTGGTTGGCCCCATGTAGAATCGTTCAAGCCTTTTGAAGATTCCCGTGCTTGCAATTTTCCTTTTTTAAAATTTAAACGACTACCTTCTTCTTCGAAGGAGTCCGCGTTTTCTATCGCGTTTCTTTTTTTTAAACACATACCTTGGCAAATTTTCGGCAATGTTGATCCCAACGAGAATCAAAACGGTATGGCAGCACAAACTGTGCAACAACTGTTTAAGCGCGAGTCATGCAAATGTCGCTTAGCCGAGTAAATATTCTTATAACCACTGTAAAATCGACATCGCTCACTGTTGCATCTAAACGTTAACGAAGACGGAAATAGTAAAATACAGTCCACTAATCTCCTTAGTGCAACTAAAGCTCCTCAAATGTCGTCGTCGTCACAGCCATTCGTGCCTCAAGCGTCGTTTCAAAACTTTCATGTCGGTGCCTCTAAGAAAATATTGCTTGCAACGGTACTAGTTTGCATCGTTGCACATAGTTCGCGCTCTTATCGACCCTGGTTCCGAAATATCCTTTATCTCAGTGGTAAGACAAAAGCGTTTTGAACTTGCCCATAACCAATAAGAATACATCCGTTTTTGGAATCAGTGGTAATCTCGCCATACCATCTCGCATTCTCCGCTGGAGATTTATAAATTTGTCTTGTACCGCCGAATCTTGGTTGACCCTAGAGACACTCCATTTCAACGAATCCTCTTTCGCAATTTTTCAGAGTCCTCTAGTGTGACTAACAGGCATTTCTCTCGACAACTTCGAACAAAACACCAACTCATTGGTAGTTCAACAAGAACCGGAAGATTTTCTTGATTTTTTTCGACTCTATCCCGCGCAATGCGCGTATTGTGCTTTGTTTTTCGCTTCTTCGGGTCTATCTCAAAGCAACAACCCAGCAAATACAAGTCTCATGTCATCTCAGGGTTTGAAATGGAATTTTATTCCACCCGGGGCACCTCACATGAGAGGTCTATGGGAAGCCGGCGTTAAAAGTTTCAAAAGCCATTTAAGAGGGCTGGGGACCAAGGCCAAGTTTACGTTCGAAGAATTTGCAACGGTTTTAGCACGTATCGAAGCGTGTTTGAACTCGCGTCCAATATCGTCCATGTCCACAGATCCTTCTGATCTGTTGGCATTGACGCCGGGGCATTTTTTACGCGGCGGTCCGCTTTTATCTTTTCCGGAACCGAATCTGGCCGATGCAAATTTATCGTTAATCAATCGGTGGGAAAAAGTAAAATGCCTCCAACAACAGTTCTGCCACAGATGGAAAGATGAATATCTCAAGGAACTACATCAACGACACAAATGGAAAACACCTCAAACCGACATTAAAGTTGATGATTTGGTCGTCACTAAAAACGAAAATCTGCCATCCACCGAATGGCGTCTAGGCCGTGTTATAAATATACACCCGGGTTCCGATGGTCGAGTCAGAGTTGCAACACTAAAGACCCAAAACGGAGAAATAGTCCGACCCATAGTAAAACTGTGCCTATTGCCTATTAACAAAATTGCCAATTAATCAATTTTCACTTACTTTATTTTCAGTAACCCTTTTTTTTTGGCGTATCTCGCCAAGGGGGGCGGTAATGTTCACACGAATCTAGTGTGAACACTGCCACTCCTCAGCGTAATCAAAAACTAGAGTTTGGCACCATTCATGGTTCGCCCTCTGGAACTAATTACTCCATGAACAGAATTTTCGTATAATCTACTACATTTTTTTTGTAAGTGGTTCGTCGCATAGCGACGACGTCATTAGCATTTCGACAGCCAACCACACAACATCATTAAAATTCTCTTGGGCCTTCAGCCATTTTTTTCTGGTTGGCTTGTCTTTTTTTCCACATTATAACTTTTCCCTTACGGCCTCTAAAACTTAAATTATTGTAAAACTATTGAAAAACTAAATAAAATACTACGTACTAATTAAACTAAAGGAAAAGGCGTTATTTCTGGTGCAAATTCAACCTAAAGGAAAAGGCGTAATTGCTTGGGCAAATTCAACGATAAGTGTGGTCGTCCTGAACAGTTGCGGCGTAATTGCGTGTGCAAATTCATCGATAAGTGTGGTCGTCCTCAACAAAATCTGTCCAATAGTTTCTAAATTTCCGTTTCAACCCCGTTCCTGTGGGAGTCTCCCGTTCCCGTGTAAACAAATGAATGAAATGTAAAACTATGTCACTGAGAAATTATGTAACATCATAAATTTTTTTTTGTCAGGAGGAAATCTTCAAAAGACGATTGGCATTATTCGACACCAAGTAGTGTGGGATTCTTACCTTACCAAAAACTCCTCGTAATCAAAACCAATCTATGAACGATCGACAACAGATTTTTCTTTCTCAATACTATAATCGCTTTAGGGGAAGCTTTAACTTTTAATGCTTCCCCTGACTTTTAGGGTGGTATTCACCAAACAATCTTAAGAGCGCTCTTAAAGCTAAGAGGCTCTTAGTTTTAAATTTGGATGTGCTATTCACCAAGCAATAATAGGGTCTAGTCTAAGCTAATTCGAATATTCGAAAAATAAGGGTATTGAGCCTCTGAACGCACACTTTTCGAACTACTTCGAAAATTTCAGTGTCAATTGTCAAAATCAGCTGTTAAGCAAACCAAAAACAGAAAAATTTTTCGGAAATTTAAGAAAAGGTAGAACGTAAAATTAATTCATTTTAATTAATAAATAATTAATAATTAATGAATTCATAATTTTGCTTCCTAGTGCCTCGCTCCATTTTGATTTTTGAATAACAACCACAAATGACGCTGTCAGTAAATTTCGAATTTTCGAAGTTATTTAAAACAACAACCGCTCATAACTTAAGAGTGGTAGCGACCACTCTTAAGTGTTATGAGCGCTCATAAATCTGCACTAATAGTGGTCGGTGAATAGGTTTATGAGGCACTTAGTTTAAGATTTCTTGGTGAATACCACCCTTAGACCATTAGCTCGTGTGGCTTGGTTCTTCTTAATCTCCGAACATTGCCTCTCGTATTTAACACGGACTCCGTTTCAGAGTTGATATGACTACGCAGTCGCTGATTTTGTGATACAGAATGTTTTCGTACAACTTCTTTAACGATTTCCATTTGTAGGTCACAATGTAAATCGCTATTTTTTATATACTGTAACGTGAACCCAACATTTAATACCAATTTCGTAATCGAAAACGTTCAACCGAAAACACATCTGGGAGCACTGGTGTAAGTGTAGAAATTTTGAAGGAGAGAAAATGTTTGACAGCCAAAATAGTGTAGAGTGGAGACAATGTAGAAGTTACTGGAGAGTTCTAGATGAAATGTCATTCGATATAAATAGCCCGCCCGAGGCAACCAGAGGGCAGTTTTTTGATTATAGAGTGATAAAGTGAAGAGTAAATTGTCTACAAGTGATAGTCCAAAAGTCGAGTTGAGATTGAATAAAGTTTAGAAACTGAATAAAAGTGGTTGAAATAAATTAAAAAGTGAAGTTTTATTTTTCGAACTAAGCGCACGTTACAATACCATGGTGCATTTACTATTCCACGAAGGACTTTGTTTTGGAACTTTTGGATGATTTCAGTATTTGTTTTCTTTGTACAGCCCCATACTATTAAACGCGATTGGATTATCCGAATTTAATTAATAAGTAAACAATTAATAAAATAAACAATATTGAAAACGATTAAAAGAAATGCACAACCGGTGTGCCGCGAGCTAAACAGACGAAATATCAAACGCGCTGATAAACTAAAAGGTGTAACACTCAGCAGGTAGGCTGCTGACACCACGACTAAGCTCAGCTGGGCTGGGTTCGTATACAAAAAAAAGGTAGCGTAGCGCGATAAAAAGATCGATCGCGAATAAAAGAACCGATTAATTTAATAAACAAAAGACGAATTAAAAGTATTTTCCAAGTACCGGGTGTACTGGAAAAATATGGGCGCCAGGAAATTTCTAGGTGAAATTTCCAGACCAAGAATGCAGTCTGTAATAGTTAAAATATCAATTGAAATACTCAAGTTAAATTCCCAAAGGGATTTAAAGCTATTTATTTTGTATTCTGTGTTGGAAAAACCTTGCAAAAAGTGGGATTAAAAAGCCAAATCTTTTCAACTATAAAATGGTACAATCGTGGACGGTTAAGGGAACCGTTCAAAAATGTAAACAAATGAAATAACCGAAGGATTGGATTGTTAATTGTTCTTTCCCGAAAAGAACAATTATTAAAACTAAAAAGGCTTGCGTGTCTCACAATTTTGAGAGTTTTCGTAGGCAAAGAACAACCGAAACTTTCTTAGACAACACTTGCAAAAACTAAAACACTATATGTTCTGGATTCACATTCAACAAACAAAATAAAAACTAATAAAAATAAATAATTTTGTAAATTTGCCAAACAATGTCCAATAGCACCCTATAAATCTATGCAGTTATCTAAATGCTACATTTGCTCTCAATAACATTGTAAATCTTAACGTTACTTATTCTTGCATTCTCTTTTGCGCTGTTATTCGCTTATGCTAAATCAATTGCCTACATTAATTTTCACTTCACTTGTTAATTGAAAGTCGAACAGTCAACATCGAGTAGTAAAAAACTAAAACGCAAGCATACACAACATATATATATATTCTTTACACACATGGATTTGGGTAACACAAAACACACACATTATACATATATTTTACAATAAATGAAACAAATTATATTCGTTTTAAAACATTATTATTATTACACTACACTACACAATTAATCTAAAACTACAGTCCACATATAAAAACACATTTTACACAGATAGTGCAAAAACATATTGGTCCTTTCGCTCGCCGGATTAAACTTGTGATCAGTGTGCGGAAATTAATTAATTCGAAAACGATTAAACGCGTGATCATTATAAGATCATACTACATAATTATATTGGCATTTGAACATATTTTGCATGAACAATTTTTTTTGATTGCATGACGTTTCGCTAAAAATTATTAAAAAATTATTATTCAAACCACGTGACCAATGCAAATACATACATATTTAATCCATCGTTGTGAACCTAAATTTTTTTGAACATTTGCATGAATTTAATGCAATATAGAGCTAAATCCTTTTAAAAACATTTTATTCTGAAATACATATACTATTCAGTAAACGTACACGTGTTGCACCAACCTTGAACAGTTTCATTTGGTTGAAGGCATATATATACATACATATATACAAGACCGTTAGTAAAATCCTTGAATACCAAAACTGTATTTCGGTCAAATGCATGCCATAAAACTAAAACGCGGTCGGGCAAAGGGTACAATCACTAGGGCCAAAACATTTTCGGAAACCATCGATGAGTCCACGCCGATCGATATGTTAGAAATACATCTAGAAAAATTGGGGGAAGCTTGGAAAGAATTCGTCTTGCAACAAGACAATTTATACGAATTCTGCGGTGAAGAAGATTTTGTAGATCCTGAGCCTGAATTTGGTGAATACGAAACAAAATATTTCCAAGTGTTTGCTACTCTCTCCGGTGAAATTCGTAAGCGCTCATTAAAGGCTAATAGTGAAATAGCAAAACAAAACGCCACTCTTTTAGATCATTCGAGGTCTCGTCCTTCAGTCGTGCTACCGAAACTCGTGGTACCAGTGTTTACTGGAGATTATAAAGACTGGCCGGTGTTTAGAGATTTGTTCACGGGAACAATTGATTGTAACGTCTCTTTAACTTCAACACAAAAGTTTCATTACTTGAAATCATTTCTTGGTGGCGAAGCGGCTGCTCTGCTAAAACATATTTCGTGCACAGAAGAAAATTATGTTGAAGCGTGGGAAAGACTCGAATCGCGTTACGATAAAAAACATTTAATAGTGCGTTCATTCGTTAAAAGTTTCATGTCATTGCCATCGTCTCCTGGCTCGAATCTTGACATTTTAAGAAAAATTACAAACGGTGCCGATGAAGTAATCCGTGGATTAAATGCGTTGGAAATAAACTCTAGAGATCCGTGGTTGATTTGCATTCTGCTTGAAAAGTTAGATTACGATACAAAACAAGCGTGGTCAGAAAAGGTAGAATGTCGGGATGATTGCACAATCAATGAATTTCTCAATTTTTTACAAAATCGATGCAGTTGTCTCGAATCGTGCAGTTCATCTACTCGGCCTCAAAAACTAGTTAATAAAGCCGAAAATAAAATTCGTTCGTATTTCGTCGAAACAAAACAAAGTTGCCCAAAGTGTAAAGAAAATCATATACTACCCTTTTGTAAGCTATTTATCTCTCTTGATATTAACAGTCGCCGCGAATTCGTCAAAGATAACTCGATTTGTTTCAACTGTCTTAGAGTTGGCCATGCATCTAACAAATGCAATTCAAAATTTCGGTGCAGATCATGCAATGCTCGTCATCATTCCTTGGTACATGATCCACAAAATACATCGCTTTCGTCTTATACAAACAATCAACACAAAAATGAACAATCTTCGTCATCGCTATCGCCACAAAAAACCTCAAAATCTCTCGTTTCGCATCATTCTCTCAACTCCATTGTTCATCCATCGACTATTCTTCCAACCGCTGTTGTCGAGGTCCAAGACAAATTCGGATCGTTTCAAAATTTACGCGTTCTTCTTGATTCAGGATCCCAAGTCTCGTTTATTACGGAGAGGTCTCTCCAACGCTTGGGTCTCCCTAAAAAGCCATCACGTATTCCAATTATCGGAGTTGCATCGACGTCTGCTGGAACTACAAACGGTCTAATTTCATTGAAGTTATATTCGCGATTCAACTCAAGCAGCATAGATATCGATTTTCATGTAGTATCAAAACTTACCTCTATGCTGCCACCACTTTCGTTTAAATTGAAGACAGACCAATTTATGTCGTTGGATCTTGCAGACCCAAAGTTCAATGAACCAGCTCCGATCGATATGCTCATTGGAGCTGATCAAATCTTTAATCTTATACTTGAAACATCAAAATCAGAACCAGGTGTTGCAAACTCTGTTTTAACTATTTTCGGATGGGTGATAGCTGGAAGCTGTGATCAGCTTTCATACAATGAATCTTCCGTCGGAGTACGAGCATTCTGCACACAACTTGATCATTCGCAGGAGTTTGATCTAGAGCGCTTTTGGCGTCTGGAAGAGGTCAACTGTGAGCCGATTTTGTCTATCGAAGAGCAAAAGGCAGAAGATCATTTTGTTCAAACACATCGGCGTAATACCGACGGTAGATACATGGTTGATCTACCATTTAAATCAAATGCCAGTCCGAGCTTTGCAAATTCCTTTCAAATCGCACTCAATAGGTTTTATTCAGTAGAAAAGAGACTTCTTCGTGATCCTGACCTTAAAGCACAATATTCTCAGTTCTTAAATGAATATCTTTCATTAGGTCAAATGGAAGAAATACCATTAGAGGAAATAAATACGCCTAATTCTTACTATTTGCCTCATCACGCTGTCTTCAAGGCTGATAGTAGCACGACAAAGGTGAGGGTAGTTTTTGACGGTTCCGCTAAATCGTCATTTGATTCAAAGTCTCTGAATGAATCCCTATTCGTGGGTCCTGAAATCCAACGTGATATATTTACAATATGTCTTCGCTCTCGTCGTCACGCATACACCATATCTGGAGACATCGAAAAGATGTATAGGCAAATATGGATTTCGCCTAATCATACCAATTATCAAAGAATTCTATGGCGGGAAAACAATGGATCTTCAATAAAACACTACAGGCTTTTGACCGTAACCTACGGGACTTCAGCTGCCTCATTTCTAGCGAAACGCGCTTTAAAACAACTGGCTTTAGATTCGGCTAAAACACATCCTAGAGCTTCCTCAATAATCCTCAGTGACTTTTATGTCGACGACGTTGTGACCGGCGCTGACACTATCGAAGATCTAATCGCTATTAAGGAGGAGCTCGTGGAGGTACTATCATCTGCTGGCCTCAATCTACGTAAATGGACAACAAATTGTTGGCCACTTTTACTATCTTTGCCTGAAGATCAAAGGGAGCTATCTTCCATCGATTTCGAAAACTCTCTGACGGTAAAGATTCTCGGGCTGCAATGGTGTCCATCAAAAGATTGCTTTTCGTACAAGGTAAACCTTGATCAGTCGACATCGTGTACAAAGCGTCGAATTTTATCAGAAGCTTCTCGTATTTTTGATCCGCTTGGTTTTCTTGCTCCGGTTGTGATAGCTGTAAAGATCTTCTTCCAGGACATGTGGCGTATGTCAGTAGGATGGGATGATCAAATTACCCAGGAACTCTCTCAGCGCTGGGTCATTATTCGGGATGAACTCAATTTGGTGGAATCATTTTCCATTCCCAGAATTATGTGGATGAGCAAGCAGAATTACGAGTTTCATGCCTTTTGCGATGCTTCGTTGGATGCCTATGCTGCTGTAGTATACTGTCGCAGTATAAATCCAGACGGAAGTGTATCCACATCATTAGTAGCTGCTAAGAGCAAAGTTGCTCCAGTCAAAGTTCTATCACTTCCTAGACTTGAGCTCTGTGGCGCTCTTCTACTTGCCCGTTTAATAAATAAAATCAAACTCTCGTTACAGTTAAATCAAATGCAAGTTTTTGCTTGGACAGACTCGTCAATCGTGTTGCATTGGCTATTAGCGCCTCCTAAAAAATGGTCAGTTTTTATCGCGAATAGAACATCTGAGATCATTTCAATCATTCCAGTGAAGTCGTGGAATCATGTTCGATCTGCAGACAGTCCCGCTGATGTCGCCTCAAGAGGAATACCTCCATCTCAACTGGCCTCGACTGAAATCTGGTGGCGTGGTCCTGCTTGGCTTCGAATGGAACGCAGTAAATGGCCTCAATCTCAACATAACTTAGAAGACGTTCTCAGTGAGCAATTGGAAGAGAGGAAAACGAACCCAGTGAAGGTGTTAGTGACAAACTTAGATGATAATAACATTTTAAGACAAATTATTGCAAAATCATCAAATTGGATTAAATCGGTACGTGTGGTCGCCTACATTTTTCGTTTTCTCGAAAATCTTCGTTTAACTCCTGAGTCATATAACCTACGACCCCTTTCATCTAAAGACCTTGATAGTGCTCAATTTTCCCTGATAAGATCTGCCCAATCTGCTCTGTTTTCTGTTGAAATCGAAACCCTCAAAGTGAAAAAGTCGTTGCCGTCGCGAAACAAGCTTTTATCGCTCGCTCCATTCCTTGATAATATAAACATTCTCCGTGTCGGTGGTCGGTTAACTAATTCTGAGCTGTCGTTTAATGAAAAACACCCAATAATTCTCTGCAAGTCACACGCTATAACTAAACTCATCGTCGAATATACTCACAAGCACCATTTGCACGCCGGTACATCGTTAATGATGTCTTTATTAAAACAAAAATACTATATTCTCGGCTGTCGAAATGTCATCCGTACCGTCGTTGCTAAATGTCTCCACTGCTTCAAACAACGAAAAGCTACATCTGAACAATTAATGGGAAATCTTCCAGTAGAAAGGGTTCGATTTTCAAGACCCTTTAGTAAGGTTGGTTGCGATTACGCTGGCCCAATCACTCTACGTCTGGCTCGCGGTAGGAATCCTAAATTTGTCAAAGGTTATATAGCCTTGTTCGTTTGCTTCATTACAAAGGGAATTCACATTGAACTTGTCAGCGACCTATCATCCAGTGCTTTTCTGTTGGCCTTGGATCGTTTTGTATCTCGTCGAGGGAAACCAACCGAAATCTGGAGCGACAACGCAACAAATTTCCACGGTGCCAGGCGGCTGCTTGGCGAGATGTATGAACACTTGATTAATCAACAACGAAACAACGCCATTGCCGATCATCTATCCAAAGATGCCATCGATTGGAAATTCATACCACCTTCTGCACCCCACTTTGGCGGCTTGTGGGAGGCGGGTGTGAAATCCGTAAAGCAACATTTAAAACGTGTTATTGGTGAACACATACTCACATATGAGGAGATGTATACTCTCCTTGCTAAAATTGAATGTCTTCTCAATTCGCGCCCCATGTGGCAAACCTCAGATTTTGAACCAATTGCGCTCACTCCGTCTCATTTTATGATCGGAGAATCTTACAGTTCAATTCCTAGCCCTGATTTAAATATTTCAAATATTTCGATAAGTTCTAACTGGTATTTATTACAGACTCTCATGCAAGGATTCTGGAAACAATGGCATAAAGAATATTTAACATCGCTGCAAAATCGCCCCAAATGGCAGAATACAAGACGAAATCTACAGCTCAATGATATGGTGCTGCTAAAGGAACCAAACCTTCCGCCTTCAAAATGGATTCTTGGACGAATCATAAATGTCCATCCTGGGAAAGATGACAGATGCCGTGTTGTCACAGTCCGTACTACAAATGGAGATTATGTACGACCCATCGTTAAGATTGCCCCATTGCCACTTTCTGAAAGACCGGAGTCTTCCAGGGGGGGCTGAATGTTCTGGATTCACATTCAACAAACAAAATAAAAACTAATAAAAATAAATAATTTTGTAAATTTGCCAAACAATGTCCAATAGCACCCTATAAATCTATGCAGTTATCTAAATGCTACATTTGCTCTCAATAACATTGTAAATCTTAACGTTACTTATTCTTGCATTCTCTTTTGCGCTGTTATTCGCTTATGCTAAATCAATTGCCTACATTAATTTTCACTTCACTTGTTAATTGAAAGTCGAACAGTCAACATCGAGTAGTAAAAAACTAAAACGCAAGCATACACAACATATATATATATTCTTTACACACATGGATTTGGGTAACACAAAACACACACATTATACATATATTTTAAAATAAATGAAACAAATTATATTCGTTTTAAAACATTATTATTATTACACTACACTACACAATTAATCTAAAACTACAGTCCACATATAAAAACACATTTTACACAGATAGTGCAAAAACACTATACTTATCTTTTCTTTTTCTCCTGCTTTTCCTTCCTTCTTTAAATTTTCTATTTCTTGTCTGTATGGCAATTTCTGCTAGTTCCCCTTCTCCAATTTCTCCTTCCACTGACTTTAAACAATTTCCAAAATTGCTCTAACTTTATCTAACACTTTCTATCAACAATATTTGCAACTTTCTATAAAATTTCCACTTTTCTCTGTTAAAAATCGCAAATCGCAAAAAAAGCCACTTGTCGCTTTTTAGGTCAACCAAGAAGTGCCGGATCTTGTCAATTTGTCCTTTCTCGACCCTCAAATTCACACACACATTCATACAATCGGCCAATCGTGTCTCGAGGTTTTGCGGTCACGGTTCTCTAGCACATGCAGCCTTATGGCTGACAAGCACCTCCGTTGTCGAATTCCAGCGACACCTTTCACTAGCTCAATTTTCCAATCACATTGAACTGAAAAAGTTGTTGGGGGTTTGTTCCCCCTCCCATAAAACATGTAGGGTGGTATTCACCAAGAAATCTTAAACTAAGTGCCTCATAAACCTATTCACCGACCACTATTAGTGCAGATTTATGAGCGCTCATAACTTAAGAGTGGTAGCGACCACTCTTAAGTGTTGTTGTTGTTTTAAATATATTTCGAAAATTCGAAATTTACTGACAGCGTCATTTGTGGTTGTTATTCGAAAATGAAAATGGAGCGAGGCATTAGGAAGCAAATTTTTCGGAGCAAGAAAAAGAGTTGATCGTTAATTTAGTTTTGAAATACAGTGATACAATTAACTGTAAGAAAACAGACTGTGTAAGCACAGCTGACAAAAAGAGGTGCTGGGAGCAGATAACAAATGAGTTTAATGCTTCCAGCAACTCTTTTAGAACAGAAAAAAGCCTTAAAAGTTTTTATCAAAATGCGAAATCGCAATTAAAAAAAGATCTGGCATCCGATAAAGTTGAATTTTTCCGTTAAATTTTCGAAGTAGTTCAAAAAGTGTGCGTTCACACCCTTATTTTTCGAATATTCGAATTAACTTAGACTAGACCCTATTATTGCTTGGTGAATAGCACATCCAAATTGAAAACTAAGAGCCTCTTAGCTTTAAGAGCGCTCTTAAGATTGTTTGGTGAATACCACCCGTAGAGAAAAATGAAAGTTCCTGAAAGTTGAAAATAATACTTTTGGGCATTTTCCCAGTTACTCTACTATATATTTTACTGAGTCAGGGAAAAGATAAAATTCTCTGTGTTACAACTTTTCGAAAATTGAAGAAGGGAGGAAAAGCTACCAAAACCAAAATGAATTATTTTACTCTATTCGGTGGATCTTTGCGCAGATTTGGGGAAAAGGGAAAACAATTAACGTATAATTCTTATGATTCGGTTTTACAAAAGTGAAAGTTAAATTTAGGATGTTTACACTTGCAGCACTACGCTGCACAGTGTGTCTCATAACGAAGCATGGCGCTTATACGTGCCATTTCTATTGTTCTCCTCTGTGATATGTGTATGTATGTGTATAGTGTTGTGTTGCTTTATGTAGTGTGTGTAATGAGGTTATGTGTATAGTGTTGTGTTGCTTTATGTAGTGTGTGTAATGAGGTGTGAATGATGATGAGTGTAAAGGTGATATACGTGAATGATGATAATGGTTGGATGATGTTATAAGTATATGCATGTAGGTATGTGTAACTGATGATCATGATGTGAATGTTATTGTTTGTGAATGATGATGTATGAGAATGATGATGTTTCTTAGCGACGAAGTATAACATTCAATGTTAGAATATGGTGTGCGAGTCTCCAGAGGCATCTGGCTCGACACACCAAACGTCGGCATCAGTTTAGCTCATCCGCTGATAACGACATGCACCTATTTTGTCATTTGCTCAAAGTTATGTTTCGATCACATTGCTAAGAGCAAACAACGGAGAAATGATAGGACAATGAAATGATAGGGAAGGGCATTGTATATGAAACATATAGTAACACCATGAACACTCCCGATGCTATAGCCACCTACTTGCTCGATTAACGAACTTTGTGGTTCTGTTTAAATTTATTTTGGTGGTACACTTGGGTATTATATATACAATGTTAGGTTCTACACTTCACTTTTTTTCCGATTCAAAAGAGAAGTCCTTTAATCGAGCAGGTAGGTGGCGAAAACATCGGGAGTGTTCATGGTGTTACTATACGTTTCATATACAATGGGGAAGGGTTTGAGGAAAAGAGAGGGATATCGAAATCAAAATAACTAGATGTAAGAATCGTTTTAGTTGCGGGAAAATTTACCGTAACAATGTGTGCAGATTTAGCTTCATTGAGCTTTATACACCATTTTTTGGTCCAATCACTTTACAATTTCTCAGCAGCCTTTACGACGCACTTACTGGATGCCAAAATTGTAGTATCATCTGCAAAAGTAGCCATAATGGTGTTGCTATCCACTGTATCCCTTGTATATCCCTTGTATATAGCAAATACAGGGTTGGTCTTAGGACGCTTCCTTGGGGAACACCGGCTTGTATTTTACTCAGATTTGGTTTGAATATCCTTGATCATACGTCATACCGTACTCTGAAGAGCCGGTTTGAGATATAAGATTTTAGTATTTCGTAGTATTGCCTGGGTAGGCCCCTTTGCAGTTTGTACTCTAGCCCCTCATGCCATACCTTGTCGAATGCTTGAGAACATCTAAAAATATAGCCGAACATACCTGTTTTTCTTCTGATGCTTTTTCAACTGCATCCGTTATTCTCTGAACTTGGTCTATCGTGAAATGTTTACTTCGAAATCCAAACTGATGGTTTGGGATTAGATTTCTTTCTTCTATGACTTTGCTTAGTCATTTCAGTAGCAATTTTTCAAAGACTTTTGCCATTATTGGTATAAGCGATATAGATTTGAAAGAATTTTCGAAATCGCTTAAGTAACTTTTATGTTACTTTGTTAGTGGATGGGCGTTACTATTCGGGTAGACTCTGACTGGTGCCAACTTGGCGGCGGCGGTGCTCAGATGCTGTAACTTATAGAACACGTCAATTGTGCTAACTATACCTCCAAGCGGTATCCACTGGGACCTGGGATGCTCCGTCCAGACCTGATCTCCTAAACAAGTAAGTGCGAGTGTTGACAAAGGAATCCGGAACAAAAAAATTGTGATCGATCAACATTATAATTGCTCTCCGAACAATGACTGACTGCACGAATCTCAGTGGTCTACGAGAGCTTTCGCGTATATGTCCCAGCGGATGAATTCGAATGACAGAATCAACGGTGGATTTCAGCAGTAAGCAAAAAAGCAGAAACTCCTGAAGGAGTTACTCCAACACATTTGGTTTAAAGGTCTTTCAGGTTATTTCAATACTAGGACAGGGTATTGAAGTAGAGATGGTGGCGGATGAGCTCCTGGTGAGCCAACGGCAGCACTCACACCCCTGCAGCAGGGTACTGACACTAGATATTCCAGGCCTTTGTGTCCGAAGGGATCCATAAGGACCTGGCTTTCCAGGTTGGGGGTTGTGCGTATGGTTAACTACCCAACCACGTAAAAAAGACCTTGTTCCGAAACAACAAGCAGCCTCAGATAACAATAATGGTTTCAAAATTGCCGAAAAAATGACAACGACCTCCGGATCTGCACGTGGAACGTAAGATCTCTTAATGGACTACGTGCAGCTGGAGAATTAGCGGACGCCCTGGACTGCTGCAAAGCAGACATAACCGCCATCCAAGAAAAGCGATGGAGTGGACCGAGCATAAAGAAGATGAAAAACTGTTACATCTACTTTGGCGACTGCTACAGACAACAGAAACAACGCTTATTTGGATGCGGATTTGTCGTAAGAGGAAGACTCAGGTATAAGGTGATAAGCCAAAATCCAGTTAATGAGCGTATAATGACCATACGCATCAGGGCTAAACTCGCCAACATTAGCCTATATGCGCCCATGCCCCCACAGAAGAGAAAGACGACAATTCCAAAGACTGTTTCTACGAGCTCCTCGAAGAAACATATGAGCAGTGCCCTAGACACGAAGTAAAAATCGTTCTTGGCGATCTTAACGCAAAACTAGGGAAGGAGGACATCTTTGGAACGACAAAACCTCCGAAAACGGACTGAGGCTGATCGATTTTGCTGCGGGGCTTAATCTTGTTGTAAGTAGTACACGCTTCCCGCATCTTAAAACTCATAAAGGTACATGGCGATCCCCAGATCAATTAACCGTCAACCAAATTGACCATGTTGCGATCGATGCAAGGCACTCTTCCAGTGTGCTAGATGTCCGAACTTTCCGAGGGGCCAACTTTGACTCGGACCACTACCTTGTTGTAGCCAAGGTACGAATGAGGATATCTTGTTCACGACCGCAACGAACTAACGCTGTGAAGAGATATACCGTCGGAAAGCTTCAATCGCAAGAGATTGCCAATGCCTTTTCCAATCGAGTGTCTCTTCAATTATCCTTGAATCCCATGCCGCCAGTATTAAGCATGAAAACCAGTGGCAGCAATGCCAAGAAGCCATCAGACCCATTGCCTCTGAGGTTCTGGGTTTCACTCGGCCACCAAAACGAAACCCATGGTTCGATGAAGAATTCAGGCAGGTAAATGCAGCCGAGCAAAAAGCACGACAAATGCTTATGCAAACACGAACGAGGGCTGCTTACGATCAGTATAACGAGATTAACAAGGAGAAAAGAAGGGAAGAACACTGAATTCTCAAAAAGAAAAAGAAGCAGCATGAGAAGCGCTCGTTTGAGGAAATAGAGAGGTGCCATGACAGGAACGAGATTCGGGAATTTTACGAAAAGGTAAAAAGATCCTGCCAGGATGGAAAACCTCGAACTCAAGCCTGTAAAGACCAGCAGGGAAACATATTTATAGAGTCACAGTCGCTACTGAGGATCTGGAAAGATCATTTCTGCAGACTGCTTAGCGGCGATGAGGACACAAATTCCGCTGTCAGGCAGATTGCCCCATTCAGCTTGGACGATGATCAAGAATGCCATCCTCCCGATCTAGAGGAAGTTAAGCTTGCCATATGCAAACTTAAATCAAAAAAGGCTGCACGTGCAGATGGCCTTGATGCCGAACTCTTCGAGGCAGCTGGAGACCGGTTGGAAAGGAGCATGCAGCAGCTGATCTGCATGATATGGTCGGAAGAAAGCATGTCCGATGAATGGAACCTCAGTATCGTATGTCCGATCCTAAAGAAGGGAGACCCTCACAATTGCGCCAATTATATAGGGATAAGCCTATTTAACGTCGCTAATAAGATCTTGTCTGCTGTAATATGTGAACGTCTGAAACCTCACGTCAACAACTTGATAGGTCCTTATCAATGTGGTTTTAGACCATGGAAGTCCACAATAGACCAAATTTTTCACATTACGACAGATCTTGGAAAAAACCCGAGAACGTAATATCGATATTCACCATCTTTTTATCGATTTCAAGGCCGCGTATGACAGCATTTACAGAGACGAGCTGTACAGAGCCATGCCTAGTTTCGGCATCCCTGCAAAACTCGTACGACTATGCAGGATGACTTTGGAGAATTCACGCTGCTCAGTCAAGGTCGGTAAAGAACTCACCGAGACCTTTGATGTCGAAAAAGGTTTAAGGCAAGGCGACAAGCTGTCATGCGATTTCTTCAACATCATACTTGAACAGATTGTAAGAAACTCAAACGTCAACACCAGAGGAACAATTTTTCAAAAGTCTGTACAATAACTCGCCTATGCAGACGATATTGACGTAATGGGAAGAAAAAAGCGTGATGTCATAGGTGTTTTTGCGGGTATTGAAAATGAACCGGCAAAAATGGGTTTGATGAGGTTTGATAAGGGCAAAACGAAGTATATTCTGTCATCAAACAGGGACACAGAACATCGACGAATTGGACAAATCCTCACAATAAACAGACATAACTTCGAGGTAGTACAGGACTTCGTCTACCTAGGATCCGCTGTAGACACCGACAACAACATCGGAGATCAAACGGAGATTAACTCTTGCCAACTGTTGCTTCTTTGAGTTAAGAAGGCATTTGAGAATCAAAACCCTCTCCAGAAAAACCAAGGGGACCTTGTATAAGACCTTGATCATCCCAGTCCTGCTTTACGGTGCGGAAGCATGGACTTTATCGAAGGGGGATGAGGAAACCCTTGGTCGTTTCGAAAGAAAAATTCTCAAAATGATCTTTGGACCCGTATGCGACGACAACGTGTGGAGAAGAAGATACAACAACGAGCTATATGAGCTGTACCGCGACATGGGCATAGCCAGAAGAGTACGCATCGCGAGGCTACGATGGTTGGGTCATGTAGAGCGGATGGACACAAACGCTCCGGCTCGTTGGGTGTTCGAAAGCACATTGCAGGGAAACCGCGGAAGGGGAAGACCTCGTCTTAGGTGGCGCAATCAAGTGGATGAAGACCTCAACCGACTTGGAGTGCGAAACTGGAGAGAGCTCGCCCGAAATCGAAGTCGTTATAGAAGGATGTTGGTTGAGGCCCAGGTTCACCCCGAACTGTAATGCCCACCTAAGTAAATAAGTAAGCAAGTAAGTAAGTAACTTTTATGTTCCCGTTCTCGTTCCCGTCTCTGTTCACGTCGGACTATAGGAATGAAATAAGGTCTTAGTTACTGACAATGGGTGATAATGTAGCACCCCCAGTCCTGAATGAATTTTTGAATTTTTTCCAATAGTTTCAAGGTTTCCGTTCCCAACCCCTTTCCTGTGGAAGTCTTCCGTTCCCATGGAAATAAGTGAATGAAATGCAAGTCTATGTCACTGAGGGATAATGTAACATCCTAGATTTGAAAGAATTTTTGAAATTGCTCAAGTAACTTTTATGTTCCTGTTCTCGTTCCCATTTCTGTTCCCGTGAAATTATAGAGATGAAATCTACGCTTAATTACTGAGGGATCGCGTGGCATCCAAGTGCTGAAAGAATTTTTGAATTCTGTCCGTAGTTTCTAATTTTGCGTTTCTAACGGCGTTCCTGTGGGAATCTTCCGTTCGCCTAAACTTTTTATATTTTTTCTGTAATAAGAACCTTCTTATGACAATTACAAACACAACAAAATAAAAAATTGTGAAATCGGTCCAGTCGTTGTTGAGCTATGCGCGTACCAACACATTTTGTGATTCATTTTTTTTTTTTTATATGATATGTATTCTTTATTGATTTAATTCGTACAATTTCATAATACATATAAGTTAAATAAAGAATATAATAGGTGTCATTCTGTAGTTTTAAAAAAACTAGTATCGAATGACCCGTTAAATAATAAAATTCAAAAGTGAATATTACAAAATTAATGAGTGAATGTGGGGTTCACATGTTAAAGCAAAATGCATTTATATAAACATATTTACAATTTACAATCCAATCTATGAGATTATAAATAAAAGTACATATAGTACATAAAGACAAGAAGAAACAAATAAAAAAAAGCTTGATAATTTAATTCAAGAAAAGACTTCTAACTGCTGAACTATCCATTTCAAAGAGCCAATTTTTTACCTTTTTAAGGAACAAGCTTAAAATTGTTATTTTTCTTATATCATATGGCAAGTTATTAAACAATTTAGGTGCAGAAGCTGTTAAAAAAATTTGAAAAGTGAGTTCTGTTAGACTTCGGAACGTTCACTAGAACCCGAGTATTTAATCTTAAACCATGAAGGCTTGAGCTTCTATGAAAAACACTGTATCCGCTTCGCATAAAAAACAATTTGAGGACTTTAAAGATATATAAATGTTTTACTGGTAGTACTCGAAGATGTAAGAATGAAGGCCAGCTTGTAGTTAGTCTTGATTTCTTAGAGATTATCCAGATAATTTGTTTTTGTGATATTATCAACGGATCAAGTGCATTAAAATAAACGCCTCCCCAACTAGTTATACCATACTGCAGCTTAGAGTGTACAATACCATAATATGTATATCTTCGTAAGCAGTTTTGTGGAACAATACTCTTTCAAAAGGTACATTTTTCGAGTTGCTAACAAAAGATATTTTTTTAGATCGTCAGCATGATCCTTCCAATTTAAGTTCTGTTCTAATAATACTCCTAAATACTTAAATCGATCAACAAAATCTATTTTAAAGCAACTATCATCACAGAGAATATTATTATTGAAGTTGTCAATACCACAAGTGTGATTCGATTGTTGAATTTTATTACATGAAGAATAATGAAAAAAGACATCGCAATCAATAGGATGCACTTTCCTTAGGGTACAGAAAATTTTTTTTTTTAAATCTTCGAAAGACACTTAGTAGTATTCGATACCAAGTAGTGTGGGATTCTTACCTCACTAAAAACTCCTCGTAATCAGAACCAATCTATAAACGATCGACAACAGATTTTTCTTTCTCAATAATACTATCGCTTTAAGGGAAGCTTAAACTTTTAATGCTTCCCATGACTTTTAGGCCATTAGCTCGTGTGGCTTGGTTCTTCTTAATCTCCAAACATTGCCTCTCGTATTTAATACGGACTCCATTTCAGAGTTGATATGACTATGCAGTCGCTGATTGTGTGATACAGCATGTTTTCTTACAACTTCTGTAACCGTTTCTATTTGTAGGTCACGATGTAAATCGCTATTTCTTATATACCATGGTGCATTTACTATTCCACGAAGGACTTTGTTTTGGAACTTTTGGATGATTTCAGTATTTGTTTTCTTTGTACAGCTCCATCATTGGATTCCATAGGTCCAAACAGGTCTAAGTACTTGTTTATAAAGCATTATTTTATTTTCGACAGATAAGTCCGAATTTCTACCGAGTAACCAGTACATTTTTCTATATTTCAAGTTGAGCTCTTCCCTTTTCTTTTTGATATGCTCTTTCCATTTTAGCTTTGCATCCAAATTCATCCCAAGGTATTTGGCCGTATTGGCGTAAGGTACAGCTTGATTGTTGATGAATATTTGAACGTAGCTTAACTTTTTATTTGTAAAGTTTATATGTGCAGATTTAGCTTCATTGAGCTTGATACGCCATTTTTTGGTCCAATCACTAACGGTGTCGACGGCATTTTGCAATTTCTCAGCAGCCTTGACGACGCACTTAATGGATGCCCAAATTGCGGTATCATCTGCAAAAGTAGCCATAATGGTGTTGCTATCCACTGGAATATCCCGCTTCCTTGTGGGACACCGGCTTGTATATTACATAGCTTTGAATATTCTTGATCATACCGTACACTGAAGAGCCGGTTTGAGATATAAGATTTTAGTATTTCGTAGTACTGCCTGGGTAGGTCCCTTTGCAGTTTGTACTCTAGCTCTCTAGCCCCTCATGCCATACCTTGTCGAATGCTTGAGCAACATCTAAAAATATAGCCGAACATACTTGTTTTTCTTCTAATGCTTTTTCAACTGCATCCGTTATTCTATGAACTTGGTCTATCGTGGAATGTTTATTTCTAAATCCAAACTGATGATTTGGGATTAGATTTCTTTCTTCTATGACTTTGCTCAGTCTTTTCAGTAGCAATTTTTCAAAGACTTTTGCCATTATTGGTATAAGCGATATTGGTCTGTAAGATGTCACTTCTTTTGGTGGCTTACCTTGCTTTGGTATAACAATTACTTCAGCAATTTTCCAATGATGTGGGACATATTGGGTCTTTAGGCATGCATTTATCATGAATTGGAGTTTTATGAAGGCTTTTGATGGCATTTCTTTCATAACCTGAGCAGTTATTAGATCGTTCCCAGGGTACAGAACATAATCTTTGTTTTCATGCTAATTACGAGCTCAAGTTTGGCAAACCATTGCCTTAGAATCTGCAAATCTTTCTCCAAATTAACAAACGCTTCAAATACAGAGTTATTCACATATGTTAAAGCTATGTCATCGGCAAATGCGGTTATACTGCTACTAAAAGGTTGCTTGAATATTGAATTGACATAAATCAAGAACAAAAATGGACCCAAAACCGAACCCTGAGGTACACCAATATCTATTTTCAACTTATCACTTAAGAAACCATTTAATTTTACTCTTTGAAATCGGTCGGATAAGTAAGACTCTAACGACTTGTATACATGCCCTCGAAAACCAGCTTTGTAAAGTTTGCATAGCAATATTTTATGATTGACCATGTCAAAAGCTTTTGTCCTGTCAATGAATAAATTAAATTAATTTTTACTATCATTAAAGCCTTCGCAAATTTCGGAACATAATTTTAAAATTGCATCTTCAGTAGACTTACTTTTTCGAAACCCAAATTGGTTATCACTAAAAAAATTATTTTTATTTACAAAAGGTAGCATCCATTCTCTTATGAGCTTTTCAAAAAGCTTGGAAAACGTTGACAACAACGAAATTGGTCTATATTGGCTCATTAAGCAACGATTTCCCTTTTTAAAGAGTGGTATCACCTCTGCAACTTTTAAGGATGCTGGAAAAACACCAGAGCTTACACTTACATTGAAAATGTATGAGAGTACATCGGATACATAAAAGGCAATTTCTTTTAGAAGGCAATTATTAATTTTATCCGATGTACTCGAACATTTATTATCAAGAGATATAATTTTTTTAAAAACTTCAAAGGTGTAATGTTGATTAAGGTTCGAATTCTGAGGATGAAGTTGACATTTTTTCCACATCATATTTTTTTTCTGAACTAGTTTAGGTTTTATCCGCACTAATTTAGAAGTTTTTGATGATTGATTATATGAAGAACAGCTATCTATAGGTTTTTTTAGAATTTCAATGAAAGCATCATATGCTGCTGAAGGGTTTTCTGCACTATATACCGGGTCCCTAAACCCTACTTTAATAGCTTCTCTTAATAATACATAATTAATTTTAGATTTAATGGTTTGTTGTGGGTGATGTTCAACATTAGCTACGTTTTTTGCAAAAATATTTAGCTTAATCATACAATGATCTGTAATATCGTAATCTAAGATCTAGCTAGAAAACTCATTTGGGTAATTTGATCGATGTCTTACAAAAATATGATCAAAACATGTTTTTGATTGATCAGTTAAGCGAGTCGGCTCGTTAACTAAAGATTTTAACCCGTACGATGACATAAGAAGTAAATAATTGTCTGTGTCATTGTTATTTTTTAAAATAACAATATTTATATCTCCTATGACTATATGATTTTTCGTTTTTATGTCTTTTAAGAGATCATTCAATTGCTCTAAAAATATCTTTTTGTTCAAATTGTTTTCATGCACCTGATTGCTCAAATTTGGGTTGAGGTTTAAACCCTCTAGTCGGTTCATGAAATTCTGGAAGTTCTCACTAGGATGAAAGTCTAATTCTTCTCGACTACTTTCATGAGCTTCCCTCTGTGGCCTATTTTGATTTCTATTGACACTTTCGTTGGGGTTTTGATTCTGATTCTGTTCTTGATTTTGGTTCTCGTTTTGGTTTTGGTTTCATCTTCCACTTGACGCCTTTGAAGATCTTCTGCCCTATTTAACCCAATTGAGGCCGTTACTATATTCTGGATGAAACGCGTAAGCTTTTCATCCTGAGATAGATTTCTCTGACTCGATCCAGACGGACCTGAATTAAGGTTTTCTTGCTCACCTTCACCATTTGCAGGGTTATTACGCGACGGATCTTCGTCATCATCATCAGCATTGTTTTTTCGCGCAATGCGAGTTTGTGTTTTTGGACCCATTATGGCGATCGAATTGTACAAAGAAAGAATTTTTGGTATATGTTTTTGGTTCCTTAATAACGATGTTTATAATAGAAGTTTGAGTAATTGGATTTTTACTCACTTAAAAAAAATGGTTCAATTAAAAAAAAAATATAGATACAACAAAAAAAAAATTCTGAAAATATGTAGTTGTGTGCTAAAATCATTAATATTGGAGCTTGGAAAAAGGCATAAACTTTAGGCTACTTAGACGGCGAAAATTTTAATTAAAATGAAGATTGGTGATTCTATAATGTGAATCTTTATTTCTCTAAAAAAAATCTATCCTCTGAACGCAGCACAGAGATATTCTATTAACGTACACATCTCCTATGGCCGTTCAAAAAAAAAACTAATTTTAAGAAAACATAACCACAAAATGTTTTTAAATACACTGCCCTTGTATGTTTGTGAAACTGTTAACCTTCTTTTGCTTTAGGGCAATTTAAAGATTGTTTTCTTCAAGTTTTATAACAAACGTTTTAAATTGGCTGGGACATAACCCGGGCGCTGCGGACGGAGACGTGGTCTAGATCATGGCTGTCCAAACCATGGCCTGCGGGCCGCATGCGGCCCGCGGTTTAGATTACTGCGGCCCATTGAACCTTTTTTTAACCGACTTCAAAAAAAAGCCCGGTTCGGTTACACCGACCACAAAGAGGTCTGTAGGTGTACCCACTGCATATAATAATACTTTATTTTAATTAATAATAGCTTTAACTTAGTAACTTTATTTATTTCTTGTCACATTTTGTATGAAAGCAATTATTATTCAGATTTTAGTTCATTATCTTCTTTGTTTGAAGTTTTAAATACTGTTGCACACAGGAACGCAACCCATCATTTCGATAACCATCGACAGAGTGTTGCACCCAGGAACGCCACCCATTTATCGATAACCAACCACGGTTGTCATGATTTGTCATGATTGTCATTCTCGCTCACATCACTATTGACTCGAGAATTCGGGGAATTCCCCGAACTCAAAATAGGTATTTACCGCGCATCGTTCGTTGGGCATTTGTATGTCACTTGTCATTCAACGCAATGAAAGTTTTGATTACGCAAGGTTACTCTCAGGTTATTAAAGACTTTTACATTATTTTAAAGTTTGGTATTACGTTGTTCGCTTTGTGTTTGAGTATATTGAACTTTTCATCATGTCTACAAAGAAGAGGAAGTTAAGCGAAGAAAATCGTACATTCAATGCGAAATGGGAGTTAGACTACTTTATCTCCAACAATAACAATAAAATTCAGTGTTTGATTTGTATGCAAGTTTTATCTGTAAGTAAAGAATATAATGTTAAGCGACACTATGCTTCGTGGTACCCGTGGCCCGATGGTTAGCATGTCCACCTGCTAACCCAGAGGTTCGAGGTTCGAATCCCAGCAGAGGCAAAATGAAAAATTGTTTTTCCACGGGTATCGCCTTTCGCGAGGAATTGGCAAATCCTCCGTTAGTAAACTCATTGCCATGAAAAGCGCATTCTCAATTAGCCGTTCGGAACCGGCGAAAAATTGTAGGTCCCCTCCATTCCCTCACAAGGCATGGTTGTGAGAAATGCGCTAGGCCCAGGGGCTCCACGCTCTGTTGCGCCACCCTATTTATTTATTTATTTGACACTATGCTTCTTTACATGAAGAAAAGTATAAAAAACATGTCGGTGAAGCAAGAAAAGTTATGGTGGCTGAGTACAAAAAAAAAATAATACAGCAAACAAGTATGTTTTCAAAAGTAAGTACTGAGAATGAACAAAGCTTGGCTGCCTCATATGAAGTTTCATTACAATTAGCCAGAGCAAAAAAACCATTTAGTGATGGAGTTTTAATAAAAAAATGCGCAGTTGAAATGGCTAAACGCTTTATGCAGCCGAAATTAGCGGAAAAGTTTGAATCTGTTGCATTATCTCATCAAACGGTGGCGCGACGAATAGAGGACATGGGTAATTATATTACAAAAAAAAGTATGTGATTACTTTGTAGATTGCGAATACTATTCAATATGTTTGGATGAAAGTACCGACCAGACCGATGTCAGTCAATTAATAATCTTTATACGTTGCATTTCCAAAGATTTTACAATCACGGAAGAAATGCTGGATTTAATACCATTTCATGGAACAACTAAAGGCAGTGATATATTTGAAGCGGTTAACAAAACTATAGTAGAATATGGAGGATTTCGTAAGTGTTCTTGTATTGTGACCGATGGGGCAAAAGCTATGACCGGAACAGTGACAGGATTCGCGGGACTTCTAACACAAAATTGCCGTTGATTGCCCGTTGTTGCATTGTATCATACATCAGGAAGCCTTGTGTGGAAAATCTTTGCGTCAAATGAATGCTATGAAAGTTGTTATAAAAATAACCAATTTGATTAGAGGTGGAAACAGGGCATTGACACATAGAAAATTTAGAGACTTTTTAAGTGAAATCGATGCAAACTATGGAGATTTACTATTGCATTCGGGAATCAGATGGCTAAGTGCTGGCCAGTGCTTGCAACGCTTTTTCGCCTTACGAAAAGAAATACCTTTATTTCTAAAAAATGAGATATCATCTGACACTTCTGAACTACAAGATAAAATGCGAGATCCTCAGTTTCTGGCTGATCTTGCGTTTTTAACTGATATGACGCAACACTTGAATGAATTAAATTTAAAATTGCAAGGCAAAAACCTCAATATAGCCAACATGTACGGAAATGTGAATGGATTCAGAAGTAAACTGAAATTGTTCAAAACGTCTCTACAACAAAATGATTTTTCTTTTTTTCCAAGTTGTAAAGAACATTATTTAGAGATGAAAAATTTTGAAGAATGTAATTTTTTGGATCACCTCAAATACATGGACGAAATAATCGTCGAATTTGAGCGGCGTTTTGCAGATTTAAAAAAAATTGAGAGTGATATAGCTCTCTTTACTCATCCGTTAACGATCGCAGTTGAGAGTGTGAAGATTGATTATCAACTGGAACTGTGCGATCTGCAATCAGACCCCTTTTACAAGGGCAGAACAGAAACAGGAATTGATTTTTTTAAGCTCCTCGCTGAACGTTTCCCGAAACTGACGAATTTCGGGCAAAAAATGGGCTCGATGATGGGCAGTACCTACCTTTGTGAAAGTGCATATTCAACAATGAAGTTTATTAAATCGAAATACAGGTCTTCATTGACAGATACTTCACTTAAACATGCACTGCGCCTAGCTACCACTAGTATTGAGGTTGATGTTGATAGAATTGTAAAAGACAAATTAATGAAAAAGTAGATAATAAAATAACGATATTATTATTACCAGTATTTTATTTTTATAAATATTTTGCGGCCCACCAATGTATTTAGTCTTTTTTATTGGCCCTGGGTCCCATCTAGTTTGGACACCCCTGGTCTAGATGAACCGAAATCCCCCGGTCGTCCGATGAAATCCCCCAAGCCAATGCTTTACCAACTAAGAACTCTATAAGTCTAAAAATGCTTAACTGAAAAATTTGTAAATTGTATCTACACGATCTCAGGACACTAATTTAAACTATTAAATATTCTATCTTTTGTATAAACCTTTGCAGAATTTGCTTTTCGAAATCTTGTATTAAAACCTACTACACTACCGGACAAATCCTACTTGGTTCACCTTCGGTACATATGATTAAAAAAAAAAATAAGTAATAAGTTTAATGGTTTAAGCAAAAATTTAAAAATCTGAAAAGGCTGAAACTTGAAAATTTAATTGATTGGTTTTTTTTTTTGAGGTCTTGAAACCACGAAAATTGCAGCACAATTCTTGCCCCATACGGTGGGCGCCACCTGTGTAACGGAATTGCTGTTCCTAGTTAATGACTTTGCGATCTTCTGCAACTTCATGAATATCCTTAAACCACAGGATTCCTAAAGATACTCAAGAACATATAACTAGGTTGTCCAGTCGGCTGAGTGCGGAAGGCACGCTAGCGAATGCCATTAAACTAGCTCGTCGGAGGGGTGGGATCTTGCAACCGCCACTGGACCGCCGTATACCTTATTAACGTGCCTAATAAATATGCAAGAAAAGAGAAAAAAAAGACCAAAAGCTGCTAACTAGTAACTCTATTTTAATCAACCCAATCTTCATCTATGGAACTTTTGATGAAATCAGTTCCTGATAGTGGCCCTCCCACTGTAATCCACACAAGGTAGACATTCCTTTGGTTACCGCACCACGAAGTCTATTTGCGATAACCCCTATAATGGAGTCAAAATAATTTTAATTCTGACTTAAATTTTCACCGTCTAAACCACCCTTCGTCATTCCCCTTTCCCAAGCTCACATTAAAAAAAACTTATTCAATTAACATCCTGGATGTCATTAACACGCGAAACTTCAAATCTTTAAACAAAGTATTCATTTATTTAACGAACATAAACATGAAGTATTAACTATAAATTCTTCGATGGTAAACCTTTTCATCTCAAATTCAACTCAAATATTTAGGAATCAAAGTAGAAAATAAATACAATAAAATAAAAAAAAGGTTAAATTATAGAAACCTAAATGAAACACACAAAGATGCAATTACCCTATGCAGTATTCTCTAGTAGTTATTCATAAACTTCATAAAAAGAAAATCTAAAAATTATTTCTTCAAGTATGTATATAGAAGTAGATACATGTACGTTCTATGACTCTTCTAAATTACTTCTCTCATGAGAGTTTTAAATTTTCATAAAATCTAAACAAATTACAGTTTAAATACTCTTAAGGTAATTTGGGTTCATTGACCATATGACCATTCGTGTAAAATAAGGTTAACCGTATGGTTATTAGTACTCTTTAAAAAAAAATAAGATTTAAAAATTTTTTAAGAGGATATCGTCATCACTTTTTGATTCTCTTACGAGTCCACATCAACACGAAAAAAACACTTTGTATAGTGTAATTACATTACATATGTGTGAAAGTCTGTTAGCTTTCTGTTAACTGACCTATCTCAATAACCTTCTCTCTGACTAATACTGATACCACTCTTCACTGCACCAATTGTTTCATACGATATATCAAGCAATTTCAAATAAAAAAATCATAAGATTTGGACTCACCGATCTCTCTCTCCTCCAGCGAAGTTGTGCGCACGACTTTGATGGGGTTAGATCTTAGATGATATGCATTAAAGAGCTCCTTTTTAAACTCTTATACTACAAACGCTATATAAAAAAAAATAGAGAAACATTTCATCATATGCAACTGTTGGTGATCCTCAGAATGAGAAGGAACAGAAATACTTAACTTTTTTGTGGATCTTGACTCTTGAGTGATTTCGATAAAGTATAAGTATGTAGATATAATAACACTAGAGCTTCTCTTAAAATTATGTTTTATGTTGGTTGGATGACGTTCTTTGATGAAGATGGATTCTGATGATGGATGCTGGACGATAATGTGGGTGGATAGGTAGGTATAGCAGGTAGCAAATCAGGTAGGTCGTAGTTACACCAAGCGGTTCCGTGTAGGTATATGTTTATGATATACGAGTATGCCCAATAATCGTATAGCGATGGGTAGCTCAAAGAGTAAATCTTCCTTTTATAGCGCTTAAAGAAACAGGTGGATATACATATATATCAACCTTGTACCGGAAAATTATGTAATTATATCGGAACGTGGTCGATATGTGGTTCCCAGTCCTAAGCTTTCCACCAAGGATCCCCTTGCTTTGGCAATGTCTCACTATTCCGCTAAAGCTCGGACACAATGGGAGAAACTGAACGACCCACTGGCTGGCCCACTGTGCCTCGACGACGACGACACACGTGGCCTGGTTAGTACCTCCTACGTCACCAGCCAGCAGATGTCTTACGCACTTGTTTTTTTGTTTTGTCGAAATTGTTCTCCTAAGTATACAAATAATTACTATGGTTTAAGCATGTGATTAGACATATTTTGATCGAGTTTTACCTGGACGAGATATAACCGAACAAAAATTCGTCGGACCTTCTCAGGGTTCGATTTAGCCTGTGTGGACGGTTTTGCTCTCCACAGAGCCTTGGAAATTTTCCTGCCAATCCTTGGAACTTCAGGCTCTTATGCATAAACGTGACGCTTTGGGTTTTTTCCAAGTCACAGATTTTCACAATGTGGTTTCTGCAAATCCCTAGTACAAGACGGTAGGGCTTCGTTTAAGACACCGACTTGGACTCGGAATTTGGCTTATGGCTCATTTACAGCCCACGCACGGATTGGATTCCTACGGCTAATTTTATAATAAAAAAAAAATGATAAGCTGACGCTTAGACCAAAAAAAAAATGACAAAAAAACACATTTTGTAATATTTGCTTTCATAAAAGCACTTACGCGTGGACTGGCGAAATTTACTCGAACTCGCGAAGCTCGAAAGGGTTGTCGCTTCAAAGCGATCTTACAGTAAAAAGTGAATTCGGATACAATTTTTCTACTCTTAATTTTTTTTATGGCAGCCGAACAGAACTTGACACGTTGGAGGTCGCAATGAAAAAGGAAGTTTGGATGCCATTTCTCTGACAGGTTGGCCAGTTGGTACGACATGAAAAAGAAACGAAAAATCGATAACGCCAAATCGATACATGAATTGACAGAACCTTCATCGGTGGCTGTGTTCGTTTTGCACGCATAAGGTATAGTGGTAAGTTAAAGAAAATTGCATAACAAAAAAAAAAAAAATTTGTTCTAGATATAAGGTGGCCCATACAAAACCGCAAGCGTATAAAGTCATGGAACTCACTTTCATTAGCGGGCAAGGACAGTCCGTAATTGATTATTGTGCAATAGCAGGACACTGGTGGAATTCAGTTGCAGACTTTGAGGTCGCCGTGGCTAATTACTCGGGACACCTTCCAATAATAGTAACAGCTCATTTTACCAGTAGAGTGCTTCTTTCTCTCGTAAATTAGAGAATCTCAAATGGGTGGAGAGTAAAGCTCCGCTTTATAAATTACTGTTAGATCGAAATTGCAATTCTTTACCTCCGCAGTCAACTTGTAGCGCTGAGGAAATAATCAAAAATATTATACAGGCAATAAAAGCATCTGCTCCTTTTGCTACGAACAACAGCTCCAGGAGTACAACGGGTAATAAGTGGTTTGATAAGGAATGCGGAAATCTTCGTAAACTGTCGTTTGTGTACTTGAAACTCTTTAGAAAAACAAATTCGACGATTTTTAAAAATACTTACATCAGAATTAATAAAGAGTTCAAACAATTATAAAAAAAAAAAATAAATAAATAGGGTGGCGCAACAGAGCGAAGAGCCCCTGGGCCTAGCGCATTTCTCACAACCATGCCTTGTGAGGGAATAGAGGGGACCTACAATTTTTCGCCGGTTCCGAACGGCTAATTGAGAATGCGCTTTTCATGGCAATGAATTTACTAACGGAGGACTTGCCAATTCCTCGCGAAAGGCGATACCCGTGGAAAAACATTTTTGCATTTTGCCTCTGCTGGGATTCGAACCTCGAACCTCTGGGTTAGCAGGTGGACATGCGCGGGTACCACAAACAATTATGCTTGCAAAAAAAAGCGGATTACCTCAAAAATGTAGAGAAAAATTTAGAAAACTGCAAAAACTCTAAGGAATTTTGGAATAACGTCAACGAGCTAAGTGGCCGTAAGCAAGATGGTAAAAATAGTCTAGAAACTGATGTCCTTGCAACCCACTTTAAAAATCTTCTGGTGTCCGATGAAAATTGCCAAACTTTTGACTACGCAATGCCAAACACGACCGTGGATAGTTTGGATTTGCCCATAACAGTTTTGGAGCTGGAGATAACCATTAAAAAGATGAAAAACAACAAGGCACCAGGTATAGACGGTGTTCCAGTCGAATTTTTCAAAAATAGCACTATGAAACTCAAAAGCTCCCTTATCAATTTTTTCAACAAAATATACAGTGATGCAGATATTCCCAGTTGCTTCAACAAAGCGGTAATTTTCGCTATTTTTAAGAAAGGCGATGCCAATTCTGCAGAAAATTATAGAGGAATTTCAATCCTTAATTCGTTGAGAAAGATTTTTTGTTCAATTTTGTACGAACGACTGATAGAATGGATCGAGGAAACTAATCGCCTCAGTAAGTTTCAAGCAGGCTTTCGTTCTGGATTTTCTACGATGGACCATGTGTTTGCGATAACCAGCATAGCCAGGAAATTTATCGAACAAAAGAAGAAGTTGTACGTTTGTTTTGTGGATTTCAAAGCTGCATTTGACAAAGTAAGCAGACAGGCGCTTATTTACAAACTTTCTTGCCTGGGAATATCCCGAAAATTCCTTTTAACATAACTCAGTTTTCTTTCATCGTCTACGGCAACGGTCTGGGATGGAGGCGAGTTCTCAGAATGGTTTGAAACAACAAGTGGTGTGCCTCAAGGTTGTATCCTGAGCCCGATTTTATTTGCATTATTTATTGATGAAATCCAAAACATCCTTCCTGGTGGAGTAGTATTAGGAAGTGTTTTAGTAAAAGTCTTACTATATGCAGATGACCTGGTACTGATAGCGGATAACCCTTTCACGTTGCAGTTACAAATTAATAAACTTAACACTTTCTGTGAAACTTGGGGCCTACAAATAAACTGCCAAAAAACAAAAATACTTATTTCTGAACAACGTCAGAGAAACAGACGACCCGAAGAGAGCTGGTTTTTAAACAACATCCGTATTGAAGTTGTTCGAGAGTTTAAATATCTAGGTGTTTTGCTTACTCACAACCTCAATATGATTAAGCACGCCCAAATGAAGAGCAACGAAGCCAAGCTTGCTTTAAATATGATGTGGTCAAAATTCTTTGCCAACCGGAATATTGATGTGGCCTCTAAGTACCGTGTTTTTAATGCTACAGTCAATACATGTTTGTGTTATGGAGCTCAGGTGTTCGGATATCTACCTCTCGATGCTTTCGGGGCGATTCAAAGGCTTTTCTTCAAACGTTTATTTCGATTGCCGAACTCAACTCCGAGCTATGCGATATATGTCGAGTCAGGAATACCGCCTGTTTACATTCAAACCCTCAAAGCAAATGAAGACTATATTTCTAAAGTTATGAGCCGAGGTGATGAGAGCCTTCACAAGACTATTTTGATTCGACTTCTTCATACAAATGCTACGCCATTCAAAGATTGGAATGAACTCGCGCTGTCGCATGATGCCGTTCTTTCGTTAAATGAGAACAACACGGATGTTTGGCAGAATAATCTCGCAGATGTGATCGCCAAAGTGGATGAAAAAATGTATATGCAATATTTGGATAGAGCAGCTTCGTCTTTATCTAGAAGTGTATACAAGAACTTAAATCACCACTTGAGGTCTGATGAAAACTACTTCAGAAGAGATTTTTCCGTCGAAGTCATCAGTGTCATTTTCCGGGCGAGAGTCGAAGTTTTAAATTTGAACTACATGCCACACAGAGAAGACCTGCAACAAATCTGCGACTTATGTAATAGAAGGGATCCGGAAAATGTCTATCACTTCATTGCGATATGCCCTATCTTGCAAGAGATTTGACGACTTTATTTCCAACAAAATACTCTCACGTTACAACATCTATATGAGGTACTCAATGGGGCAGCAAGTTGGCTTAATCTCTATCAGTATTGCCAGCACGCGCTCTCTTATCGCAATAGTTTTCCTTGAACGAATCAGTTATTGCAATTTAATTTAATTAATTTTCTTGTGTTAAATTACTTAAATTTGTTTTTTTTTTTACTAAGATAAAAAAATCAAACTATAATTTATAATAATATCACTATTAAGCTTAAATTTTGAATTGTAAGTTCTTATTTTTATATTTAGGTACTTGTTTATGTTTCAAATCATTAAAATTGTTATTTAATAATTCTTATACTTTTTACACAAAAATTTATCTAAGTCATCATGATATGTCATATCAGGCAGACGGCTAAATTGCCATGTCCTTAATCTTAAGTTTTCTATTTGTAAACTCTTTGATGAAATAAAGAATATATCTATCTATCTATCTATCTATAAAGTCATGGACTGAGTTCCGCACAGCCTTCTTGGACCATTTTCTACCAGCCAATTACCCTTGCAAGTTGGAGGAAGAAATACTGCGCAAGAAGCAGCCTCGCAAAAAGGCTAAAGACTTTATTCAGGCTACCCAGTATTTAATCTACCGACATCCCCGTATAAGCATAGATGATAGCATTGATCGTATATACGATAGCTTAAGGCCAGAATACCATCTATACATAAAGCGGCGTGACTTTGACACACTAGAAGAACTGATGAAGCTGGCAGAGGAGTACGAGTTTATACGAGGGGAAGACCGTACATCCCACCAAGTAACGCCCCGTACCGCTCCTGCACCTTACCCATTTACCTTTTCAAACTGACCAGTAACCGACCGCCAAGCAGTGTTGCCCCCACCCCGACCGAATTTCAATCGCACCGACCCGACTCAGCTCCCACCACGAAGCAGCCAATTCGATAGAAGCCGTACCGATCATATTCAATTACTTGCACACGCTAACCAGTACAACCGGAGTACTCATTGCTGGAGCTGCAAAAAGCGGGGTCATACTAGGATAAACTGCCGAAGACCGTTCCGTCTATTTTGCTCCTACTGCGGAGAAGATGGGCGATTATCGAAGGACTGTGATTGCCGTCCGCATAGAGTTGCAGCCACGTACAGTCATTTCCGTAAACCTAAATACCATCGTCCCAGGTACGATAAGTCTACCGCTTCCTGCACACTGCCACCGCTGCCGCCGATACCAGCCCAGTCAAGAGACCCACTTAACCCGAGCGATATGTGTATTCTGTGTAATCCCATGAACGATCACATAGAACGACGCACCAGACAAGCGAAACTTAATTCCGTCCAGTACCCCGAATATCGAATATCCGACAACCAACCTTCCAGGAATTTTGCTGCCCAGACGCGGAAAAGGCAACAAATGATGTCTAGAAGGGTCGATACTTCCGTCCGCACCACTATCTTTCTGCCAGAACTACCGACTACCAGTAACATGCGATCCAAGGCCAGTGAAGACCAGACTACGGGTAGTAACCCTAAAAAGCGTCTGACTCTCGCCCCTCGCGCTGTAGTAAACCGCTCCACCGCCGCCAGCACCAGCCAGAACACCGCAAGATAGGTTTATTCCAGCCGAACCGCCGACGCAGCTGCCAGCCAGAAGGTCAACACGCCCACCAGCCTAGTACCTTATTTCAACACACCGAACCATGACTTGCCTAGAAGTCAAACCCGCCGAATGAAAACCACCGCCACCGTCCAACCAGAAACGAGCCGAACAACCGTCCAACCAGCAACAAAACTAAGAAAATTTAAGGAGCCGAATATGTCCATTTCTGCCAGCCCACGCTGTGAGGAAAAGTGGCCAGGAGTATTCAGAGAATTGAACTTGGAACCAACGTTAGCGATCAATTCAGACGAGAAGAAGCGAAGCTGGAAACAAACACCGAGGGGTAGGGTAAAGGAAGACCCGTTCCTGGGAATCGATGTACCCAAACATCACCTTTACCGAAGAAGTGGATTGATCGATTGCCGAGTGACCAGAAGAGAAGCGGTTCTGCTACACAAACCTACCGGCCAAACGAAGAAAGTTATTTTTGACTCATAAGCTGACAGGAGTCAAATTTTTTTTGTTGTTGTTTTGTTGTTTATGTTTAAAAGATTATTTATAGACGTGAAGGTTCCCGTCTCCGAAAAGGGGGGAATATGTAACGATGCATTTGTGGCTTCGTCACATGCTTGAAGTATGCAGCAGTAAATTGCTTAATATCACCCTCTAGTGTTCGAGATCAAACATATCATCCGAGCCACCAACCACCGACAAGTCACCATACAAACGGATAGCCGAGGCACGCCCCCATAATATTGGTACTGAGGTATACCACAGTGTGGTAGGCCGTACAATAAACAATCAAACAAACAACAGCTGTGTACCAGGCAGAGTACACACAGCATAGGTGTACTCAAGGCAAGGGGGAGATAGCGAATGGTGAGCAACAATGTACAGTGCTTATGGACTGCACACGACACTGCAGCGATGAACGCACATATGGTTTAGCTGTGATGAGGTAATCGCATTGTTGTTCGTGTTAAGCAGCAGCATGGCAATCTCACTGTGTAGTATTTTTTTATATGGAGTACACCCGTCACCAAGAATGAAAACGAGTATAAATAGGGCAGCCAAATGATGGAAAATCAGCAGTCCGCCGGCACCAGTCCAAGTGTACAGCTCGCTCCCAAATAATGATGAAAAGGTAAAAAGGTAAAAAGGTAATTTTACAAATATATCATTTATTAAGTCTTGTGCCACAGAGGGCAGAGAATAGTACCCGTAGATACGACCGGCTATAGCTTGAGTTTCTAACCTACCAAGGTCTTCGGACGCTTGTTGTTTATAACCTACCAAGGCTTTCGGGCGCTTGTTGTTTGTAACCTACCAAGGTCTTCGGACGCTTGTTGTTTTAAACCTACCAAAGCCTGCGGGCGCTTGTTGTTTATATCTTATTGAGCCACAGGGGCAGATAATAGTACCCGTAGATCCAACCTGCCATACCTTGAGTTTCTAACCTACCAAGGTCTTCGTACGCTTGTTGTTTATAACCTACCAAAGCTTTCGGGCGCTTGTTGTTTTTGACCTACCAAGGCCATCGGGTGCTTGTTGTTTATAACCAAGGCTTTCGGGCGCTTGTTGTTTTTGACCTACCGATGCCCTCGGGTGCTTGTTGTTTTTAACCTACTAAGGCTTTCGGGCGCTTGTTGTTTTTGACCTACCATGGCCTTCGGATGCTTGTTGTCTATAACCTACCAAGGCTTTCGGGCGCTTGTTGTTTTTGACCTACCAAGGCCTTCGGGTGCTTGTTGTTTTTAACCTACCAAGGTCTTCGGACGCTTCCTGTTTTTGACCTACCAAGGCCTTCGGGTGCTTGTTGTTTATAACCTACCAAGGTCTTCGGGCGCTTGTTGTTTCTACCCAACCGAGGCTTTCGGGTGCTTATTGACGTGGCTACTTATAGGGTGTATCGCCACGTGTGCCGTGCCACTTGTGGCCGTATAAATAATCAGACGTAACGCAGTCCTGTTTTTCTTCTCTAAGGTGACAAGACTGCTAGAGTGATGGCTCGCTATTCGGAGTACACTTAAGTCTCAGAAGTCTAGTATCACCCCTATCAGCAGACGGCGTTTCCCGATACATACGAAGGCACCAGAAGCATCGGAACTATATATATATATTTGTAGAAGCTATTGTAAATTGTAATAAATATTTTAAAGGAAGTTCTAATAAAGAGAGAGTTTCTGACCATTGTGAATTTTCGCGTACTTATTTCACCTATCCTGGCCAGCCGCGAGTTTACCCCGGCTGGAAACTAAATTTCGTCACAGGGGGAGATAACTGGAGGTAAAAGGTGAGCGAAAATGTACATTGCTTATGGGCTGCACACTACATTGTAGCAATGAACGCACATATGGTTTGGCTGTGATGAGGGAATCAAATTGTTATTCGTGCTAAGCAGCAGCTGTGTACCAGGCAGAGTACACACAGCATAGGTAAAGGCAAGGGGGAGATTACAAATGGTGAGCAACGATGTACATTGCATATTCGCTGCAGGCTGCACACTTCATATGGTTTGGCTGTAATGAGGTAATCAAATTGTTGTTCGTGTTAAGCAGCAGCATGGCAATCTCACTGTGTAGTATTTTTTTTATATGAAGTGCGCACGACACACAGAATGAAAACGAGTATAAATAGGGCAGCCAAATGATGGAAAATCAGCAGTCCGCCGGCAGCAGCCGAAGTATACAGCTCGCTCCCAAGCAATGATAAAAAGGTAAAAAGGTAAAAAGGTTATTTTATAAATATACCGTTTATTAAGTATTGTGCCACAGGGGGCAGAGACTAGTACCCGTGGATCCGACCGGCCACAGCTTGAATTTCTAACCTACCAAGGCTCTCGGTCTCTTTTTGTTTCTAACCTACCAAGGCTTTCATGTGCTTGTTGTTTATAACCCACCAAGGCTTTCGGGCGCTTGTTGTTTATAACCTACCAAGGCTTTAGGGCGCTTGTTGTTTCTAACTCACCAAGGCTTTCGGGCGCTTGTTATTTCTAACCTACCAAGGCCCTCGGGTGCTTGTTGTTTTTAACCTACCAAGGCCTTCGGGCGCTTGTTGTTTCTAACCTACCAAGGCCTCCAGGTGTTGTTGTTGTTTCTACCCAACCGGGTGCTTATGACGCGGCTACCTAAAGGGTGTATCGCCGAAAACGTACAGCCTAGAACCAGCAATGAATCCAACCCCGGCGAGGCCAGTACATCACGTATAATTGGTCCAGTGACGACCAGGTCCAATCTCCGGCCAACCGGACGTTTCATACTCAGCTATGAAGCAGAGCTTATGACTGACGTACGGAAGTGGGGGTTGAGGTTGGATTCATCAGGGAATGCGATGGAATTCATGGACCGTCTCGAGGTGTTGACGGCCTGTTACGATATCCGCCCGATGACATCGTTAAGGCCGTCACGGAGATATTACGGGTACCGCATTAGAATGGTTCCGCATTTACCAGGAATGTATAAAGACATGGACTCAGTTCCGCACAGCGTTCTTGGACCATTTCCTGCCGGCGAGATACCTGTATGAGCTAGATGAGGAGATACTACGCAAGAAACAAGGGCCCCGTGAGAAAGCCAAAGACTACATACAGGCGACTCAGTATTTGATCTAACGGCATCCTCGGATGAGTATAGAGGATAGTGTCGACCGTATTTATGATAGTCTGCGGCCTGAGTACCATTTGTACATAAAGCGTCGTGACTTCGAGACGTTGGGTGAACTAATGAAACTAGCGGAGGAATATGAATATATAAGAGGGGAAGACCGAACCTCCCGCCTAGTATCACCTCATGCCGCTCCTTCTCCCAACTCTTTTAATGCACCAGACCGACCGATAATCGACCGCCGCGCGGTATTGCCTCCATCCCGACCAAATTTCAATCGCACTGACTCGACGCAGCTCCCTCGTAAAGACAACCAGTATGACAGAAGCACCCATTGTTGGAACTGCAAACAGCGAAGGCACAACAAGAGCTATTGTAGAAGGCCTTTTGGACTGCTCATATTGTGTAGAGGACGGACGGTTGACCAGTGAATGTTATTACCACCCTCCCAGAGCTGCAGTTTTAGTCGTACAACAACATAAACCCAGAAAATAAAGACCTCAAAGTACTCCGGCTATTGCCTTCAATGAGACTACACCGGAGACTATTCAGCCAGAGACGAAGGAAGAACATGACGACCCCAGGTGCTTTTTATCCATACAATTATGTGGCCAGACCGTCAGGGCATTGCTGGATACCGGGGCCACAAAATCTTTTAACAATACAAGTACACGCCAGTTGCTACGCCGCCATAACGCCCCCGTACGGCATCACCATCACCGCACCCACTTGGCTAATGGCGAGCCTGTGACCGATTACGAGCACTATCCACTGACGATGACCATCGAGGGTGTTATTCACCAGCACTTGCCGTACAGACTGTAAAGTCTGATAATCTCCGCTACCTTCGACTCAAATGAACAACAGCCACACCTCGTATGATGTACTGGTTGTTACAGCTATGTTCTGTTCAACATGCTACGCGGCGACATTGGACAGCACTTCACATTGAGACATCGTGGCGGCAAGTTCTCCATTATTTGTAACCTTGTAATATTTTGAGTTTAATAAATTGAGTTATATGAATACTAGTACGTATTTATTACTGGCGCAATCGGTAGTTGCAGTGTAGCTACCCTTTTATATAGATTAACTAAAATTACATCATCTCATGGCAAACAACGACGAAGCAAAACCGATTACATCAGATAATATGAATTCTCCTAAGACAACAAGCACTCAGTCACATCATATTTGGAACAGTTCAACGTCAATCAGCCGGAAAAATGGACTTCATATTTTCAGCGTTTCAAGCTGTACCTTCTTGCCAATGAGATACAAAGGCATTTACGACAACAAGCTGTTTTCCTGACAGTTTGCGGGCCACAATTGTACGACCTCCTGTGCTCATTGGCATCTCCAAGAGAGGTAAGCACGTTATCACTATCCGAAATTGAAGCGTTATATAAAAAAACATTTTACTCCAATTCCATCTGAAATATCCGCATTCTACAAATTCTTCAAACGGGATCAACAACCGGATGATTGTTTTGCGTCATATGTAGCCGAAATGCGAAGACTTGCAAGTAACTGTAATTTCCCATCACACCATATGGGGAAGCAAAGACATCAACAAAAGAGGTGAGTCCTTTTTAGATTTTCTCATGCATTCAAACTAAGACATTCTAAACAAGGGAAATGAACCTACTTTTGTCACCTCCACTAGGAAAGAAGTGTTGGATATGACAGTGGCAAGTTTTGCCATAGCCAACAACATTCTCAATTGGCATGTCTCGAAAGAGATATCATTCTCGGACCACCGGCACATCAGATTTGATCTGTCAAGGCCGAATCACAACAATATAGAAAACAATAGGGTACCAAGACACACGGACTGGAATCTCTACACAGAGACACTTCGTTGTGAATTTGAACCATCCTATCCAAACATTGACTCTCCTTATCAACTTGAAAGGGAAGCAACACGCTTAAGCTCACAAATCACAAGCGCATACGAGTCCAGCTGTCACATTAGACAGACCAACTCAAATCGCGATGTTCCCTGGTGGAATAGTGAGTTGGAGAAGTTAAAAGAAAAGCTTCGAAAGTTGTTCAACAAAGCTAAATGAACCAATTCGTGGAGCGAATATCGAACAACTCTAACGACTTACAACTCGATGATAAGAAGGCAAAAACGACTTACCTGGAAAAACTTCTGTGAAAGTATCGATAACTTGCCTTCTTCAATTAGAGTTCAAAAAGCCTTAGCTAAAGATCATAACAACGGTATTGGTCTCTTAAAAAAATCGGATGGTAGTTTTACCCAAAGTTACAGTGAAACTCTGAGCCTACTTTTGGCCACTCATTTTCCTGACTGTATACATACAACTGATCAATCTCTAACCACAAATGTGAGTTACACTACACCTAATAGCACTACAAGAAGTCTAGCTAGAAAAATTTTTAACGAAGACTCCATCAAATGGGCAATATCCTCCCAACAGCCTTTCAAGGCGCCCGGGGAAGATGGTATCTTTCCTGCTCTCTTGTAGTATGGAATTGATACCATAATCTGCTCACTTATACTTATCTAAAGATCCAGTTTTGAATTAAGCTACATCCCTCAAACTTGGAGAAAGGTGAGAGTAGTATTCATACCAAAAGCTGGCAATAGATCAAACTCAGACCCAAAATCCTTCAGAGCAATCAGTCTCACATCCTTCTTTCTAAAGGTCATGGAAAAAGTGATTGATTTACACATTCGCAGTACGGCCTTAACAGCAAATCCTCTCAATGCTAACCAATTCGCTTACCAAACTGGTAAGTCCACTGTTACAGCTCTCCATCAGCTGGTCAGCATAATTGAGAATGCGTTTGCTAAGAAAGACATCATACTCTGCTCTTTTCTTGATATTTCTGGCGCCTTTGGCAATACTACGTACTTGTCAATTCAAACCGCTGCAACTGTCAAAGGAATTGACACACCAACCATTAAATGGATTGACTCTATGATAAGTGGCAGAATCATCTCCACCACACTAGGTCAAACATCAATAACAGTTAATGCTGTTAAAGGCTGTCCCCAAGGGGGTGTTTTATCTTCCCATCTCTGGTCAATTGTAATAGATCAGCTCTTGGATGACCTCAATAAGCTGGGCCTTGATACACAAGGCTACGCTGATGACCTAGTCATCTCTATTCAAGGCAATCAAGAAGCACAGGTCACAAACCGTATGCAAAGTGCCCTGAACAAAGTTAATGACTGGTGCAATAAAGAAGGGCTTAAGGTCAACCCCACCAAAACAGTCATCATTCCATTCACCAGGAGACGTAAAATCGATCTCCAAACACTATCCCTAAATAGTGTTCAAATTAATTTTTCCAAAGAGGTCAAATATCTAGGAGTAACCCTGGATAATAAACTCAATTGGAAACCTCATCTAGACAAAACCATAGCAAAAGCAACAAATGCTTTCTGGGCCTGTTCTAGACTCTTTGGTAAAAAGTGGGGACTTAGGCTTAAAATGATTTACTGGACTTACCTCACTATTATCACACCCATCATAACCTATGCTTCGCTGATCTGGTGGAGAACAAGTTTATGCCCGCAAATCTTTGCAAAAGTTACAAAGACTAACCTGTGTAGGTATCACAGGTGCAATGCGCACCTGCCCAGCTTTAGCGTTAGAAAGTTTATTAAATTTTCCTCCGCTACATCAAAGAGTAAAGAAGATTGCTGCACTAAGCGGACTAAATCTTCATCTCACTAACTACTCGAGAAAGGAAAACTTACAGGGACATATGAGTATTCTGCAGGTGCTCCCAATACTGATATCGCCTGCAGCCCACTCCTCGGACTTTATGCCTAAACGCATAATGTTACACCACCCCTTTGAAGTAATCTTTCCAAACCGCTCAGCATGGAAGAACCCTGTAATTCTAACAAATAACTTCCAATACATCTGGTATACTGACGGTTCAAAAACAAACAACGGTGTAGCGTGTAGGTGCAGGGATTTACGGTCCCAACTTTAAATCATCTAAATCCCTTGGTAACACAACTACTATCTTTCAGGCAGAGGTAATGGCTATAGAATTCTGTATTAGGGAATGCATTAGAAGAAACCTCCGAAGATCAAGTATCCTAATCTGCTCTGACAGTCAGGCAGCACTAATGGCTCTGTCCTCGACAAAAATCGAATCCAAACTAGTTTGGAACTGCCTGACATGTATAGATAAATTAGCTACTCACAATAAAGTAACTCTTTCATGGGTGCCTGGTCATGAAGGCGTACCGGGTAACGAAGAGGCTGACCGACTTGCTAGACTTGGCTCTCAGTCCCAATTCAAAGGCCCTGAACCCTACTGTGGTCTCCCAATCAGTAGCCTTAAAAACGAATTAGCTACCTGGGAACGACAGAACATGATCAGCACCTGGGACAACTCAAATGGCCATCGTCAGTCAAAACTATTCATTGACTTATCCCACAAACGTATGAAAGAAATTCTTCACATAATTAAAAAAAAAAAAAAAAAAAAAAATTTAATTTCGGACTTCCTCTAGACCACATGCTTCGTGACAGAATCGTTTGCGGTCTGCGAGACGAAGCGTTACAACGAAGTTTCCTTTCCGAAGACAATCTTACATTAGAGAAAGTTATTACCAAGGCGTCCACAGCAGAGACTGCTACTAAAAATCTGCATGAAATTCGTCATCCCGACGACTCAGTACATTCCATCGGAAAGCAGAAGCCTCAGCGAAGCTCAACATCGTCTCTACAATGTTATGGTTGCGGTGCTTCACACATGATAACTGCCTGTCCATATATTGATGCCGTATGTTCTAACTGCGGAAAAACCGGACACTTACAACGTGTTTGCCGTTCCACAAAAGCCACATGCTCTAACAAGGCACATAAAAAAGGTCACCGATCCAAAAAGAAATCACCTGTTAACCACATTCATCCTTGACTGATTTGAAGAAACACGTGTAAATTACCATTAACAACCGCAGCAGTTTCGAGGTAGACTCAGCGTTGAGTTTCACTATTATTTCGTCATCCACGTACGAAACGATGTTTCCAGATAAAAAACCATCAATCAATAATTGTGATTTACAATTGCTTGATTTTCAAAAAAACCACATTCCAGTCGTTGGTATAATCGACGTCGACATAAGATACAATGGCAAGTCGATACCAGATCTTCCTGTCGTTATCGTTAATGGCTACAAATCTAGCGTTTTGGCGTCAACATGGTTTCAGAAGACAGTCTTGTCGAAGACCTTGTCAGTAGATACAAAGACTTGTTCTCTAACGAACTAGGATGTTATACGGGTCCTCCAATATCGTTGGAAATCAATCCGGACATAAATCCAAGGAGGTTACCTCCACGCCGCGTACCTCTAGCCTTTAAAGCCAAGGTGGAAGCCGAGCTCGATCGCCTTGAGAAGGAAGGAGTATTGGTGCCTGTGGAGTATTCCGACTGGGCTACACCCATCGTTCCTGTAGTGAAGAGCGACGGCTCCATACGAATCTGCGGAGAATATAAGTCGACTCTGAACAAGGCAGTTAAACCACACTGTTTGCAGATTCCACCCATAGCGACACTCCTTGCGTCAACTGATGATGGAAAATTTTTTGCCAAGGTTGATTTGAACCAAGCATATACGCAGCTCACTGTTGATGAACAATCATCAAGCTACCAGACAATTGTCACCCAAAAGGGTGCATATCGCGTAAAAAGATTACAGTTCGGGGTACGTTCAGCTCCCCGAATTCTCCAATCATTCATAGAAAATAAACTCCGTGGCATTGAGGGAGTACTTCCGTATTTTGATGACATCGTTGTCACAGGTCGTGACGAGCGTCAGTTAGCAAATCGCCTCAGTGAAATTTTCTCCAGGTTCAGGAAACTAGGACTACGATTGCGTCTTTCAAAATGCCAATTCGGATTGAATTCAATCGATTTCTTGGGTTTTAAAATCGATTCACTTGGCATTCGTCCCAAAACGGAAAAGGTTAAGGCAATCATGGAAGCCTCAGCAAAAAATGACAAGAAACAACTTCAGGCTTTTCTTGGTATTTTAAATTTTTATCACTCGTTTCTTCCACAGAAAGCAACAGTCGCGGAACCACTCCACCGCCTGCTGGATAAAAACCAAAAGGGGGAGTGGACCAAACTCCACGAGACTTCATTCAACAATCTTAAAAATCTCATCTCATCAGACCGAGTTCTTGTGCACTACAATCACAAACTTCCAGTCTACATCATTTGCGATGCCTCACCCTATGGAGTAGGCGTTGTTTTGTGCCATGTATATGACGACGGGTCGGAGAAACCTATTTCATTCTATTCAAGAACACTAACAAAAGCCGAAAGGAATTACTCCCAAATCGACAGAGAAAGCGTCGGAATAATAGCGGGAATAAAAAAATTCCATGAATTTTTATCCGGTCGACGATTCACAATTATCACGGATCATCGACCCTTATTAGGGATATTCAGCCCGAATAAGCAAATTCCAAACGTTTTATCAGCACAGATGTTAAGAAGGCGGATCTTTCTTAATGCATAATGCATCATTCACCGCAGTGGATCCAAAATGGAATCGCTGATTTTCTCAGTCGTTTTCCGCTACAGAACCAAAAACCAGAGACGGATGAATGTGAAGATGTTCTGATGATAGAAACTTTGGTTAACCCTATTCTGACTCCACAAGATATATCCAAAATGATTTCAAAAGATTCAATCTAATCGTAGGTTCTGAGCTGGGCGTTAAGGGGATGGCCTGAGAAACAACCGCCCGAAGAGAAATTTCGACCATTTTTTCAAAAACCGAATGAAATATCGACGTTGAAAGGATGTTTGTTATGGGGAAACAGGACCATTATTCCGAAAGCCGGTCAAAAAGCAATACTTACAGCTCTCCACGCTGGACATCCGGGCATCGTTCGGATGAAGGCATTGGCGCGCAGCTACGTATGGTGGCCCAACATTGGAGACGATTGTGAGCGGACAGTAAAGATGTATGAAGCCTGCCAAACATCCTTACCTGAAGAGCGAGCCGAAAATACAATGCCGTGGAAATTTACGGAGCATCCTTGGTCAAGACTTCGCTGGACCATTTCAGGGAAAGATCTTTTTCCTCGTAGTCGACTCGCATTCCAAATGGCTGGAGGTACATCTTGTCAGTACAACCTCATCAAAATGTGCTATACAAGTTCTACGAATGCTGTTTGCAACGCATGGACTTCCAGACAGCATTGTCTCAGACAATGGAACAGCGTTTACGTCAGAGGACTTTTAGCTATTTTGCAACAACAACCTTATTCGGCATATTCGCGTTGCCCCCTTCCATCCTTCTTCAAATGGGCAAGCCGAGGGGATGGTTCAAACGACGAAAAACTTCCTAAAGAAGATCCCGGATGGTTCCAACATCCAGCTGAACCTCTCACGATTCCTCCTGAGGCAACACATCACTCCATCAGCAACTACGGGACGTTCCCCATCAGATCTCATGTACAAACGTTAAATCAAAACCAACTTTGACAAAATACACCCAAATGCTATCACTCTGACAACGAAGACAGCATCATCAGAGAAAGGAACCGAAGATGTTGTGAAGAAGCAGTTTCAACTCAATGATCTGATATGGGCCAGAAACTACTCAAGAGGCCCCAAACGGATCGCGGGTGTAATCAATGTAAAAACAGGCCCTCGATCATATAAGATTATACTTGAAGGTGGACAAATCGTTAAGAGGCATGTTGACCAACTAAGACAACGCGAAAGCTACACCTATGAAGATTCCCCATCAGCTGATCAACAACCGCAGTCGAGTTCTCCAAAAGAATACCCATCGCTTCAGAGTCCTCTGTCAGCAGCAAAAGCATCATCACAACAGGTTCCTGTGTCACCAGCCGCATTTGTTCGAAGATCTGGTCTAGAACGGAAACAAGTCAGATAATACGGAACAGAAGAATATATTAGATCAAATAGGCGTTAAGGGGTGTTATGTACCAGCACTTGCCGTACAGACTGTAAAGTCTGATAATCTCCGCTTCCTTCGACTCAAATGAACAACAGCTACACCTCGTATGATGAACTGGTTGTTACAGCTATGTTCTATTCAACATGCTACGCGGCGACATTGGACAGCACTTCACATTTAGACATCGTGGCGGCAAGTTCTCCATTATTTGTAACCTTGTAATATTTTGAGTTTAATAAATTGAATTATATAAATACTAGTAAGTATTTATTAGAGGGTCAAGTCGTTAACGGGGTGGTGACCTATATGAAACAGCTAACGGAGGAAATGGTGCTCGGGGTAGACATACTGAGCGACTCCGATTTCCAAATGAGACTATGCGGCAAGCAGGTACTGTGGCCAGCAATGCCAAGCACAACCGAGCTACCAGTAGCAGAGCGGAGAGATAATCTCTGTATGTTGGGAGGGAAAGCTCTGTCAGGGCCACAAGAAGAGACTTTGAAGGCGCTGCTAGAAGAGGAGCTACCGAAGTTCGAACTGTTGCCAAAAATAGCTAATGCCACCATACTCCATACACCGCATCAAGTTGAAAACTTACCAGCCCTTCAAGCAGAGGTACTACCCCAAAAACCCGGCGATGCAAAAAGTAATTGACGATGAAATCGACGAGCTGCTCCAGGATGACAAGATCGAACCATCGAAAAGTCCATACAGTTCACCTATAGTACTGGTGAAAAAGAAAACTGGCTCATGGAGGATGTTCGTCGATTACCGCCAATTGAATAGTATCACAATCATGGACGCCTACCAACTCCCCCAGATAGTAGCCATACTATACAAATTAAAACGAGGAAATTTCATCTCCACTATCGATCTCAAGCAGGGCTACTGGCAAATACCGTTACACCCAGATTCCCGTGCCTACACAGCGTTCACAGTACCCGGGCGCGGCTTGTATCAGTGGAAAGTCATGCCTTCCGGCCTGAATTCAGCCGCAGCCACATTCCAGCGGATGTTAGACAGTATCATAGGTCCAGATATGGATGAGTACGCTTTCGCTTACTTGGACGACATTACCGTCGTAAGCGGTACATTTGAGGAGCACCTCAAACATTTAAGGGAAGTGTTCACCAGACTGCAGGCAGCGAACTTGCGGATCAATAAGGAAAAGTGTGAGCACTACAAGAGCCAATTAAAGTTCTAAGGCCATGTGGTAAGCGAACAAGGCATCAGCACCGACCCGGATAAAATAGCCGCTGTTCAGGAATTGAACGCCCCGAGAAATGTAAAAGAACTAAGGCGAGTGATGGGGATCACGTCGTGGTACCGCCGCTTCATACAAAATTTTTCCCAAGTAGCAACTCCACTATCCAAGTTACTCAAGAATGGTGGACATTCCAACTGTCAAATGTGAAAGTCATAAGTTTTGTTAGCTCCTGAGTTTATTTTAAAAAGTCTAGCATAAAGTAAAATATATTTGTGTTTTTTTCGACATCAAACCGAAAAACCATTATAAATCACCAGCTGAAGAAGATCACGTGAATTTTTGCAAGGTAGGCAGTTCTTTTAAAGAAAATCAAAAACAAAAAAAAAAAAAGCGCAAAAACTGCTTTTGCCGAGTACCAAAATACCCATTATATACATTATATGTACCGCAAAAGAGGGGTATCTGAAACATCGCCTGAAGTAGAATCCAACAACAAAAGATTCACTATGAAGCACGCCGCCGGTGATGTAGGAAAGCTTTCAATCCCCGATCTAAAACAAATCTTTAATGACTGACTAACCGAGAAAATTAAAGACATTGCTACAAAAGCCAACATTGCAGCATTGTCAACAGAAATTAACGCACTAAAACAGACAAACACCAAACTCACTGAAAAACTGGCACAAGTGACGGAAAGATGTGATCTCTTCGAATCACAATTAGATGCTTTGTCACGTAAAACAAACGAAAACATTGTTGTCGTACATTTGCCACTCAACGAAAACACCAATCCAACCGATTTTGCCACACAAACTTGCAGAGGACTGCTGAAATTTACAGATACTGATGTGTTACCAGTTAAAAAATCTCGAGAAATAATTAACATCCAAAAAAAACGAGGAACTGTCATTTTAGAGCTCCAATCGGGAGAAATCGCAGATCGTATCATATCTGAAACGAGCAAACTAAAAAACACTGGAATTAGTATCAACCGCGAACAGTCACTCATGTATCGGAAAAAACGACAAACACTTTATTCTATTAAAACAAAATTACTTGAAGTAAACCCGGCGGCAAAAATAATTATAAAAGGCGATAGACTACAAATTGATCAACACATGTTTGTTTACTAGTTATCTCAAGGATTAATTGTCAAAACTGTCAACGAAATGACATTTTTAAAGCAGATGTTTGGTGAAGACGTTTTGAAGTTTTTTGACTGCAGCGGGGGACTGAAGGTTCTTACAACTAATGCTGTCAGGGGATCAAGCTCTCATGCATCATCATCGCCATCTATGTGGCAAATACAAAACAACACTCAACATCGAACACAATAGGGTGCACCTGCCGTTTGCCATAAAAAAGTAAATAAAGTAACTAATTTTAAAATATTATCTTATAACATTACTGGTCTTAAAAGTAAATTATTGCTACCAGATTTTTTTTAATTTATAGTAGAATTTGATATAATCATTTTATTAGAAACATTTGTTGAACAAGGAAATGAACACAATTTTAATAAGTATTTTAGCGGCTTTAAATTAAATTGGATTCCAGCCACTAGAAGTAATGTAATTGGAAGAGCGAGTGGAGGTATTCTATGTGGTATTAAAACAAACACTGTTGGTAGTTTTGTCGAATTTAAAAGAATTGAAAACAGGGTGTTTATACAAACTAGTAACAATTTTTCCAAGTTCTTTATTATTCCACTTTATTTAAATTGTAATAACTGGCAGAATGATTTTGATTACTTATATAATTTAATGAATACCAGCTCTTTTGCAAACATAATGCTAATTGGAGACCTCAATGCTCGAATTGGTGAATACCAAAATCCCTTTTCTCATCATACAGAATCACAAACGGCTTTTAAAATGAAGAGAAATTCGAAAGATGTTACAGTTAACTCAAAGGGCAGAACTTAGATGGATCTGTTCGAAAATTTTGGTTTATTTGTGCTAAATGGAGTCTCTAAAGGTGATGAAAAAGGCGAACTCACATTTATAAGTGGTCAAGGACAATCAGTCATTGACTTATGTGCTGTGTCTGGTCTATGGGTCAAAACAGCAGTTGACTTCGAAGTGCTTGCAGCTACATTTTCTGCGCATCAACCAATTGCAGTAAAGGTCTGTTTCGAAAATACAATGCTTCAAAGACCCGCATTTAAGTTACAAAAATTAAAATGGATACAGAATAAATGCCTACTTTACCAACATCGTCTTAATAGTAATATTAACAGCCTACCATTGATACAATCATCAAGCTCAATAGATGAGATTGCAGAAAGTATAATGAGCACCATAAAGACCTCAGCCTCATATGCACTCATCAAAAACCAAAAAGCTGAACCAGTAAATAGATGGTTTGATAATGACTGTAAGCGGCTTCGAAAGAAATCGTTTCTGTTCTTGAAGCTTTTCAGATCTACCAATGCTGTTTTCTTCAAAAACCAGTATCTGTTATGTAATACGCAATACAAACAACTTTGCTCAACCAAAAAAATCGATTATCTAAAACTTGTAGCTCAAAAACTTACTTCTTGCAAGGACTCGAAAGCATTTTGGAACAAAGTGAGGGAACTAGGGGGACGCGACCAAAAAACTGCAAGCAATAATGCTATAGGAGAAGAAAGTCTTGCAGATCATTTCAAAATTCTGTTAGCAACTAATGACACCAACTTTTTGCAGTTTAGCTATGCGCAACCTCACATCTGTGTAGACGAACTAGACTGCCCAATCTCAATGAACGAACTTCACACAGTTTTGGATAAGATTAAAAATAACAAGGCACCAGGTATCGACGGAATCCCTGCAGAGTTTTATAAGTTCGCTACGTTACAGTTCAAAAACTACCTAGTAAACTTCTTCAACACAATTTATGACAATGCCTCCGTACCGCTCTGTTTCAATAGAGCGATTATCCATGCCATTTTTAAGAAAGGGGATGCAAGCCTTGCTGAGAATTATAGAGGCATATCAATTCTTAACTCTATGCGAAAAATTTTCAGCTCAATTCTCTATGAGAGACTTACCAAATGGATTGAGTCAACAAACCGCTTAAGTATCTTTCAAGCAGGGTTTCGGTCCGGATTCTCTACGGTAGATCATATTTTTGCGCTCTCTAGTATTGCTTCAAAGTATTTAGAGAAATCTAAGAGACTTTACGTTTGTTTCGTGGATTTTAAAGCCGCTTTTGACACAGTAAACAGGCAAGCATTGATTTACAAACTATCATCTTTGGGTGTCTCTAGAAAATTTCTTCTATTATACTCCAAGTTTCTAGATTCAACAAATGCAGCAGTTTGGAATGTAAGCAACTTATCGGAATGGTTTGGGACGTCAACAGGTGTGCCTCAAGGATGCATTCTCAGCCCAATTTTGTTTGCCCTATATATAGATGCTGTAACTCACATTCTGCCGGGAGGTGTATTATTTGCGGGCCACTTAGTCAAAGTCTTACTGTATGCTGATGACCTGGTACTGATAGCTGATAATCCATTCGCTCTGCAACTGCAAATTAATAGACTCCAGAACTACTGCGAAACTTGGGGCTTAAAAATCAATACCAATAAAACAAAGGCTATGATTTTTGAATCTAGACAACGAAGAAGGCTACCGGAGGAATCATGGACCATCAATAATGAGTGCATCGAGGTAGTAAAGGAATTCAAGTACCTGGGAGTTTTATTAACATATAACCTTAACTGGAGCAAACACGCAAAAGAAAAAAGTAGGGAAGCCAAACTAGCCGTAAATCTGATGTGGCCAACGTTTTTTAGTAACAGAAACATTGATGTAGCATCAAAGTACCGGGTATTTAAAGCAACAGTGAATACTTGTATGTGTTATGGGGTGCAAGCATTTGGATATGCACAACATGAGGAATTCGAAAGTATCCAAAGGTTCTTTTTAAAACGACTATTCCGATTACCTGACGCAACACCAACGTATGCCTTACACGTGGAGTCAGGTCTAGCACCGATTTACATTCAAAATCTTAAATCACATGCGAACTATTTGAATACAGTTGTGAATAGAGAAAACGGACAACATAAGTCAATATTGTTAAGACAGCTTCGAAGAAACACTACACCTTTTAAAGAATGGAACCTTCTTGCCGCGGCACAAAATGTAACTCTTTCCCTAACAGATAATAACGTTATAGAATGGCAAAGATTACTGGATGATGTAATTGCAAAAACTGATAATGCGATATATTTGCAGCATCTAGAAAGGCATCATCTTCAGAAAGTAGAAACCTGTACCGGAAACTGAATCATCAATTGCCATCCGATATAAATTTATTTTTGTAAAGAACTGACTGCAGAAGCTATCGGCATCATTTTTAGAGTTAGAGTGGAAATCCTGAATCTAAACTTCGTGCCTTATAGATCCGATCTTTCACAAATCTGCACCCTTTGCAATCTAAGGGAACTTGAAGGAACTCACCATTTTATAGCAGCGTTATAAATTCTGTAAATATGCATTGTCATATCGCAATAGGTTTTGAACCTTGGAAAACATTCTGACAGTTAGAATATTAAAAATATTATTGTTTTTTTTTTCTCAAATCTTTGTGTTTCAAATCACGTGAAAATTGTATAGAATTTATGTCGCAAATCATTAAAACTGCTTGCTTTTAAATCTAACGAAATTGCTAAAAAGTTTAATATCTTTCAAATCTTTGTGTTTCAAATCACGTGAAAATTGTATAATTTTTTATGTAGCAAATCAGTAAAATTGCTTAAAATTTTCTTTTTACTTCTTTAAAGAATTGTCTAAAGTCGAAGATGAGCATAAAACAAATTGTAAAAAAAAAATATGAAAAACCATTTAGAACTTTCCCATTATATATGAATGTAGTTAAGTTAAAAAATGTCTATCAGGCAGACGGCAGCATAGCCATGTCCTTATATTCTTAGTACTAATGGAATGTAAAACTTGAATATTGTAATATAGAATTTTATCTATCTATCTATCTATCTATCAAGAAAAACCAGGAGTGGATTTGGGGGCCAGAACAAATACATGCTTTTTCCGAACTAAAAAACCGCTTGACCGAAGCGCCCGTTCTAATGTGCCCAAATTTTGACTAACCTTTTACTCTACTAACTTACGCCAGCCAATACGGCCTCGGAGCGGTTTTGTCACAGAATACGGATAAGCAAGAGAGTGATAGCCTATGCCAGTCGCACCCTCACCGACCGGGAAAAAAATATTCGGTCACGGAAAAGGAATGTCTGGCCATACTGCTCGGCATACGGAAAATGCGACCGTATCTCGAAGGTTATCACTTCACTGTCGTCACCGACCGTCATTCTTTGAAATAGTTACACTCCCTTGACAACCCCTCTGGCCGATTAGCACGCTGGGCAATAGAACTCCAGCAATACGAGTTCGATATCAAGTACCGGAAAGGTGCAATGTCGTCGCAGACTCACTTTCAAGGGACCCGTTACCATTCAACCCCAGCGATCTATCCATTCTTTGTAGTCCTACCGATGACTGGACAGAGCGACGCGCTATGCAAATGGAATTAAATCCCGCGCAATACCCAGAGTACCGAATAGTAGACAACAAGTTATATCGCAAATTCCCCGCTCACCCGCTTTGCAGTCAAGAGGATGACTGGAAGTTGTGTGTACCATTTGCTAAGCAAAAAAAGATCATGTTTGAGAATAATGACGTCACAACAGCTGGACACCTTGGGATTGCCAAAACCGCTGACCGCATTATGAAAACTTTTTATTGGCCTGGCATGTATCGTGATATAGCACGCTCTATAAGGAGCTGTTCTGTATGTATAGCATACCAAGCGTTATAGCAAAAACCGAGCGGACTAATGCATCCCAACGTACCCAACACTCTGTGGGATACCGTATGTGTACATGTTGTTGGACCCCTACCACGTTCCATGAAAGGTCATACCATGATGTTGGTAATAGTAGACCGATTTACTGAATCTGTGGCACCCATTAGCCCTGTACACACTATACAATTAGTTGGACAGATTTCGTTTGATGGAAGTTGGATGGTCTGATGTAGTTTTCGTTCACACCTATCAAGCTTGTCGTCCAAATTTATGTCACATACCCTTCAACTCCGTCCAACTTATAGATTTTCAAAATTTTTTTAAAACATCCAACAAATTGGACAAGCGGTCGTATGAAGAGTTCACACTGTCAAGCATTGGTTTGTCAAACCTAGGTTTTCAAACTAATTGTACTGTGTGAACAGGGCTATTAAGAGCAGCAACCAATCAAGCCGTGATAAAAACATTACGAGAACGAGTTATAACACGATTCGGAGTTCCCCGCATTTTACTCTCCGACAACGGAAGCCAGTTCACTAGCGCTATCATTACCGACTTTTTACACGAGATAGGTATACAGCAGCATTTCACCGACCCTTACTCTCCGCAAGAGAATCCAACTGAACGTGTTAATAGATTATTTAAGCCAATGATAGCACAATACGTGCATAACAACCACCGCACATGGGACGAGCATTTGCCTGAATTGTCTTTCGCAATAAAAAACGAGTAGACACGACTCGACCGATTTTTCCCCTGCCTTTCTTAATTTTGGAAGAGAAATCTCCGCCCCTTAGCACCAGTTGCTACCTGTCACTGCTGCCAAAACAGAGACACCCTCGGTGAGGCGAGAGAGAATACGAATGCTGTAGCAACTGGTGACCAGCAATCTACAAGCCGCTGCACAACGGCAGGCAAGGCAATATAATTTAAGAAGAAGAGCGTGGTGGCCCCGTATTGGTGAGCATGTGTACAAAAAGGTAAAGGTGCTCTCATTGGCTATCAACCACTTTACGGAGAAGTTGGCGCCAAAGTACGAAGGGCCATACGAAGGGGTTTTATACTGAACTGGTTTGCTTCCTATCTTAAGAATAGAAATCAGAAGATGAAATTATGTGGTTGTTTCAGTGAAACCAGAAATATTAACATAGGTGTTCCTCAAGGTTCAGTGTTAGGTCCAACTTTGTTCCTTATTTATATTAATAGTATATTTAGCCTTAACCTAAAAGGAAAAGTTTGTGGGTTCGCTGATGACATAGCTTGTGTCTATTCTAGTGATACAATGTTAGATCTAGTTTCAGATATAAACTAGGACTTGGAGTTATTCAGACATTGATTTGGTATTCATAAGCTTGTGATAAGTGACAAAACAAGAATTATGTTTTTCAATACACCTGCTTTGAATTCAAATACTCCACTTCTTGTACAGCATAGCATGGACTGTAGTAAATTCATGCTAAGTAATTTGTCTTGCTGTGTTGCCAATGTGTGTCCAACTAATGACATCGTTTCGGTTTGCTCACCTAAGTGTTTTCGTATTGATCCAGAAGCTGAATATAAGCACCTTGGCTTAACAATTGGTAACAATATGAACTGGAAAGCTCACACCTTAGCATTAAAAAAATATTTGTTGTCAACTACGTATGTCATGTTCCATTTGAGAAATCTCTGTTGCGAGAAACTTATGGAAACTGTTTATTATGGATTGGTGCAGTCGAAAGTTCAATATGGTATAACTTGCTGGAACACCACGTTGTTCAACAATGCGCTAAATAATGCATACTATCCAGTGCGCTGGAAGACGGCCATCCTCTCCTTAAATAAGATAAGGATGGTTCCAATCCAGCAAATCTCCGGTCAATCAGTCTTCTTCCGAGTATCAGCAAGGTATTCGCGAAAGTTCTCAATAGAGCTCTGTCCACATGGGCTGAGGACAAACATATTATTCCAGAAAATCAGTTCGGTTTTAAGGCGGGTCATGACACCATACAAATACATGCCACGTCTAAACTAGTACCTGATATTCCATGGAACAAAGCTAAAAATCAGTGTACGGGTGCATGTCTGGTTGACTTGGAGAAGGCTTTCGATACCGTTTGGTTAGACGGTCTTTTCTATAAGTTCATCACGTAGGTATGTTACAGCGTCTTAAATGGAAAACATTCGGGTGTTTGAGAGACAGTGTCTACGTACCTGTCTTGGATTGCACAGAACACCAGAGTCGGAGTACAGAAAATATAATGCTGAAGGGGTCCATTACAACGGCGCTCAAATAAACAGGATCGACAACTTCATTATAGAACTGACTCGTGGTCACACTGCAAGTATTATGTTTGGAATTACTAGTTTTAGTTTAAGTTTTAGTTTTATTGACTCATGAAAATAATACATAAATTATACAAACATTTTGGTAATTATTTCTAAAATTCTTTTGGTTTGGCCGAAGCCATCTACCAGACTGACATATGCTGTATTCAAATTTTGATTATATTGTAATGTACACCCAACATTTATACCAATTTCCTAATCGAAAATGTTCAACCGAAAACACAACTGGCTATATAATGGAATGGTATAATAGAAGACGTCGTTTGTGAGTGAGTGTGTGTGTGTGCAGAAATACTGGGAGGAGAATGTGTCTAGACATCATGGTTCATAGCAAAACTACTAGAAAGCTCTCGATGTTTCACACTGCTATATAAAGAGGCCCGCAACCAGAGTCTGTTTTGATTACAGAGTGTTAAAGTTAAGAGTAAATTGTTGTAAGCAAGTGATAGTCCAAAAGTCGAGTTGAGATCGAATAAAGTATAGATACTGAATAAAAGTGGTGAAAGGTGAAGTTTTATTTTGCGAACTAAGCGCACTTTACATTGGTGTCAGAAGTGTAAATAAAACTTATTTGATTAGTAAAGTGTAAAAAAAAAAAGTTAAATACAGTGAAAATGGGTAAGTTGTTAGAAGAGCTCAACTGCATTGAGCTTAAAAATGAGTTAGGTAAGAGAAATCTTTCTTGAGCGGGATCAAAAAGTGAGCTCGTCCTGCGCTTGCGCAACTATTTGGAAGAGGAAGGAAATGAAAGTGTAAATTTTTCTAGTATAATGAAGATTTTATTAGAACAAAACAAGCAACAGCAGAATATTCTCGGACGTCTGGAAGAGCAACGAAACGATCAAAAGAAGGAAGAGCAGAATGTTCTCGAACAACTGGAAGCACAACGAAACGAACAAAAGAAAGAACAAAAGAATATTCTCGACTTGAGGCGCAACAGAATGTTTTGGAAGGTCAGAAAAACATTCTAGGAGGCAAATTGGGCAACATTGAGAAAAATGTATGTGCCCTTGACGAACGCGTTGAAGGTATGGAAAAACAGCTTTCTGTTGTAGAGAATCGTTTCGAAATCGTAGAAAGCCGATGTGATAAACAGTTCTCTGTTCTAACCATGGAATTGGACCAGATCCAGAAAATCAAAATTCGAGAATCTGCTGGAGAGTTTGTAAAGAAAAAGGAGATGAAACCGCCAACATTTGATGGACAGTCTTCTTGGCCAGTCTACAAGAGACAATTTGAGGCAGCCGCGACAACAAATGGCTGGGATGACGAAGACAAGTACATTACACTGACTCTTGCTCTTAGAGGACCAGCAGCTGAATTACTTCAAACAGTTCCAGCTGGTAAGAGCGGCGATTTCAGCTCTCTCGTGGTAGCTATAGATAAACGCTTTGGAGATAGCCACTTGAAAGAAGTCTTCCGAGTCCAACTCAATAACAGAGTCCAGAAAAGGGGTGAAAGTCTACAGCAGCTCCAAGCAGACGTCGAAAGACTGGTTCACCTGGCATACCCGGATGCTGGAGAAGAAATCATCAACCAGCTTGCTGTTGAGTCCTTCGTTCGTGCCATTTCCGATATACATCTTCAGAGGTCTGTGCGAACTGCTAGAACAGGTACTCTTTCTGAAACTTTAGCATTCGCATTGACAATTGAAGCAGCAGAACAGGCTTCTCATGGAGTACATCGACTTAGAGAGGCCATAGTCGAAGAATGCTCGTGCCAAAGAGCTGAAATACAAAAGAACCAGCGGAGCGGACTAGCAAGATGTTGGAACTGCAACAAGACCGGACACTTACAGCGTCAATGCCGACTACCACCAAATAAGGCTGCTTGTCAACATTGTGAAAGCAAGAGATCACACCGAGACCAAGGTAACAACAACACCAGCGTTGCCTATCAATCTGTTTCCCATCAGGGAAACGAGTAAGAACCAACTTCGAGGGGCAGAAGCTGGTTTCTTGTATCGAAGGCCCCAAAACCACCATCCAGGTCTCTCAGACCAAACGAGACAACAAAAGTCTGACTGTGGAGACAACTATTAACGGGAACAAACATGTGGCTACCATCGACAACGGGGCCACAGCCTCCATAGTATTCATCAATTCCTGGTGGCAGATATACGATTTTATAAAACAGCACGGAGTTATTTTGGACATAGGGAATCAAATTTTGAAGTACCAAAATAAAGATGTTTTTTGCCCAACGTTGATGCTTACCTTTCTTTGATAAACTTAACTCAAGCAAAAAATTTATAAATGAAAAGATTGGAATTTTTGTGATGTTTCAATTAATAAGATTTTTTTATTGCCAATATTTGATTTGTTAATTATAGACAATGTTTTTTATTCAATTGATATGCGTTTACGTACTATCGTGTACCGCTTTCCAATTGATTTTAAATTTAAACAAATAAGCTTTGTTTTCACTTATCTACTTCACATTCACAATTATTATTATATTCAAATGATGTTCGTTCCACATATAAATCCGTGTGAACGTTTTCCAATTGATTTACTACAACAATTCTAATTTGCTACTCGACAGAGATAAGTTTTTCAAATTATATTCTAATGACGTATAGTGTCATCAATTGATTTCAAAATTGATTCCTTTTCTCTTTTACGAATTTACTACAAATTTCTATTTATCAAAATATATTTGCTTAGCGTATAAATCGCTGAACAATTTCAAATTGATTTACAAAATTTACCTTAGTGTGTTGTGCTCTCCTTGAGGTCAGGGACCGTTTTCGGGCAGTGACAATGCTGCCTGCTCCTCATCAATATTGCAATCCACCTGAATTTGTGAGTGGATAATTTTGATTTGTTGTTTTGGCATCACTTCTTCATTTTTTCGCGCAGCTTTGATCATGCGCCATCTTGACTAAAGTGGCCATTTTTTATCTCCTTCTAACCTATTGGGTATATTGAATAAATTAAAAACATTAATTTTCTCAATAATTATATAAAAATTTAATAAAATTGTTTCGGAATCGCGTTCGGCGTTAAAAAGTTTATTTACTAAACGCACCCATTCGTTTGGGTTGTTAAAATTTGCCGTCAAATTGACACCTTTCAACTGACACATGTTGAAGGTGACGTTTGTTTCAATTTCGTGTGTGTTTTTTCTTTAATTTCGTGTTGTTTTGTCTTAATTGTGTAAAAATTGTTATCGTATATGTTTAATCGTTGTATTTTATTTGTTTAAATATACGTGTTTATAAAATTCAAGTGATAAAGTGCAATTGAAAATGTTCTGTCACCTTGCAGGTTATAAACATAACCTGTGGTGTATTAAATGTTTAGTTTTTGTTCTTAAGTGTGTGTAGTTTTAGTTTGTATTTGATTAACCTTGTTGTGTGTTTATTAACACATTAAATATGTTTTAAAAAGTGTTTTTCTTTTTCCCTACAGCTGGTCGACAAGGTTTCTGATGTCGGTGCTTCGGTGGGCAAGACCGAAAAACACCTCTATATTGGGAAAGTGCCGAATTTCGTTCTGGTTGGTAAGTATGTATCTTGTATACATCTCAAATATCTACTAATCAGTTTTTCCTTTTGCAGGTTTTAGCTTTTAAGTGTATATATTAGCTTTAAGTATCATGTATATTAGGTATTTAAGTGAAAAACAATGTATATAGTTCATAAGTATATTTTTTTTTTTTAAAGTTCAATTCATGTCAATTTGTTATTGTTTTTTATTGTTGCTATTTTAAGTTAGTGAGTGAACATACTCCCCCTGTTGAACGGTTATTTCGTTCAAAGATCCTGTTCTTGATTTTCTCAATGCCTCTGCGATGGTGGGGATGAAATACCACATTCCCTGCCTTGTTGACGTTTACCTTTATTTGGTAGCTGTCAGGTAGATTAACAGTAAATTGTTTCCGCTTGCTATTACGGATACGCTCAAAATCCACCCTTTTTAGGGTGTCACGATTTATGAAAATATCCTCGCCCTCACGAGTGATGAATCTTTGGAAATCGTTGTCGATTCGCATCTCGATTTCCTTAACAGTGGCTGAAGGCCTCAAGCGATCTAGCGAGTAAATAGTTGATCCGTTGATCGTTACGGGAATAGGGTTTCCCTCTATTGTATTGCTGCCGTGTATTATATCGGTATTTTCAACAATGGTTTCGTCAAATGTTCCAATCCCTTGATCATTGGACAAATCCTTCAGCTCAAGATTGGATCTTATGAGTTCTCGAAGAGGGGTTGAACATTCTAATGGGGAGAATCTGATATCCTCCAAGATTGTTCTGCAATCTAGATCTTCCCATTCAGTTTGCATGATGATCGCTATATGAAAACATATAGTTAGATTTATATATATAAAAAAAATTTTGTTTTGTAGACTACTAGCCAAATCTACTACAAATTATGACGGACGTACATAACTACTAAAAACAACACATATACAAGATTTTACAGTTTAATCAATTTCATGTTGCTATAGCAGGTTGATCGATAGGTAAACGACAGATTTTGACTATTGGTCTTTGACAAATATTGTGTCTTGACCTTACTGTGACTACTCGAACTAGTCCGTATTTACCGGGATGAATGATCTCTACGACCCCTAAGGGCCAAATGGTGGGAGGCGTGTTTTCCTCCTTTATGAGAACAACGTCTCCAACCTTGATATTTTGTTGGCTTGAAAACTACTTAGGTCTTTGTTGTAACCCATTTAAATACTCTGTTGACCATTTTTTCCAGAAGTGCTGATTCATTTGCTGAATGTGTTTCCATCGTTGTGTATGTGTCAAATTTGATGAAATTAAATTTGGTTCTGGAATGGCATTTACTGCTCGACCAATTAGAAAATGTCCTGGAGTTAAAACGTCCAAATCATCAATATCATTCCTTAATTCACATAAAGGTCTGGAGTTTAGGCATGCTTCAATTTGAGTAAGTAAAGTTGTCAATTCTTCAAAGGTGCATACTGTTGTACCTAGAACACGACGAAGATGATACTTGATGGATTTTACCCCAGCCTCCCATAAACGACCATGATGTGGTGCGGCTGGCGGATTGAAATGCCAGGTTATGACAAGTAATTCATAATGTCCGGTGTTGCTTCCTTGATCGCTTGCATTATTTCATGCTCTAGTATTGCCCTTCCTCCTTTAAAGTTGGTTCCGCAATCAGAATATATGTTTGAGCATAATCCTCTTCGTGACACAAATCTTTTCAATGCTGCAATGAAGGCCATTGAGGTAAGATCTGATACGGCTTCTATGTGTATAGCTTTAGTTGCCATGCATACAAATATGCAGAAATACCCCTTATAATGTCTAGCGTTTCTATGAGTTGACATTTTTAGCTGTATAGGTCCCGCATAGTCTATTCCGACATTTTCGAAAGCCCTTGTAATATTTACTCGAGGTGCTGGTAAGGCACCCATCATCTGCTGCATTGTAGCTGCTCGCTGCTTAGCGCAGATCACGCACTTATGTATTACTCTTGTGATGACTCGTTTTGCATCAATAATCCAAAAATGATTTCGCAGGGTGTTAAGAACCAATGAGGTGCCACCATGGAGTGTTTCCTTGTGTACTTTATCAATAATTAAGTCACAGATTTGATGTTCACTTGGTAAAACAACAGGGTGTTTTTTGTCGTACGGAATGTTTGCATTTCCAAGTCTTCCACTGACTCGAATCAAACCATTTTTATCTATAAAAGGATTAAGTGTTATCAACTTGCTATTCTTAGATAGAGGTTTATCATTTTTGAATGTGTCCAACTCCATCTTAAAGGCTGTTGTTTGTATTGCTTTAAGAATAATGATGCTGGCCATGTTTAGCTCCATTACAGATAAGGCATTTGTTTGTTTCTGCATGGGATAACGAACATTTTTGATAAACCGCAACATTGTGGCTGTAACTCTAATAAGTTTCGTGTATGTTGAATATGTGGCTGGCCATTCATATACCTGTGTTGATAACAAAGCGTTTGTTGAAGATGTCTTGTCTTCCAAGGTTGTACCTTCTAATTGTTGTGGACCTTTAGGCCACATGGTTTGATTTTTGGTGAGCCACTCCGGGCCATGCCACCATAGATCGCTACTAAGTAGCTGTTTCGCGGTCGTTCCACGTGATGCTAGATCGGCTGGATTATCCTTTGTAGGAACATAGCGCCAGTGTTCAGTAAGTAGAATTTCTTGGAATTCAGCAACTCTGTTGGCGACATATTTCTTCCATTTTGATGGATGCTCCTTGATCCATTGTAGAACGATCATAGCATCAGTCCATAAATATACCGGTATATCTTGAAGTTGCATGTCTTGAATGGTTGTTTTTGCAAGTTTTGCAAGCAATAACGCGCCATTTAGCTCTAGATGAGGTAGTGTAATTGGCTTGACTGGTGCAACCTTTGATTTTGCGGTCAATAATCTGACCTTAACATTTCCTCTTGAGTTCTAATATATAGTACTGCGGCATATGCTTTAATAGAAGCATCGCAATAACCATGAATTTGATTTGTATGGTTGGCTTTAGAAAGTCCAACCCATCGGGGGATTTGAATTTGATTTACATTTTTTAGATCCTTTTTGAACTCCCACCATTGTTGCGAAATTTCTTGGGAGACCTTGCTATCCCAAGAGTATCCACCTATCCATAACGTTTGGATTAATATTTTCGCAGTGATAATGATGGGTGATATCCATCCAACTGGATCGTATAACGATGCTATTTCGGATAGTATAGCTCGTTTGGTATTTGCCTGTGTTTCTGATATACTTTGTACGTTGAACGTAAAATAATCCTCGGCAGGATACCATCGTATTCCTAGCGTTTTCAAAGACTCCTTTTCTTGTGGCTCTAGCGAGCCCTTCACTTCTCTATCCTCTGGTGGCAGGTGAGATATGATTTCAGGACGATTATTTGCCCATTTGCGTAGCTTGAAGCCACATTTATTAAGCATTTCTCTCAATTGTTTTTGTAACTCGAGACACTCGTCTACAGTTTCAGCTCCACTTAATAAATCATCAACATAAAATTCTGATGTCGTGGCCTTGACTGCTAAATAGATTAGATAGATTTCTTGATTATCATTGGCTGCTTGTTGAACTGTACGAACGGCTTGAAATTGCGCCGGTGATATGCCAAAAGTGAAAGTTTTGAGACGGTAGTCTTGCAGCCCCTTTGTCTCTGGATTCCTCCAAAGGATCCGCTGGAACGTGCGATGATCTGGATGCATCCATATCATCCTATACATTTTTTCGACATCTGCTGTCATTACAACCTTATGTTTTCCTCAATTGAGAACTGTAGAGAATAATTTTGGTTGTATTGTTGGTCCAATTAATAGTTGCTCATTTAATGATTTGCCATTTATCGTTTTGGCGGAGGCATCAAATACTACCCTCAATTTGGTTGTAGTACTTTGTTTGAATACTGCATGATGTGGTTTATAATAATGCGGCTCATTGTTTGTTGGTGGGCTACATGATTCCATATGTCCCATTGTCAAATATTCATCCAGGCAATCTTCATATTCGCATTTAAGTTGAGCGTTTTTGGCTAACTTTCTCTGTAAGCATTCATAACGCCTTAATGCGAGCTCTCTGGACAGACCTAGAGTCGGACCGTTGGGATCTATGAAGGGTAGCTTAACCATATATTGATTATTTGCTAATCGTTTATAGTTGGCCTTGTATAACTCCTCACATTTCTTGTCGTTTGGAGTTTGAATGTTGAAGTCTGGAACTTCTTCTATTTCCCAAAATTTTTGTAATTGAAAGTTGGGATTGTTATTGGATTTGACCGTTGCGGTGAATACTTTAACTGTGGTGTTGCAGGATGAAGAACTATTTCCTAAAACTACCCACCCAAAAATTGTGTTAATCGCTAATGGAGTTTCACTTGGACCACAATGAATTCCTTCACGAATAACATGGCCATATATATCAGCCCCAAGCAGAGCATCAATCGCGCTTGGTTTCCAGAAAGTTGGATCTGCCAGCTCACGGTCCTGGAGATGTTTCCACTCGTGTGTTGACGTTTCCTTGACCGGCAATAAGTCGCTGATCGTTTTTAACACGAACATTTTTACCTCTAATGTAGGTGTCTTTGTTTTAATTGGTTGAAGTTTTATTAGCACTTGTCGGTTGCAGTGTGCCGTTTGATTTTTGCTCAAACCAACAACTTCAATTGATGTGGGCATTCCACTTATTTGTAGCCTTTGGCAGGCAGACTCCGTGATAAATGATGTTTGAGATCCTGTATCGAGGAGGCATCGCAAAACCACGGAGTGACCATTGCGGTCTAACGCTGCTACTAACGCTGTTGGCAGTAAAGCGTTATAACTATCGGTTGCAAGGAAATTGCTCGCCTTTTCCACCTTACTAACCTCTCCTGATATTGAATCCTTTGATGAAGATTCACTGACGTGAAGTGTAGTATGATGTGGCTGTTGACATTCCTTGCAGCGATTTTTATTTCGACACTTAGTGTGTGGATGTTTGTTAGAGAAGCAGTTCATACATCTGTTCGTTGCCTTGATTGTTTTTCGACGCGTTGGTACATCCATGTTTAAATATGTTGAACAATTTCCAACGTAGTGTTTTGCCTTACAAGCAGGGCAATGATTGTTGAGGGTGGTATGATATGATTGAATACCTTCCCTTTTAATACTTGAGGGCGCTGATTTTGCACCTACGTGGCCTCCAACGTATTCACTTTTAATATTGGAGGTAGTTGGTTTTACACCTACATTGCTTCCAATGGATTCTAGAACGAGAATCCTTTTGTTCAAAAAAGGATTTGGAAGATCTTGACTATCTCCTAGTTCCTCTTCCCAAAGACGTAACGTTAAAAACGGTAGCTTCTGCACCAGTAAATATATTAGCAGAGCATCCCATTGGGTGGTGTCTACCTTCAATGCCTTGAGCTGCTGCAAGCACTCTTCGGTTGTATCGGTTAACGTCTTTAGGCTCTTTCCTGTCTCAAGGATAATTTTTGACTGGTTGACCAAGTTTTTTAGATGAAAGTTAACCAAGGTTCGCGTATTTTCATAACGCTCCTTTAGTTTTTTCCACGCTGGTTCATAGTCTTGGTTTGTGATGGGAGTATGTTTCAATACCTTCTCAGCATCACCAGTTAAATATCCCATTAAGAAATGCAATTTTTGTTCGGATTGTATGTGTGGATCATCGTGGATAAGTGATTTAAATAAGTCGGAGAATGACCTCCACGAATTATAATCTCCATCGAATTTGGGCAGTGTTATTTTTGGCAACTGGATCTGCTTGAACTGTGGTTCTGCAATATTTGTCGAATTTTGATTGGCCTCTGGCTCTGTTCGACTGCAGCCTTCTTCAAGTTCCGCCATATATTCATAATATCTGACCTCCACTTCATCAAAGTGTTGCTTTGTTATATAGGCGTTGTCGGATTCCAACTTTGTGGTAAGAATGGTTTCCTGAATTTTCCGATCCTGGTTGACAAACTCGTACCACAAATCGCGCATATCTATGATTCTTAGCTTATAGAAGCTAGCAGTTCTTTTGTCCAACCTGATTTTTTTGCCATTTTCAATGGTTTTTTCAATTCTTGCTTTCAAAACAGTTTGTTTGATAAGCAATTTTTCTAGGTCGCTCATGATTAATGAAGTTTAGTGTGTAGCCCGTTTTCGAAGAAATTGCAGTTTAACACAGAAAAAAAACAAAGTGAACAAAAAAAAATAAAAAAAAGATCAAATATGGATTTTTAAAAAGGTTATTAATTGATATCACAATTCCTGGATGGAACCACCAATGTTTTTTGCCCAACGTTGATGCTTACCTTTCTTTGATAAACTTAACTCAAGTAAAAAAATTTATAAATGAAAAGATTGGAATTTTTGTGATGTTTCAATTAATAAGATTTTTTTATTGCCAGTATTTGATTTGTTAATTATAGACAATGTTTTTTATTCAATTGATATGCGTTTACGTACTATCGTGTACCGCTTTCCAATTGATTTTAAATTTAAACAAATAAGCTTTGTTTTCACTTATCTACTTCACATTCACAATTATTATTATATTCAAATGATGTTCGTTCCACATATAGATCCGTGTGAACGTTTTCCAATTGATTTACTACAACAATTCTAATTTTCTACTCGACAGAGATAAGTTTTTCAAATTATATTCGAATGACGTATAGTGTCATCAATCGATTTCAAAATTGATTCCTTTTCTCTTTTACGAATTTACTACAAATTTCTATTTATCAAAATATATTTGCTTAGCGTATAAATCGCTGAACAATTTCAAATTGATTTACAAAATTTACCTAAGTGTGTTGTGCTCTCCTTGAGGTCAGGGACTAGAGTTGCTGATTGTAGAAAATCCTGGGCCTTTTATACTGTCTTTTGCTCCGATTATGCCGTTTTCGGGCAATGCTGCCTGCTCCTCATCAATATTGCAATCCACCTGAATTTGTGAGTGGATAATTTTGATTTGTTGTTTTGGCATCACTTCTTCATTTTTTCGCGCAGCTTTGATCATGTGCCATCTTGACTAAAGTTGCCATTTTTTATCTCCCTCTAACCTATTGGGTATATTGAATAAATTAAAAACATTAATTTTCTCAATAATTATATAAAAATTTAGTAAAATTGTTTCGGAATCGCGTTCGGCGTTAAAAAGTTTATTTACTAAACGCGCCCATTCGTTTGGGTTGTTAAAGTTTGCCGTTAAATTGACACCTTTCAACTGACACATGTTGGAGGTGACGTTTGTTTCAATTTCGTGTGTGTTTTTTCTTTAATTTCGTGTTGTTTTGTCTAAATTGTGTAAAAATTGTTATCGCGAATGTTTAATCGTTGTATTTTATTTGTTTAAATATACGTGTTTATAAAATTCAAGTGATAAAGTGCAATTGAAAATGTGTTGTCACCTTGCAGGTTATAAACATAACCTGTGGTGTATTGAATGTTTAGTTTTTGTTCTTAAATGTGTGTAGTTTTAGTTTGTATTTGATTAACCTTGTTGTGTGTTTATTAACACATTAAATATGTTTTAAAAAGTGTTTTTCTTTTTCCCTACAGCTGGTTGACAAGGTTTCTGATGTCGGTGCTTCGGTGGGCAAGACCGAAAAACACCTTTATATTGGCAAAGTGAAGAATTGGTAAGTTCGTTCTGGTTGGTAAGTATGTATCTTGTATACATCTCAAATATCTACTAATCAGTTTTTCCTTTTGCAGGTTTTAGCTTTTAAGTGTATATATTAGCTTTAAGTATGATGTATATTAGGTATTTAAGTGAAAAACAATGTATATAGTTCATAAGTATGTTTTTTTTTTTATTAAAAGTTCAATTCATGTCAATTTGTTATTGTTTTTTATTGTTGCTATTTTAAGTTGGTGAGTGAACAAAAGAACTTCCAATAACCTATTCGAACGAAAGTACGTCGACACTGAGGACTGTCATCACGGAAGATCTGATTCTGCCTCTTTCATCTGAAGTGTTCGTTTGGACAAAACTGGAAGGTGAGTTTGGAAGCCTTCGATACTTCATGGTAGAACCAGACCCAGAGTGTTCCTCCCAAAGCGTCATCATTGGGAAAGCACTGGTAGCACCGAAAAACAAAATGGTCCCCGTACGATTACTAAACACCAGACCGTACGATGTAAGGTTGAAAAAAGAAGAAAAGAAGACTGAATGATGTGGCTAAGAAGGACAGCTATCCCCTACCGAGAATCAGTGATACCCTGGGTGCCATGTGTAACGAGGGACCTACGTACTACGCCTACGTCTACCTCACCTACTGAGCTATGGGGGATATTGGATGGCTTCCCCAAGCCGAATTAGGTTGATGGCTAGAGAGCCTATCTGTTTGAAATAAAATAGAGGCTGAAGAGCCAAAGTGTTCTTTTCTACTTCCAAACTTAAAGTGAATTTATTAGACTGAACTTAAGCTATTTATACAAAATAATCAACTTACACACTAACATCTTAAACCAATATCAAATATACATATTATAACTTACACATAGACATATTTGGTATTCCGAATTCTGTGGGAAATAAACGAACAACGGAACCAGGTAGCATACTTGCTATGTCATCAAATTAATAGCCGATGCCAATATGCATAGCCCGTCTAATACAATGCACAAATGTATCCAAATACGTCCAGCCATATGCACTACACAGTATGCAGTGCATTGAACCTTAGTGAGTAGGTAGATACACTTGACAAAAGTAATCTGAAGCGTCGCGTCCCGTCATCGTCAGTGGCATTGAAATTATTACTTAATAATTTAGTGCATGAGGTTGATACTCATGACCATGAATGAAATACGAGTGCAAGGTTGGCTATCGTGAAGCGTAATGTGGATTAACGTCAATGACCGGAATTAAATGTATAATGACGTGGTCGCTAGTGTGATCCCTTCACACCACCCTTCCTGGTACGTACTATAGAATATTCCCTCCATCACAAGAATTCACTCTGGCCGCCTTCCTCGACATAGAGGGCGCCTTCAACAACGTCAGCAACTTTGCAATTACAAAGGCACTGACGAAGCTCAAAGTAGATGATTCCATAGTGAAGTTGATAAATCTAGTGCTAAAAAGCAGAAGAATCAACTCTACTCTAGGAAACTTCTCTGCAAAGAGATCTGTCAGTAGAGGAACACCGCAAGGCGGAGTCCTATCCCCCCTTCTATGGAATATAGTCGTCAATGAACTTCTAGTTGACTTAGAAGCTGAGGGATTCAAAGTGATTGCATATGCAGATGACGTCTCCATTGCGGTGTCCGGTAAACATGCTCACGTCCTTACGGACCTGATGCAGACCGCTCTAAATAAACTTGTAAAATGGGCGGGAAAATGTGATCTAGGGGTCAACCCTCAGAAAACTGAACTCGTTCTCTTCACCAGGAAATATAAAATTCCTCAACTAATAACTCCAAAAATAAATGGAATCTCACTTGTACTTTCAAACGAAGCCAAATATCTAGGTATTATCCTAGACAAGAAGCTAAACTGGAAAGCCAATATAGAGGAAAGAATCAGGAAATCAACCGTAGCCCTGTTTTCCTGCAAAGAAGCCATTGGCACTAAATGGGGCTTCTCCCCCCAAATCACCCACTGGCTCTACACCGCGGTCATCAGACCAATACTCACATACGGAGTAGTGGTATGGTGGACCGCTCTTGATAAAAGGACCTACTGCGACAATTTAAGCAAGGTCCAACGAACAGCCTGTCTGTGTATAAGCGGAGTACTGAGATCAACACCCTCAGCTGCACTAAATATACTCCTTAACCTCACACCACTAGATATCTTCAGCAAACAAATGGCCGCCATTGCAGCCACTCGTATGAGAGCTATCTCCTAATGGACCGAAAACAACATCGGTCACGTTACAATCCTGAATTTATTCGGATCAATCCCCTGTCACTCCGACTACACCATCCCCCAATTGGTTTTTGATAATAAGTTCCAAGTCTCAATCCCACCGAGAACGACCTGGGACGACGAAGAATTTTTGAGAGATGATTCAATTCATTTCTATACAGATGGTTCAAAAACCGAAGAAGGGGTAGGCTGTGGGGTGTACTCAAACCGACTTAACGTAAGTCTCTCGTTCCGCCTTTCAAACCATTGTATCGTGTTCCAAGCGGAAATTCTGGCGATCAAAGAGGTCCTTTCATGGCTAAGAGAAAACGTGATATCCTCAACGAATATCCGGATTTTCTCAGATAGTCAAGCAGCCCTCAAATCACTCGGCGCTGTTTCTACGAACTCAGTAACCGCCCTTAACTGTCGCCTATCTCTTAGGGAGATGGCTGAACAGTTCAATATTCACCTTATTTGGGTGCCGGGGCACAGAGATATCGTGGGTAACTGCAAAGCCGATGAACTCGCCAGAGAAGGAACCGTTCTACCAATCTCAACCAGCAGGTTGAATATTGGTATACCAATCGCTACATGTAAACTCATGCTAAAGCAAGAGGCTATGGATAGAACAAAACATAGGTGGTACAATATCACCACGTGCGTGGCAACAAAACGGATATGGCCAGGTCTAGATCCAAAACGCACAAGACATTTGTTATCAATTGCCAGATTGCAAGTTAGCTCCGTAATCAATGTCATCACCGGACATTGTCTGATAGGAAGACACGCCATAAGACTTGGCGTTCCCTCAAATGACTTCTGCAGAATTTGCTTAGATGAGCAGGAGGAGGAGACAATCCCACACTTCCTCTGCTCATGTCCTGCACTCTCTTTTAAAAGAAAGCGGCATCTAGGAAAATATTTTCTTGATGATCAAAGCGATCTGGCACACACAGTGTTACACTTTTTTATTTCGCGAAAACTAAACTTTACGATGAATCGAAACTACTTGTCGCGATTGGATTTTCCGAATCCAATTAATAAAATAAAATAAACGAAATTTATAAACGATCGAAAGAAATGCACAACCGGTGTGCCGCGAGGTAAACAGACGAAATGTCAAACGCGCTGATAAACTAAAAAGTGTAACACTCAGCAGGTAGGCTGCTGACACCACGGCTAAACTCAGCTGGGCTGGGTTCGTAAACAAAAAAAAGGTTGCGTAGCGCGATAAAAGACGATCGCGAATAAAATGACCGATTAAATAATAATTAAAAGAAGAATTAAAAGTATTTTCTAAGTACAGGGTGTACCAAGAAAAGTGGGCGCCAGGAAATTTTGAGGTGAAACTTCCAAACCACGAATTTGTTCTGAAATAGTAAGAACCGAATTAAAATACGAAGTTTAAATTCCCAATGGGATTTAAGGCTATTTATTTTGTTATTTTTGTTGGGAAAACCTTACAAAAAGTGGGATTAAAAACCCAAATCTTTTCAACTATAAAACTACAATGGTGGACGGTTAGGTGAACCGTTCAAAAGGTAAACAAATGAAAATAACCGGAGAAAGAAACGTTAATTGTTCTTTCCCGAAAAGAACAATTAATAAGAATTAAAAAGGGTCGCGTGTCTCACAATTTTGAGAGTTTTCGTGGGCAAAGAACAACCGAAACTATATTTGACAACACTTGCAAAACTGAAATACTCTACTTATCTTTTTTCTGCTTTTCCTTCCTCCTTATATTTCCTATGATTCGTCCGTCTGACGTTTTCTTCTCCTTTTTTAATTTTCACTCCTTCCACTGACTCTAAACTTTTTCCAAAAACTTTAAAATCAATTTTAACAAAACTAATCTTAAAAATAAACCAAACTATCTCCAACTTTCACTTTCTAAACTTTCTTTTTCTCTAAAAAAATATCAATCGCAAGAAAAACCACTTGTCATGAACTAGGTCAACCAAGAAGTGGTTGATCTTGTCAGTTTGTCCTTTCTCGACCCTCAAATTTACACACACATTCATACAATCGGCCAATCGTGTCTCGAGGTTTTCTGTCACGGCTTTCTAGCACATGCAGCCTTATAGCTGACAAGCACCTCCGTTGTCGAATTCCAGCGAGACCTTTCATTCGCACAATTTTCCAAACACATTGAACTGAAAAAGTTGTTGGGGGTTTGTTCCCAAAACTTATCCAGCTCGTTAGTCGAGATCAGACCCCTCCCATAAAATATGCCGAGAAAAATGAAAGTTCCTGAAAGTTGAAAATAATACATCTGAGCATTTTCCCAGTTACTCTACTATATATTCTACTGAGTCAGGGAAAGGATAAAATTCTCAATGTTACAACTTTTCGAAAATTTAAGAAGGGAGGAAAAGCTAATAAAACCAAAATGAACTACTTTACCCTGTTCGGTGGATCTTTGCGCAGATTTGGGGAGAAGGGAAAACTATTAACGTTTCATTCTTATGATTTGGTTTTACAAAACAAAAGTTAAATTTAGGATGTTTACACTTGTAGCACTACGCTGCACAGTGTATTTCATAACGAAGTATGGCTTTCACACGGGCCATTTCAATTGTTCTCATCGGTGATATGTGTATGTATGTGTATAGTGTTGTGTGTGTGATATCCTGCTTTATGTAGTGTGTGTAATGAGGTGTGAATGATGATGAGTGTGAAGATGATATACGTGAATGATGATAATGAGTGGATGATGTTATAAGTGCATGGATGTAATTATGTGTAAATGATGGTAATGTGTGAATGTCGCTGAATGAGAATGATGATGCTTGTAGGTGACGAAGTATGAATGACATTCGATTAAGTAAATGGTGTGCGAGTCTCCAGAGGCTTCTGGCTCGACACACCAAACGCCGACATCAGTTCAGCTCGTCCGCTGATTACGACATGCACCTATTTTGTCATTTGCTCAAAGCTATGTTTCGATCACATTGCTAAGAGCAAACAACGGAGAAATGATGGGACGAAGAAATGACAGGGAAGGGTTTGAGGAAAAGAGAGGTATATCGAAATGTAAATAACTAAATGTAAGAATGGTTTTTGTTACGGGAAAATTTACCGTAACAAATTCCACCCTTACCTACCAAAGAGAGAAACTGGGCTTTTCGAAAGAAAAGTCGAAGTAACAGGAAAAGAAAAGGTAAGACAATACAACAAAATGGAGCACACACTAGCAGACAACACAACCAGAACTCAATCGCTCCTGGCGAGAGTATAAGTACATCACAGAGCGTTTACTGCTCTCAGTATATCTTTGCGAGCACATCCTTGCGACGCGACTACCTTACGCCCTCTCTTCAGGGTCGTCGGAATAAGGTTTGAGGTCCTTGACATTCCACGTTCCTCGAGAGACACCATTGGCATCTTCGAGAACGTATGTCCAAGCCGACACTCTTTTCTTCACCCGAAACGGGCCCACAAACTTCGGAGCTAACTTTGCAGCGTAATAATTCGCTGCATCAGAAAGCGCGAAGTTCCGTCGCCAAACCAACTCGTTTGGAAGGAACTGAACGTCCCTGCGTCGAAGGTTATAGCATTTCGCCGCCTTCTTAGACGCCGACTCTAACCTCATAGCTATCTGCTCCCTGAGCTTCCTAAACTGTTCCCTACTGAAGTCCCTATCGCTATTCCTACTCTGGTCCCTATCACTATCCCTACTATTTTGAATGGCCGTTGCGGTGGAGGAACCAGCAAACGCCACCATTCCCCTACCGAAATTCGCGTAATACGGGGAAACTCCTAAGACTTCATGCTGGGCCGTGCGAATACTGCACGCTACTTTCGCAAGCTGCGAGTCCCAGACCCTATGATTATCTGACACATAAGCCCTAAGTGTAGTCTTTAAAATTTGATTAATACGTTCCGCGGGATTCGCTTGCGGGTGATAATGCGCGGTAAACCGAATCGATGAACCGTAGGCATCACACAACGTTTTCAGTTCCTTACTTTTGAACTGGGGACCGTTGTCGCAGACAACGAACTTGGGTACGCCGAACAACAAGAAGACATTGTCTTCCAGCTCCTTGCAAACAGATTTTGCAGTAGCTGACCTCAAAGGAAACAAAAGTGGGAACTTGGTAAAATAATCAACAATGGTTAAAATATAAATAAAACCCCTACTAGACTTAGGCAATGGACCAACTAAGTCCACGCATACCACCTCCCATGGGTCAGTAACCCCTTTCCTCTCCGTCATCAACCCAGCCGGTTTCTCATTAATCGGCTTCACGCTTTGGCACACTTTACAAAACCTAACATATTTAGTAATATCTGACCTCATCTTAGGCCAGTAATACTTTTCTCCTATCCTAGCAAATGTTTTCTTTACCCCCATATGCCCTGCTAATGGATGGTCATGATTCTCAAATAAAATCTTTTTCCTATCTTCCCTACCTACTACTAATTTCCATTCACTACTACTGTCATGGACTAACACATGACTTGACCTAACAAACTTATATAATTTTCCATCTTCTACTCTCCACGCTGGAAAAGACAATGGTTTCTTTTCCACCTCCGATATCATTTTTCCAATCCAAGGGTCGGTTGTTGGCTCGGAAATCCCAGAAACAACTGGCACACTCCTCGAGAGCATGTCCGGCACTACATGGTCCTTCCCTTTACGATGGATGATATCGAAGTCAAACTGCTGCATACGTACAGCATACCTCGCCAGCCTTCCCGCTGGATCCTTCAACTTGCTAAGCCAAATCAAGGAGTAGTGATCGGTAATTACCGAAAACTTAACTCCCTGCAGATAAGGCCGCAACTTTTCTATCGCCCACAAAACTGCCAGGCACTCTTTCTCTGTGGTGGAATAATTCCGCTCACACCTATTAAGTGATCTGCTCAAGTAGCAAATCACCTTCTCACCTTCCTCGAAGGTCTGACTCAAAACAGCCCCGATCCCAAAATCAGAAGCATCCGTTTGAACGACAAACGGCTTCGAAAAATCAGGACACGTCAAAATGGGTGCTGCCACTAAACACTCCTTAGCTTTCCTAAAGCTTTCCTCACAAGTGCTACTCCACTCAAACTTCTTGTTTTTCCTAAGTAAATCGGACAACGGCTTCACCAAACTCGCAAAGTTTGGTATAAATCGCCTATACCAGGACACCGTGCCGATAAAACTCCTAACCTCTTTTACATTCTTTGGCGATGGAATTCCTAACATACTCTCTATTTTCTCTGGATCCATGTGTAAACCATTGCGGTCTACAACATAGCCTAAAAACTTCAGAGATGGCCTACAAAAATGACATTTTTCCCTACCAACTTTTAAACCTGCCTTAATAAGTCTTCTGAAGACTTCTTCTAAAATCTCCATATGCTTCTCAAAGGTATCGGTGACGATAATGATATCATCCAGATACATGAAGACATATGGCTCTAATTCGGGTCCTAAAACGTTATCAATAAACCTTTGCCAAGTTGCGGGAATGGCATTCTAAAAAACTGAAACAGACCGCGGCCAGGTACCGTAAAGGCAGTATACTTTCTTGACTCTTTTTCCATCGGAATCTGCCAATAGGCCGACTTGATGTCCAAAGAAGACAAGAATTTGGCGTTGTTCAGCTTATCAAGTATAGCTGTTATGTAGGGGAGGGGGTACGCGTCCCTGTCTGTAGCCGCATTCAACTTCCTAAAATCTACACAAAACCTATACGTACCATCCTTCTTCTTAATCATGACAATGGGTGAAGCCCATGGACTGTCAGATTTTTCTATAACCCCCTCTGCTAACATTTCTTCTAATTCCTTATCTATGAAAGACTGAATGGCAGGAGATACCGGATAATATCTCTGCTTAATGGGTTCAGCTTTCGTCCTAATCTTGTGCTCCACCATCTGTGTGCACCCTAATCCTTCAGGCATTTCTTTAAATGTCCTGTCTAAAAATCTTTCTAACTGTTGCTTTTCTACCTCTCCTACCTCAGTCAAATGCTCAGAATGGGAAATCGAATTCAACGAATTCTGATTCGAAAATTCCCATTCCCCTGATTGTAAATCCGGGACTATTCCCGCTAAAGCCCAAAAATCGGCTCCTAAAATCAGACAATGAGGAAGATGAGGTATAACTAAGCACCCTACTAAAACTACCTTGCCTTTAATTATAATTGGAAGTGAAACTTCACCTTCCACCTGCACTCCTGCACCATCAGCTAAACTAACACTACCTACTTTGCTAGTGCCTGACTTTATTCCTAAGCCCTGTAAAATCTGCCATCCATCCCTACATATGATCGTGCGAGAAGCGCCCGAATCCAAAAGCCCTACTAACCTAACCCCATAAATACTAACACCTACGTATGGTCTCTTGTCCCTACCTACGTGCTCAAGCGCGAAACTCAAATTAACTTCCGCCGACTGGTTACCAGTAGGCAACCCCGACGCATTTAACGGCGCTCTCGTCCTACTGACCCGAGAGTGCGTCTGCCGTTTCCCGAACACTGCGGGCAGTTACTCTTTGTAACTCCCTGTTTCCCACACCCAAAACATCGCCTAACAGCGGAACACCTATTTGCAAGATGGCCTTCTCCATTGCAAACGTAACATCTCCTAACCACCGACCTTGATGAATTGAGATTAGAATTCAAGTTCGAATTCGAAGCTCTTTGGGGATCACGAGTTTCACTGTTAACCTCAACAGTGGAAACTCTCCTACCGACAGACTGTTCGGGACTGAAACTCGAGTTAGGACTCGAATTCCGTCTAACTGGACGAGTTTGGTTGTTATCTTCAACAACCAAAACTCTTTCGGGTTCGACGCCTACATACGCTAGATCAGGTTCCAGCAAAGCCCTATTTCGACCGCTTGGAGGTGGAACATACGATTCCACATTCGCCCTAACCGACTCTAAGCTACGCCCTAATCTGACAAACTCAGAAACGCTAGTCGGATTAGCCAATCCAAGCTGCGTCTGGTAGAACGGTGTGAGATTCTTTCGAATCATCGCCAACTTTCTACCCTCCAAGATGGGTTCGGAAAGCCTTCCAAACATGTTTTGGATTGTCGCCACATAGACTCCGATGGATTCATCTCGGCCTTGTGTGCGACGCCTAATCTCATCTAATAATAAATCATCATAATTTGGTGGCAAAAACTCCAGCTTCAACTCGCTGACTAGTTCTTGCCACGAACCTATCGAAACCCTAACTGCCCTAAACCATATCAAGGCCCTACCTACAAACAAATCTGCTGCCGACCGCAACAGCTTTGCTTCCGTCACTCCCCGAGCCTGACGGATCTCCTCAACCCTCTCTAGGAATGCGTTCACGGAAGCTCCACATCGCTCTCCGGTGAACTTCACATCCCACTTAGCTAAATTCTCAGACCTCTCGCTAACATAAAACCTCTCTCTATTACTAAATTCCCTACTCTCATCTACTCTATTGACATTAATTTCCCTAGCTATATTCTCCTCCCTATTTTCAGTTACGACTGGTGTTAAAGTTGGTGCTGCTGTGGCTGCTGCTGCTGATGATGTTGATGCTGCTACTGTTATTGATGTTGTTGTTGCTGATGCTGTTGATGCTGACGATGTTGATGCTGCTGATGGCGCTGGTCCTACCGCTGAAGCTCTCAGACTATCGGTTGATAGCTGACTACCATCTTCTCTCGCGTCTCCTACTTCCTCCGAATCTAGGACTTCCTCTAAGTCCGCTAATGCCATAATCAATTTATTTTTCAAACCTAACTTTAATTTCTCCTGTTCGCCATCTTCTGGCTGCGACCTATCTAGCCTACCTATACCCCACTCTACCTTAGCTAAACTCTTCAAATATTCTTTACTCTTCCTACTTTTTGGTTTAGTTTCTAAAATTTTCCCTATTTCTCCTAACTTATTCTCAACCGCTTCGTAATCCTGTTCAAAACTGAACGGATACTGGGCGGGAGTACCCAATGATCCCCTACGCTCTAATAGCCTTGCACCACGGAGCGATCGCTGCATCTCGTCAACGGTGCCTACCTCTAATCCCCTACTCTCCATTTCGTATGCAAGCTCATCTTGCGCTAATCTATAAATATCCATATTAAACTAACTAAAAATTAACAAGCGAAAGGAGAAAAAAAAAAATAAAAAGACTTGAACTAAAAATTAACTCTCAACACTATAACTAAATCTGCACAAAAGTTCGAAATAAAACACTATCAAGCTCCAATTGGATGCTTGAAACCAGAGCAAAAAAATAAAACAAATGAAAATCAATGTCAATTGACACCAAAGCAATAAAAAAAAATCACACCAAACAGTATATTTATAAAAAAAAATATAACCAAAATAATATGTTGATAAATAGAAACAAAAGAAATGTACTAATAAAAAGAGTAAATATAAAATAAATAAAAACGATAATACGCGTTGGTTGCAACCGACAACCCAAAACACCCTGTCAAATTTTCTACTCGCCAACCGTGCGAGCTATAAACTTAAATACCTTGTGGCAATGCAAACCACCCAAAATCAACACACAACAATATATGATTTGCACCTTCGTGTGCAACTAACGCAAATGAAAAAAACACTATGCTTTATGGGTCAATGCAACCCAGAAACAATATTGAAATATGTTATAATAATAAACAAAATAAAAACTAAAAAAACAAAACACCTTACTTGTGATTGGTACTGTCGTATACAGACCAATTAAAAAACAAAAAAACAACAACTCGTTCCTTCAATTTTCCACACGTTGCCCAAGCAATTAAGAATGGGATTCTGCAGCCAATCAATCTTATCGCACTTATTCCACACAATATACACCTCACCTAGGGATAAGAAAAAAAGCAAAAGTAAAATATTCACTCACAAATGAAAATCAAAAGCACACAACACAAAACGATTTACTTCCCTAAAAATTATTAAAACAGGTATAGGTACCAAGTACCAAGAATATGCACAAAATGCACTATGTACAATTGTATGTACAATCAAATATATGTTTTTCACTAAAATATGCCCCACGTTGGGCGCCAATTTGTTACACTTTTTTATTTCGCGAAAACTAAACTTTACGATGAATCGAAACTACTTGTCGCGATTGGATTTTCCGAATCCAATTAATAAAATAAAATAATCGAAATTTATAAACGATCGAAAGAAATGCACAACCGGTGTGCCGCGAGGAAAACAGACGAAATGTCAAACGCGCTGATAAACTAAAAAGTGTAACACTCAGCAGGTAGGCTGCTGACACCACGGCTAAACTCAGCTGGGCTGGGTTCGTAAACAAAAAAAAGGTTGCGTAGCGCGATAAAAGACGATCGCGAATAAAATGACCGATTAAATAATAATTAAAAGAAGAATTAAAAGTATTTTCTAAGTACAGGGTGTACCAAGAAAAGTGGGCGCCAGGAAAATTTGAGGTGAAACTTCCAAACCACGAATTTGTTCTGAAATAGTAAGAACCGAATTAAAATACGAAGTTTAAATTCCCAATGGGATTTAAGGCTATTTATTTTGTTATTTTTGTTGGGAAAACCTTACAAAAAGTGGGATTAAAAACCCAAATCTTTTCAACTATAAAACTACAATGGTGGACGGTTAGGTGAACCGTTCAAAAGGTAAACAAATGAAAATAACCGGAGAAAGAAACGTTAATTGTTCTTTCCCGAAAAGAACAATTAATAAGAATTAAAAAGGGTCGCGTGTCTCACAATTTTGAGAGTTTTCGTGGGCAAAGAACAACCGAAACTATATTTGACAACACTTGCAAAACTGAAATACTCTACTTATCTTTTTTCTGCTTTTCCTTCCTCCTTATATTTCCTATGATTCGTCCGTCTGACGTTTTCTTCTCCTTTTTTAATTTTCACTCCTTCCACTGACTCTAAACTTTTTCCAAAAACTTTAAAATCAATTTTAACAAAACTAATCTCAAAAATAAACCAAACTATCTCCAACTTTCACTTTCTAAACTTTCTTTTTCTCTAAAAAAATATCAATCGCAAGAAAAACCACTTGTCATGAACTAGGTCAACCAAGAAGTGGTTGATCTTGTCAGTTTGTCCTTTCTCGACCCTCAAATTTACACACACATTCATACAATCGGCCAATCGTGTCTCGAGGTTTTCTGTCACGGCTTTCTAGCACATGCAGCCTTATAGCTGACAAGCACCTCCGTTGTCGAATTCCAGCGAGACCTTTCATTCGCACAATTTTCCAAACACATTGAACTGAAAAAGTTGTTGGGGGTTTGTTCCCAAAACTTATCCAGCTCGTTAGTCGAGATCAGACCCCTCCCATAAAATATGCCGAGAAAAATGAAAGTTCCTGAAAGTTGAAAATAATACATCTGAGCATTTTCCCAGTTACTCTACTATATATTCTACTGAGTCAGGGAAAGGATAAAATTCTCAATGTTACAACTTTTCGAAAATTTAAGAAGGGAGGAAAAGCTAATAAAACCAAAATGAACTACTTTACCCTGTTCGGTGGATCTTTGCGCAGATTTGGGGAGAAGGGAAAACTATTAACGTTTCATTCTTATGATTTGGTTTTACAAAACAAAAGTTAAATTTAGGATGTTTACACTTGTAGCACTACGCTGCACAGTGTATTTCATAACGAAGTATGGCTTTCACACGGGCCATTTCAATTGTTCTCATCGGTGATATGTGTATGTATGTGTATAGTGTTGTGTGTGTGATATCCTGCTTTATGTAGTGTGTGTAATGAGGTGTGAATGATGATGAGTGTGAAGATGATATACGTGAATGATGATAATGGGTGGATGATGTTATAAGTGCATGGATGTAATTATGTGTAAATGATGGTAATGTGTGAATGTCGCTGAATGAGAATGATGATGCTTGTAGGTGACGAAGTATGAATGACATTCGATTAAGTAAATGGTGTGCGAGTCTCCAGAGGCTTCTGGCTCGACACACCAAACGCCGACATCAGTTCAGCTCGTCCGCTGATTACGACATGCACCTATTTTGTCATTTGCTCAAAGCTATGTTTCGATCACATTGCTAAGAGCAAACAACGGAGAAATGATGGGACGAAGAAATGACAGGGAAGGGTTTGAGGAAAAGAGAGGTATATCGAAATGTAAATAACTAAATGTAAGAATGGTTTTTGTTACGGGAAAATTTACCGTAACAAATTCCACCCTTACCTACCAAAGAGAGAAACTGGGCTTTTCGAAAGAAAAGTCGAAGTAACAGGAAAAGAAAAGGTAAGACAATACAACAAAATGGAGCACACACTAGCAGACAACACAACCAGAACTCAATCGCTCCTGGCGAGAGTATAAGTACATCACAGAGCGTTTACTGCTCTCAGTATATCTTTGCGAGCACATCCTTGCGACGCGACTACCTTACGCCCTCTCTTCAGGGTCGTCGGAATAAGGTTTGAGGTCCTTGACATTCCACGTTCCTCGAGAGACACCATTGGCATCTTCGAGAACGTATGTCCAAGCCGACACTCTTTTCTTCACCCGAAACGGGCCCACAAACTTCGGAGCTAACTTTGCAGCGTAATAATTCGCTGCATCAGAAAGCGCGAAGTTCCGTCACCAAACCAACTCGTTTGGAAGGAACTGAACGTCCCTGCGTCGAAGGTTATAGCATTTCGCCGCCTTCTTAGACGCCGACTCTAACCTCATAGCTATCTGCTCCCTGAGCTTCCTAAACTGTTCCCTACTGAAGTCCCTATCGCTATTCCTACTCTGGTCCCTATCACTATCCCTACTATTTTGAATGGCCGTTGCGGTGGAGGAACCAGCAAACGCCACCATTCCCCTACCGAAATTCGCGTAATACGGGGAAACTCCTAAGACTTCATGCTGGGCCGTGCGAATACTGCACGCTACTTTCGCAAGCTGCGAGTCCCAGACCCTATGATTATCTGACACATAAGCCCTAAGTGTAGTCTTTAAAATTTGATTAATACGTTCCGCGGGATTCGCTTGCGGGTGATAATGCGCGGTAAACCGAATCGATGAACCGTAGGCATCACACAACGTTTTCAGTTCCTTACTTTTGAACTGGGGACCGTTGTCGCAGACAACGAACTTGGGTACGCCGAACAACAAGAAGACATTGTCTTCCAGCTCCTTGCAAACAGATTTTGCAGTAGCTGACCTCAAAGGAAACAAAAGTGGGAACTTGGTAAAATAATCAACAATGGTTAAAATATAAATAAAACCCCTACTAGACTTAGGCAATGGACCAACTAAGTCCACGCATACCACCTCCCATGGGTCAGTAACCCCTTTCCTCTCCGTCATCAACCCAGCCGGTTTCTCATTAATCGGCTTCACGCTTTGGCACACTTTACAAAACCTAACATATTTAGTAATATCTGACCTCATCTTAGGCCAGTAATACTTTTCTCCTATCCTAGCAAATGTTTTCTTTACCCCCATATGCCCTGCTAATGGATGGTCATGATTCTCAAATAAAATCTTTTTCCTATCTTCCCTACCTACTACTAATTTCCATTCACTACTACTGTCATGGACTAACACATGACTTGACCTAACAAACTTATATAATTTTCCATCTTCTACTCTCCACGCTGGAAAAGACAATGGTTTCTTTTCCACCTCCGATATCATTTTTCCAATCCAAGGGTCGGTTGTTGGCTCGGAAATCCCAGAAACAACTGGCACACTCCTCGAGAGCATGTCCGGCACTACATGGTCCTTCCCTTTACGATGGATGATATCGAAGTCAAACTGCTGCATACGTACAGCATACCTCGCCAGCCTTCCCGCTGGATCCTTCAACTTGCTAAGCCAAATCAAGGAGTAGTGATCGGTAATTACCGAAAACTTAACTCCCTCCAGATAAGGCCGCAACTTTTCTATCGCCCACAAAACTGCCAGGCACTCTTTCTCTGTGGTGGAATAATTCCGCTCACACCTATTAAGTGATCTGCTCAAGTAGCAAATCACCTTCTCACCTTCCTCGAAGGTCTGACTCAAAACAGCCCCGATCCCAAAATCAGAAGCATCCGTTTGAACGACAAACGGCTTCGAAAAATCAGGACACGTCAAAATGGGTGCTGCCACTAAACACTCCTTAGCTTTCCTAAAGCTTTCCTCACAAGTGCTACTCCACTCAAACTTCTTGTTTTTCCTAAGTAAATCGGACAACGGCTTCACCAAACTCGCAAAGTTTGGTATAAATCGCCTATACCAGGACACCGTGCCGATAAAACTCCTAACCTCTTTTACATTCTTTGGCGATGGAATTCCTAACATACTCTCTATTTTCTCTGGATCCATGTGTAAACCATTGCGGTCTACAACATAGCCTAAAAACTTCAGAGATGGCCTACAAAAATAACATTTTTCCCTACCAACTTTTAAACCTGCCTTAATAAGTCTTCTGAAGACTTCTTCTAAAATCTCCATATGCTTCTCAAAGGTATCGGTGACGATAATGATATCATCCAGATACATGAAGACATATGGCTCTAATTCGGGTCCTAAAACGTTATCAATAAACCTTTGCCAAGTTGCGGGAATGGCATTCTAAAAAACTGAAACAGACCGCGGCCAGGTACCGTAAAGGCAGTATACTTTCTTGACTCTTTTTCCATCGGAATCTGCCAATAGGCCGACTTGATGTCCAAAGAAGACAAGAATTTGGCGTTGTTCAGCTTATCAAGTATAGCTGTTATGTAGGGGAGGGGGTACGCGTCCCTGTCTGTAGCCGCATTCAACTTCCTAAAATCTACACAAAACCTATACGTACCATCCTTCTTCTTAATCATGACAATGGGTGAAGCCCATGGACTGTCAGATTTTTCTATAACCCCCTCTGCTAACATTTCTTCTAATTCCTTATCTATGAAAGACTGAATGGCAGGAGATACCGGATAATATCTCTGCTTAATGGGTTCAGCTTTCGTCCTAATCTTGTGCTCCACCATCTGTGTGCACCCTAATCCTTCAGGCATTTCTTTAAATGTCCTGTCTAAAAATCTTTCTAACTGTTGCTTTTCTACCTCTCCTACCTCAGTCAAATGCTCAGAATGGGAAATCGAATTCAACGAATTCTGATTCGAAAATTCCCATTCCCCTGATTGTAAATCCGGGACTATTCCCGCTAAAGCCCAAAAATCGGCTCCTAAAATCAGACAATGAGGAAGATGAGGTATAACTAAGCACCCTACTAAAACTACCTTGCCTTTAATTATAATTGGAAGTGAAACTTCACCTTCCACCTGCACTCCTGCACCATCAGCTAAACTAACACTACCTACTTTGCTAGTGCCTGACTTTATTCCTAAGCCCTGTAAAATCTGCCATCCATCCCTACATATGATCGTGCGAGAAGCGCCCGAATCCAAAAGCCCTACTAACCTAACCCCATAAATACTAACACCTACGTATGGTCTCTTGTCCCTACCTACGTGCTCAAGCGCGAAACTCAAATTAACTTCCGCCGACTGGTTACCAGTAGGCAACCCCGACGCATTTAACGGCGCTCTCGTCCTACTGACCCGAGAGTGCGTCTGCCGTTTCCCGAACACTGCGGGCAGTTACTCTTTGTAACTCCCTGTTTCCCACACCCAAAACATCGCCTAACAGCGGAACACCTATTTGCAAGATGGCCTTCTCCATTGCAAACGTAACATCTCCTAACCACCGACCTTGATGAATTGAGATTAGAATTCAAGTTCGAATTCGAAGCTCTTTGGGGATCACGAGTTTCACTGTTAACCTCAACAGTGGAAACTCTCCTACCGACAGACTGTTCGGGACTGAAACTCGAGTTAGGACTCGAATTCCGTCTAACTGGACGAGTTTGGTTGTTATCTTCAACAACCAAAACTCTTTCGGGTTCGACGCCTACATACGCTAGATCAGGTTCCAGCAAAGCCCTATTTCGACCGCTTGGAGGTGGAACATACGATTCCACATTCGCCCTAACCGACTCTAAGCTACGCCCTAATCTGACAAACTCAGAAACGCTAGTCGGATTAGCCAATCCAAGCTGCGTCTGGTAGAACGGTGTGAGATTCTTTCGAATCATCGCCAACTTTCTACCCTCCAAGATGGGTTCGGAAAGCCTTCCAAACATGTTTTGGATTGTCGCCACATAGACTCCGATGGATTCATCTCGGCCTTGTGTGCGACGCCTAATCTCATCTAATAATAAATCATCATAATTTGGTGGCAAAAACTCCAGCTTCAACTCGCTGACTAGTTCTTGCCACGAACCTATCGAAACCCTAACTGCCCTAAACCATATCAAGGCCCTACCTACAAACAAATCTGCTGCCGACCGCAACAGCTTTGCTTCCGTCACTCCCCGAGCCTGACGGATCTCCTCAACCCTCTCTAGGAATGCGTTCACGGAAGCTCCACATCGCTCTCCGGTGAACTTCACATCCCACTTAGCTAAATTCTCAGACCTCTCGCTAACATAAAACCTCTCTCTATTACTAAATTCCCTACTCTCATCTACTCTATTGACATTAATTTCCCTAGCTATATTCTCCTCCCTATTTTCAGTTACGACTGGTGTTAAAGTTGGTGCTGCTGTGGCTGCTGCTGCTGATGATGTTGATGCTGCTACTGTTATTGATGTTGTTGTTGCTGATGCTGTTGATGCTGACGATGTTGATGCTGCTGATGGCGCTGGTCCTACCGCTGAAGCTCTCAGACTATCGGTTGATAGCTGACTACCATCTTCTCTCGCGTCTCCTACTTCCTCCGAATCTAGGACTTCCTCTAAGTCCGCTAATGCCATAATCAATTTATTTTTCAAACCTAACTTTAATTTCTCCTGTTCGCCATCTTCTGGCTGCGACCTATCTAGCCTACCTATACCCCACTCTACCTTAGCTAAACTCTTCAAATATTCTTTACTCTTCCTACTTTTTGGTTTAGTTTCTAAAATTTTCCCTATTTCTCCTAACTTATTCTCAACCGCTTCGTAATCCTGTTCAAAACTGAACGGATACTGGGCGGGAGTACCCAATGATCCCCTACGCTCTAATAGCCTTGCACCACGGAGCGATCGCCGCATCTCGTCAACGGTGCCTACCTCTAATCCCCTACTCTCCATTTCGTATGCAAGCTCATCTTGCGCTAATCTATAAATATCCATATTAAACTAACTAAAAATTAACAAGCGAAAGGAGAAAAAAAAAATAAAAAGACTTGAACTAAAAATTAACTCTCAACACTATAACTAAATCTGCACAAAAGTTCGAAATAAAACACTATCAAGCTCCAATTGGATGCTTGAAACCAGAGCAAAAAAATAAAACAAATGAAAATCAATGTCAATTGACACCAAAGCAATAAAAAAAAATCACACCAAACAGTATATTTATAAAAAAAATATAACCAAAATAATATGTTGATAAATAGAAACAAAAGAAATGTACTAATAAAAAGAGTAAATATAAAATAAATAAAAACGATAATACGCGTTGGTTGCAACCGACAACCCAAAACACCCTGTCAAATTTTCTACTCGCCAACCGTGCGAGCTATAAACTTAAATACCTTGTGGCAATGCAAACCACCCAAAATCAACACACAACAATATATGATTTGCACCTTCGTGTGCAACTAACGCAAATGAAAAAAACACTATGCTTTATGGGTCAATGCAACCCAGAAACAATATTGAAATATGTTATAATAATAAACAAAATAAAAACTAAAAAAACAAAACACCTTACTTGTGATTGGTACTGTCGTATACAGACCAATTAAAAAACAAAAAAACAACAACTCGTTCCTTCAATTTTCCACACGTTGCCCAAGCAATTAAGAATGGGATTCTGCAGCCAATCAATCTTATCGCACTTATTCCACACAATATACACCTCACCTAGGGATAAGAAAAAAAGCAAAAGTAAAATATTCACTCACAAATGAAAATCAAAAGCACACAACACAAAACGATTTACTTCCCTAAAAATTATTAAAACAGGTATAGGTACCAAGTACCAAGAATATGCACAAAATGCACTATGTACAATTGTATGTACAATCAAATATATGTTTTTCACTAAAATATGCCCCACGTTGGGCGCCAATTTGTTACACTTTTTTATTTCGCGAAAACTAAACTTTACGATGAATCGAAACTACTTGTCGCGATTGGATTTTCCGAATCCAATTAATAAAATAAAATAAACGAAATTTATAAACGATCGAAAGAAATGCACAACCGGTGTGCCGCGAGGAAAACAGACGAAATGTCAAACGCGCTGATAAACTAAAAAGTGTAACACTCAGCAGGTAGGCTGCTGACACCACGGCTAAACTCAGCTGGGCTGGGTTCGTAAACAAAAAAAAGGTTGCGTAGCGCGATAAAAGACGATCGCGAATAAAATGACCGATTAAATAATAATTAAAAGAAGAATTAAAAGTATTTTCTAAGTACAGGGTGTACCAAGAAAAGTGGGCGCCAGGAAACTTTGAGGTGAAACTTCCAAACCACGAATTTGTTCTGAAATAGTAAGAACCGAATTAAAATACGAAGTTTAAATTCCCAATGGGATTTAAGGCTATTTATTTTGTTATTTTTGTTGGGAAAACCTTACAAAAAGTGGGATTAAAAACCCAAATCTTTTCAACTATAAAACTACAATGGTGGACGGTTAGGTGAACCGTTCAAAAGGTAAACAAATGAAAATAACCGGAGAAAGAAACGTTAATTGTTCTTTCCCGAAAAGAACAATTAATAAGAATTAAAAAGGGTCGCGTGTCTCACAATTTTGAGAGTTTTCGTGGGCAAAGAACAACCGAAACTATATTTGACAACACTTGCAAAACTGAAATACTCTACTTATCTTTTTTCTGCTTTTCCTTCCTCCTTATATTTCCTATGATTCGTCCGTCTGACGTTTTCTTCTCCTTTTTTAATTTTCACTCCTTCCACTGACTCTAAACTTTTTCCAAAAACTTTAAAATCAATTTTAACAAAACTAATCTCAAAAATAAACCAAACTATCTCCAACTTTCACTTTCTAAACTTTCTTTTTCTCTAAAAAAATATCAATCGCAAGAAAAACCACTTGTCATGAACTAGGTCAACCAAGAAGTGGTTGATCTTGTCAGTTTGTCCTTTCTCGACCCTCAAATTTACACACACATTCATACAATCGGCCAATCGTGTCTCGAGGTTTTCTGTCACGGCTTTCTAGCACATGCAGCCTTATAGCTGACAAGCACCTCCGTTGTCGAATTCCTGCGAGACCTTTCATTCGCACAATTTTCCAAACACATTGAACTGAAAAAGTTGTTGGGGGTTTGTTCCCAAAACTTATCCAGCTCGTTAGTCGAGATCAGACCCCTCCCATAAAATATGCCGAGAAAAATGAAAGTTCCTGAAAGTTGAAAATAATACATCTGAGCATTTTCCCAGTTACTCTACTATATATTCTACTGAGTCAGGGAAAGGATAAAATTCTCAATGTTACAACTTTTCGAAAATTTAAGAAGGGAGGAAAAGCTAATAAAACCAAAATGAACTACTTTACCCTGTTCGGTGGATCTTTGCGCAGATTTGGGGAGAAGGGAAAACTATTAACGTTTCATTCTTATGATTTGGTTTTACAAAACAAAAGTTAAATTTAGGATGTTTACACTTGTAGCACTACGCTGCACAGTGTATTTCATAACGAAGTATGGCTTTCACACGGGCCATTTCAATTGTTCTCATCGGTGATATGTGTATGTATGTGTATAGTGTTGTGTGTGTGATATCCTGCTTTATGTAGTGTGTGTAATGAGGTGTGAATGATGATGAGTGTGAAGATGATATACGTGAATGATGATAATGGGTGGATGATGTTATAAGTGCATGGATGTAATTATGTGTAAATGATGGTAATGTGTGAATGTCGCTGAATGAGAATGATGATGCTTGTAGGTGACGAAGTATGAATGACATTCGATTAAGTAAATGGTGTGCGAGTCTCCAGAGGCTTCTGGCTCGACACACCAAACGCCGACATCAGTTCAGCTCGTCCGCTGATTACGACGTGCACCTATTTTGTCATTTGCTCAAAGCTATGTTTCGATCACATTGCTAAGAGCAAACAACGGAGAAATGATGGGACGAAGAAATGATAGGGAAGGGTTTGAGGAAAAGAGAGGTATATCGAAATGTAAATAACTAAATGTAAGAATGGTTTTTGTTACGGGAAAATTTACCGTAACAAATTCCACCCTTACCTACCAAAGAGAGAAACTGGGCTTTTCGAAAGAAAAGTCGAAGTAACAGGAAAAGAAAAGGTAAGACAATACAACAAAATGGAGCACACACTAGCAGACAACACAACCAGAACTCAATTGCTCCTGGCGAGAGTATAAGTACATCACAGAGCGTTTACTGCTCTCAGTATATCTTTGCGAGCACATCCTTGCGACGCGACTACCTTACGCCCTCTCTTCAGGGTCGTCGGAATAAGGTTTGAGGTCCTTGACATTCCACGTTCCTCGAGAGACACCATTGGCATCTTCGAGAACGTATGTCCAAGCCGACACTCTTTTCTTCACCCGAAACGGGCCCACAAACTTCGGAGCTAACTTTGCAGCGTAATAATTCGCTGCATCAGAAAGCGCGAAGTTCCGTCGCCAAACCAACTCGTTTGGAAGGAACTGAACGTCCCTGCGTCGAAGGTTATAGCATTTCGCCGCCTTCTTAGACGCCGACTCTAACCTCATAGCTATCTGCTCCCTGAGCTTCCTAAACTGTTCCCTACTGAAGTCCCTATCGCTATTCCTACTCTGGTCCCTATCACTATCCCTACTATTTTGAATGGCCGTTGCGGTGGAGGAACCAGCAAACGCCACCATTCCCCTACCGAAATTCGCGTAATACGGGGAAACTCCTAAGACTTCATGCTGGGCCGTGCGAATACTGCACGCTACTTTCGCAAGCTGCGAGTCCCAGACCCTATGATTATCTGACACATAAGCCCTAAGTGTAGTCTTTAAAATTTGATTAATACGTTCCGCGGGATTCGCTTGCGGGTGATAATGCGCGGTAAACCGAATCGATGAACCGTAGGCATCACACAACGTTTTCAGTTCCTTACTTTTGAACTGGGGACCGTTGTCGCAGACAACGAACTTGGGTACGCCGAACAACAAGAAGACATTGTCTTCCAGCTCCTTGCAAACAGATTTTGCAGTAGCTGACCTCAAAGGAAACAAAAGTGGGAACTTGGTAAAATAATCAACAATGGTTAAAATATAAATAAAACCCCTACTAGACTTAGGCAATGGACCAACTAAGTCCACGCATACCACCTCCCATGGGTCAGTAACCCCTTTCCTCTCCGTCATCAACCCAGCCGGTTTCTCATTAATCGGCTTCACGCTTTGGCACACTTTACAAAACCTAACATATTTAGTAATATCTGACCTCATCTTAGGCCAGTAATACTTTTCTCCTATCCTAGCAAATGTTTTCTTTACCCCCATATGCCCTGCTAATGGATGGTCATGATTCTCAAATAAAATCTTTTTCCTATCTTCCCTACCTACTACTAATTTCCATTCACTACTACTGTCATGGACTAAAACATGACTTGACCTAACAAACTTATATAATTTTCCATCTTCTACTCTCCACGCTGGAAAAGACAATGGTTTCTTTTCCACCTCCGATATCATTTTTCCAATCCAAGGGTCGGTTGTTGGCTCGGAAATCCCAGAAACAACTGGCACACTCCTCGAGAGCATGTCCGGCACTACATGGTCCTTCCCTTTACGATGGATGATATCGAAGTCAAACTGCTGCATACGTACAGCATACCTCGCCAGCCTTCCCGCTGGATCCTTCAACTTGCTAAGCCAAATCAAGGAGTAGTGATCGGTAATTACCGAAAACTTAACTCCCTCCAGATAAGGCCGCAACTTTTCTATCGCCCACAAAACTGCCAGGCACTCTTTCTCTGTGGTGGAATAATTCCGCTCACACCTATTAAGTGATCTGCTCAAGTAGCAAATCACCTTCTCACCTTCCTCGAAGGTCTGACTCAAAACAGCCCCGATCCCAAAATCAGAAGCATCCGTTTGAACGACAAACGGCTTCGAAAAATCAGGACACGTCAAAATGGGTGCTGCCACTAAACACTCCTTAGCTTTCCTAAAGCTTTCCTCACAAGTGCTACTCCACTCAAACTTCTTGTTTTTCCTAAGTAAATCGGATAACGGCTTCACCAAACTCGCAAAGTTTGGTATAAATCGCCTATACCAGGACACCGTGCCGATAAAACTCCTAACCTCTTTTACATTCTTTGGCGATGGAATTCCTAACATACTCTCTATTTTCTCTGGATCCATGTGTAAACCATTGCGGTCTACAACATAGCCTAAAAACTTCAGAGATGGCCTACAAAAATGACATTTTTCCCTACCAACTTTTAAACCTGCCTTAATAAGTCTTCTGAAGACTTCTTCTAAAATCTCCATATGCTTCTCAAAGGTATCGGTGACGATAATGATATCATCCAGATACATGAAGACATATGGCTCTAATTCGGGTCCTAAAACGTTATCAATAAACCTTTGCCAAGTTGCGGGAATGGCATTCTAAAAAACTGAAACAGACCGCGGCCAGGTACCGTAAAGGCAGTATACTTTCTTGACTCTTTTTCCATCGGAATCTGCCAATAGGCCGACTTGATGTCCAAAGAAGACAAGAATTTGGCGTTGTTCAGCTTATCAAGTATAGCTGTTATGTAGGGGAGGGGGTACGCGTCCCTGTCTGTAGCCGCATTCAACTTCCTAAAATCTACACAAAACCTATACGTACCATCCTTCTTCTTAATCATGACAATGGGTGAAGCCCATGGACTGTCAGATTTTTCTATAACCCCCTCTGCTAACATTTCTTCTAATTCCTTATCTATGAAAGACTGAATGGCAGGAGATACCGGATAATATCTCTGCTTAATGGGTTCAGCTTTCGTCCTAATCTTGTGCTCCACCATCTGTGTGCACCCTAATCCTTCAGGCATTTCTTTAAATGTCCTGTCTAAAAATCTTTCTAACTGCTGCTTTTCTACCTCTCCTACCTCAGTCAAATGCTCAGAATGGGAAATCGAATTCAACGAATTCTGATTCGAAAATTCCCATTCCCCTGATTGTAAATCCGGGACTATTCCCGCTAAAGCCCAAAAATCGGCTCCTAAAATCAGACAATGAGGAAGATGAGGTATAACTAAGCACCCTACTAAAACTACCTTGCCTTTAATTATAATTGGAAGTGAAACTTCACCTTCCACCTGCACTCCTGCACCATCAGCTAAACTAACACTACCTACTTTGCTAGTGCCTGACTTTATTCCTAAGCCCTGTAAAATCTGCCATCCATCCCTACATATGATCGTGCGAGAAGCGCCCGAATCCAAAAGCCCTACTAACCTAACCCCATAAATACTAACACCTACGTATGGTCTCTTGTCCCTACCTACGTGCTCAAGCGCGAAACTCAAATTAACTTCCGCCGACTGGTTACCAGTAGGCAACCCCGACGCATTTAACGGCGCTCTCGTCCTACTGACCCGAGAGTGCGTCTGCCGTTTCCCGAACACTGCGGGCAGTTACTCTTTGTAACTCCCTGTTTCCCACACCCAAAACATCGCCTAACAGCGGAACACCTATTTGCAAGATGGCCTTCTCCATTGCAAACGTAACATCTCCTAACCACCGACCTTGATGAATTGAGATTAGAATTCAAGTTCGAATTCGAAGCTCTTTGGGGATCACGAGTTTCACTGTTAACCTCAACAGTGGAAACTCTCCTACCGACAGACTGTTCGGGACTGAAACTCGAGTTAGGACTCGAATTCCGTCTAACTGGACGAGTTTGGTTGTTATCTTCAACAACCAAAACTCTTTCGGGTTCGACGCCTACATACGCTAGATCAGGTTCCAGCAAAGCCCTATTTCGACCGCTTGGAGGTGGAACATACGATTCCACATTCGCCCTAACCGACTCTAAGCTACGCCCTAATCTGACAAACTCAGAAACGCTAGTCGGATTAGCCAATCCAAGCTGCGTCTGGTAGAACGGTGTGAGATTCTTTCGAATCATCGCCAACTTTCTACCCTCCAAGATGGGTTCGGAAAGCCTTCCAAACATGTTTTGGATTGTCGCCACATAGACTCCGATGGATTCATCTCGGCCTTGTGTGCGACGCCTAATCTCATCTAATAATAAATCATCATAATTTGGTGGCAAAAACTCCAGCTTCAACTCGCTGACTAGTTCTTGCCACGAACCTATCGAAACCCTAACTGCCCTAAACCATATCAAGGCCCTACCTACAAACAAATCTGCTGCCGACCGCAACAGCTTTGCTTCCGTCACTCCCCGAGCCTGACGGATCTCCTCAACCCTCTCTAGGAATGCGTTCACGGAAGCTCCACATCGCTCTCCGGTGAACTTCACATCCCACTTAGCTAAATTCTCAGACCTCTCGCTAACATAAAACCTCTCTCTATTACTAAATTCCCTACTCTCATCTACTCTATTGACATTAATTTCCCTAGCTATATTCTCCTCCCTATTTTCAGTTACGACTGGTGTTAAAGTTGGTGCTGCTGTGGCTGCTGCTGCTGATGATGTTGATGCTGCTACTGTTATTGATGTTGTTGTTGCTGATGCTGTTGATGCTGACGATGTTGATGCTGCTGATGGCGCTGGTCCTACCGCTGAAGCTCTCAGACTATCGGTTGATAGCTGACTACCATCTTCTCTCGCGTCTCCTACTTCCTCCGAATCTAGGACTTCCTCTAAGTCCGCTAATGCCATAATCAATTTATTTTTCAAACCTAACTTTAATTTCTCCTGTTCGCCATCTTCTGGCTGCGACCTATCTAGCCTACCTATACCCCACTCTACCTTAGCTAAACTCTTCAAATATTCTTTACTCTTCCTACTTTTTGGTTTAGTTTCTAAAATTTTCCCTATTTCTCCTAACTTATTCTCAACCGCTTCGTAATCCTGTTCAAAACTGAACGGATACTGGGCGGGAGTACCCAATGATCCCCTACGCTCTAATAGCCTTGCACCACGGAGCGATCGCTGCATCTCGTCAACGGTGCCTACCTCTAATCCCCTACTCTCCATTTCGTATGCAAGCTCATCTTGCGCTAATCTATAAATATCCATATTAAACTAACTAAAAATTAACAAGCGAAAGGAGAAAAAAAAAATAAAAAGACTTGAACTAAAAATTAACTCTCAACACTATAACTAAATCTGCACAAAAGTTCGAAATAAAACACTATCAAGCTCCAATTGGATGCTTGAAACCAGAGCAAAAAAATAAAACAAATGAAAATCAATGTCAATTGACACCAAAGCAATAAAAAAAAATCACACCAAACAGTATATTTATAAAAAAAAATATAACCAAAATAATATGTTGATAAATAGAAACAAAAGAAATGTACTAATAAAAAGAGTAAATATAAAATAAATAAAAACGATAATACGCGTTGGTTGCAACCGACAACCCAAAACACCCTGTCAAATTTTCTACTCGCCAACCGTGCGAGCTATAAACTTAAATACCTTGTGGCAATGCAAACCACCCAAAATCAACACACAACAATATATGATTTGCACCTTCGTGTGCAACTAACGCAAATGAAAAAAACACTATGCTTTATGGGTCAATGCAACCCAGAAACAATATTGAAATATGTTATAATAATAAACAAAATAAAAACTAAAAAAACAAAACACCTTACTTGTGATTGGTACTGTCGTATACAGACCAATTAAAAAACAAAAAAACAACAACTCGTTCCTTCAATTTTCCACACGTTGCCCAAGCAATTAAGAATGGGATTCTGCAGCCAATCAATCTTATCGCACTTATTCCACACAATATACACCTCACCTAGGGATAAGAAAAAAAGCAAAAGTAAAATATTCACTCACAAATGAAAATCAAAAGCACACAACACAAAACGATTTACTTCCCTAAAAATTATTAAAACAGGTATAGGTACCAAGTACCAAGAATATGCACAAAATGCACTATGTACAATTGTATGTACAATCAAATATATGTTTTTCACTAAAATATGCCCCACGTTGGGCGCCAATTTGTTACACTTTTTTATTTCGCGAAAACTAAACTTTACGATGAATCGAAACTACTTGTCGCGATTGGATTTTCCGAATCCAATTAATAAAATAAAATAATCGAAATTTATAAACGATCGAAAGAAATGCACAACCGGTGTGCCGCGAGGAAAACAGACGAAATGTCAAACGCGCTGATAAACTAAAAAGTGTAACACTCAGCAGGTAGGCTGCTGACACCACGGCTAAACTCAGCTGGGCTGGGTTCGTAAACAAAAAAAAGGTTGCGTAGCGCGATAAAAGACGATCGCGAATAAAATGACCGATTAAATAATAATTAAAAGAAGAATTAAAAGTATTTTCTAAGTACAGGGTGTACCAAGAAAAGTGGGCGCCAGGAAAATTTGAGGTGAAACTTCCAAACCACGAATTTGTTCTGAAATAGTAAGAACCGAATTAAAATACGAAGTTTAAATTCCCAATGGGATTTAAGGCTATTTATTTTGTTATTTTTGTTGGGAAAACCTTACAAAAAGTGGGATTAAAAACCCAAATCTTTTCAACTATAAAATTACAATGGTGGACGGTTAGGTGAACCGTTCAAAAGGTAAACAAATGAAAATAACCGGAGAAAGAAACGTTAATTGTTCTTTCCCGAAAAGAACAATTAATAAGAATTAAAAAGGGTCGCGTGTCTCACAATTTTGAGAGTTTTCGTGGGCAAAGAACAACCGAAACTATATTTGACAACACTTGCAAAACTGAAATACTCTACTTATCTTTTTTCTGCTTTTCCTTCCTCCTTATATTTCCTATGATTCGTCCGTCTGACGTTTTCTTCTCCTTTTTTAATTTTCACTCCTTCCACTGACTCTAAACTTTTTCCAAAAACTTTAAAATCAATTTTAACAAAACTAATCTCAAAAATAAACCAAACTATCTCCAACTTTCACTTTCTAAACTTTCTTTTTCTCTAAAAAAATATCAATCGCAAGAAAAACCACTTGTCATGAACTAGGTCAACCAAGAAGTGGTTGATCTTGTCAGTTTGTCCTTTCTCGACCCTCAAATTTACACACACATTCATACAATCGGCCAATCGTGTCTCGAGGTTTTCTGTCACGGCTTTCTAGCACATGCAGCCTTATAGCTGACAAGCACCTCCGTTGTCGAATTCCCGCGAGACCTTTCATTCGCACAATTTTCCAAACACATTGAACTGAAAAAGTTGTTGGGGGTTTGTTCCCAAAACTTATCCAGCTCATTAGTCGAGATCAGACCCCTCCCATAAAATATGCCGAGAAAAATGAAAGTTCCTGAAAGTTGAAAATAATACATCTGAGCATTTTCCCAGTTACTCTACTATATATTCTACTGAGTCAGGGAAAGGATAAAATTCTCAATGTTACAACTTTTCGAAAATTTAAGAAGGGAGGAAAAGCTAATAAAACCAAAATGAACAACTTTACCCTATTCGGTGGATCTTTGCGCAGATTTGGGGAGAAGGGAAAACTATTAACGTTTCATTCTTATGATTTGGTTTTACAAAACAAAAGTTAAATTTAGGATGTTTACACTTGTAGCACTACGCTGCACAGTGTATTTCATAACGAAGTATGGCTTTCACACGGGCCATTTCAATTGTTCTCATCGGTGATATGTGTATGTATGTGTATAGTGTTGTGTGTGTGATATCCTGCTTTATGTAGTGTGTGTAATGAGGTGTGAATGATGATGAGTGTGAAGATGATATACGTGAATGACGATAATGGGTGGATGATGTTATAAGTGCATGGATGTAATTATGTGTAAATGATGGTAATGTGTGAATGTCGCTGAATGAGAATGATGATGCTTGTAGGTGACGAAGTATGAATGACATTCGATTAAGTAAATAGTGTGCGAGTCTCCAGAGGCTTCTGGCTCGACACACCAAACGCCGACATCAGTTCAGCTCGTCCGCTGATTACGACATGCACCTATTTTGTCATTTGCTCAAAGCTATGTTTCGATCACATTGCTAAGAGCAAACAACGGAGAAATGATGGGACGAAGAAATGATAGGGAAGGGCTTGAGGAAAAGAGAGGTATATCGAAATGTAAATAACTAAATGTAAGAATGGTTTTTGTTACGGGAAAATTTACCGTAACAACAGATCCCCTGCATATCCTTCGCTTTATTAAAAGCTCCAAATGGTTTTGTTAAGTGAGGTACTCCCTCGCATAATACCTATGGTATCACAATGGACCTAATATTGGTCTAAGTGTGTCAGTTTGTTTTCCTGACAGCGATTTTAACCTAACCTAACCTAACCCTTCCTGGGGAAAAGGAGAAATCATGACATATCTTGATTTCTTCTTTTAAGCGACACTAACTTGTACAATAGGAATATATATATTTTTTCGGAATCCCAATATTTTTTTTTTTTTTTTTTTAAACATTATTTTCTTTTATATTTATTGTAATAGTACATACTTAGTGTGTATCATTACTTACGCATATAAAATAATATAATTTTTTTTTTCATTCATTCATACAAGTAACTTATTCTTCTTATATTCTTGTTGTGTACACAACAATATAATTTACTCTTATTAAAAATTAAGTTAATCAATTAAATGAAGTAGCTATCTTGTATGTATAAATGTGCATATTTATTTACATTCTCTTCTCTTTTTTTTTTGATTTTGATTTAATTAGCGATTATATAAAAGTTAAATACATGTAAAATGGTTTTAGTCTATTCTTGTGTACTGTCATTGTTTTGTTATCGTATTTGATATCACAATTTACACCATTTTGAGACAAAACTTCGTATGGTCCTATAAATATTGGATCTAATTTTTTTCTGGCTTCGTTTCTTAATAAAACTAAACTTCCTTTTTCAAAACAACTACTCCTTGTTTGTCCCTCTTTATCGTATCTATCTTTCCTAACATTTTTCTTCTTTATATGCGTTTCTCGGGCATCTCTATGGGCAACTTGTAATTTATGTTTAAGGTCAATTACGTAATTGTCATAGTTGTACACCGGTTCCAGTTGTTTTGTCAGATTGTTGGGTAAGCTGCATTGCTTTCCGAATATCAATTCGAATGGAGTGTAACCCGTTTCTGAGTGTACGGAAGTGTTATAACAGAAAACGTAATATGGCAACCAAGTGCTCCAGTCCGTGTGTTTTTCTGAGATGTAACTTCTAAGATATGCTCCTAAAACCTTATGTGAATTTTCTAAAGCTCCTATGCTCTCATGATGGTACGCTGTAGATTGTAATAATTGTTCTATTCTCAAAAGCTTACAGATGCTTTTGAAAACCTGTTTTAGAAATTCGGTTCCCTGATCAGATGCTATTGTATGTGGTACTCCGTACCTTAGAATAAAACCTTCTACTAGAGCTTTAGCTACCGTGCCTGATTCTTTATTTGGGAGTGGTATAGCTTCGATAAACTTGGTAAGCTCATCTTGAATGGTGAGTATGTATTTAGATCCATCTTCAGATTCTTCTAAAGGTCCTACTAGGTCTATAAATATTTTGTCAAAACCTGATTCGGCTGTTGATGTGATAGTCATTGGTTGTTTCTTCGGTTGGTTATATTTGTTTCGTTGGCATACTGGGCAGTGCTTAACGAATGTCGTCACATCGTTTTGCATTCCTGTCCAAAAGTATTTTTTCTTTATATTTTGGATCATACGGTTTATACCTGCATGTCCACTGGCTGGAAGTATGTGAAAGTCGTTTAGTATTAATTTCTTCTTACAAGGATCGGTAATTTCAATAACATTATCTATGAGGTATACCTTTATATTACTTTCTTTAAACATTTCTCCTTATATATTTTTTAATTCATTCATTTTATATTCTCGACGGCGCGGCCGTCCGAGAGTTTCTTTATTTCATTTTTAGTAATATATATTCTCTTAATTGATTTGGGCCCGCAGAATTTTTGCACATCCCTCGACAATATTTTGCCAAATAATGTCGATTGGGTTGTAGTGCTGTCCTTGGGCTTCTTTAGGAGTAAACTATTCCCTTTTGGAATATACGTAAAAACTTTGTTTGGTCCTATAATTATGTCGTCCTTGAAATTAACTAAATCTTCCGTAAAATTGTCAACGATTTTTAATTCAATAACTTTTAGTCCACTTTCGGGTGGTTGCAGAAGTTCTGTTATTTTGTTCATTGGTTTGCATCTTATTATCTTTAGGTGTATTTTTATCTTTATTATCTACTTTCGACTGGGCTCTTGTTACTACACAAATATATAATTGTTTTAATTCTTCAGACTCTACTTTAATGCGACTAAGCGCGTCAGCGGTACAGTTGTCTTTACCGGGTGAATATTCTACGTAAAAATTGTATTCTTCTAATAAAAGTCTGAATTTAGTTAGTCTACTACTAGGTGAGAACAAGTATACTAGGGGTCTGTGGTCTTTCAAGATTTTGAACTTTCTTCCGAACAAGTATGGCCGATAGTGTTTTACTGCCCAAACTATAGCAAGTAATTCTTTCTCAATAGTACTATAGTTTTTCTCTGCCTTATTAAGAGTTTTGCTTGCGTAAGCAATTGACCTGTCATCGGAATTAGACAAAACAGCTCCTAAAGCAAAACCTGAGGCGTCTGTACGCAGAATGAATTCTTCACTAAAATTTGCGAATTGGAGAATTGTAGGACTTATAAGGATTTCTTTAAGCAAGTTGAATGATTTTTCGCAATCTTTATTAAAATTGAATTCAACATCCTTTTTCAATAACCGATTTAATGGGATGCAAATGTTAGCAAAATTTTTAATGAATTTTCGATAATAATTTGCGAATGCTACGAATCTTCTAACTCTCCTATGTTTTCTTCGCCTAGTAATTTCTCATCGGCTTCTTTATCTTCTTCTTCTCCTATGTTTTCTTCGCCTAGCAGTTTAGTTTTTTCGTCAGATATTTGATTCAGTCTGACTAATAAGTTATCTATAAATTTTTTTTTTTTTTAAAGTTTGTTGGTTTGTAACCTTTTCTAATTTTTCATATTTTTCATTGTACTCTTTTTCTAATTTAAATATTTTGTGTCTTTTTTCAGTAATATATTTTTCGGAATATTTTCTTTTTGGGGTTTTATTGAAGTTTGCAAGTATTTCTTTTAGTGTTTTTATTGTGTTTAACATATTTTTAATTATTTATTTATATACATTTTTTTTTTTTTACATTGTTTATACATTAAAAAAATTTTTTTTTGTAAAAATTTTAAACTGCTGCATTTTTAACTTCATTAGTAATAATTTTCAGGACATTTTGTTTAAAATAAAATTTTAAAATTTTTGTGGCTAAATAAACTATAAGGATTATCAAAATTATGATGACAATGTACATGGTTACAAGATTTGAAGTTTCTTGAATCAGTTTCAGTTTCAAAAATCAAAAGAAAGAGTAAAAAAAAATCGCCAAAAATAAAAAGAAAATGGTTAAAAATTTATGGATATTTCTCATCTTTGATAACGTTGTAAAGTTTCTTTTGCTTCTCTTTTCGTAAACCAAAAAAACTATTTTCTTAAATAACTAATTCTAAATGTAGTAGTTGTAGTACTGTAGTACATAATATAATCAATTTGGAGACTCATCTGCTTTCTTCCTGTGAAACTCTTTGCGATGGAAGCAGTATAATGTTCGGTAAAAGTTTAGAACGTTGTTTGTGCTGCTAATTTTGATCGCCCTCATGATGTTGCCTGGCTTTTGTTTAATTGTAGTCATCTATGTTGGTTTGTATTTTTGTTTATGTACGCGACTTCTGTACTCCTGTTTGTACAGAGGACACGGGTCAATAGTTTTGTCGTTGTTGTTTGTTCTGAGTTCTTGTTAAATTTTTAGTGTATGAGGAATTGTTATAATTTATTTTTAACGTAAATATGAGCCACCATCCGCCTGTTCTAGGTGGACTTTAATAGTGCTATCTTGTTCCATTTCTAGTGAATTTGGTGTGTCGTATTCCTTGATTATACGTCCATTGTACTTCAGGTATATGACCTCCAGTTCGTTCGACATTTTTACTAATTCTTTTTGTTTTTACATGCTCCTGGCAAGATCGCCATGTAACGAGGGGCCTACGTACTACGCCTACGTCTACCTCACCTACTGAGCTATGGGGGATATTGGATGGCTTCCCCAAGCCGAATTAGGTTGATGGCTAGAGAGCCTATCTGTTTGAAATAAAATAGGGGCTGAAGAGCCAAAGTGTTCTTTTCTACTTCCAAACTTAAAGTGAATTTATTAGACTGAACTTAAGCTATTTATACTAAACTAGGGTCGCCCAGTGGTCGAAATTCGACCACACACATATCACACACACACATACACACACACACACACACACACACACACACACACACACACACACACACACACACACACACACACACACACACACACACACACACACACACACACACACACACACACACATACACACACACACACACACACACACACACACACACATATACACACACACATACACACACACACACACTCCTCACATACACAGCACACACACACACACACACACACACACTACACATACACTCCTCACACACACTGTACATAAGAAAACAACAAAAAAGCTCTGAAATATGTTTTTCCCATATAAAATACATGTAAAACACACCTGTTGATTTTAAGCAATTACGACAGGTACATACAGGTAAAAATGATTAATGACACTTCTATTCATCAATACCAAACCACCAAAAAAAATTAAGAGAATCGGTTGGAAAACAACAGAGAAAGGGACCCAAAGATTTTCCTAGGCTCGCCCGGTGGTCGAAATTCAACCAAGCATTAATTAAACGAAAAAAATTTTGTAATTAAGATTTTTATTTAACAATTTATTCAACAAAAAAATTTGAAAAGCATGCTTATTTTTTTTTTAATTAACATAAAATAAAAAAATTATTCCTCTTCAAGCGTCGTGGTGAGAAACATTAAGGGATTGGCGACGGTAAAAAGTCAACCGTCTTTAACTAAGATCCTTTTCTCACCAATAAGCCGTATAATTATGTCTGGAAATGGTGGAAAACCATGAATTGCTTCAAATGCACCTGAAATATTTTTTTTTTAAATAAATTTTGCATTAGTCAATTTTTAAAAGACAGTTAATGAACGAAGAACTATACCTTTAAGGCCGTCATAACTCATAAGTTGCGCCTGTAGCTTTGAATGAAGCCAAACACGTTAAAATGGAATTTATTTTGGTCAAAATAGTCCAACTTAATTAAACTTAACTTAATGTATTATTTCTAATTAATTTCACAAACTGCACACGACGGTAAATAGTCAATCTTCTTTAACTAAAATCCTTTTCTCACCAATAAGCCGGAATATTTTTCGTGAAAAATCTATTGTCACTGAGAAGGTTACCATGTCCGTTTTCATTGGAAATATAAAAACGTAAACCATTAAATGACCGTACTCTGCTTGCCGCAACATAATAATTGCCCGTGTGAAAAAACTGGTGTTCTCAAGATAATTCCAGCTTTATCAAACGTTTGGCCTTGTGATTTATTTATTGTAATCGCAAAAGCAGGCAAGAGAGGAAATTGCGTCCGCTGGAATTGCCGAAAATGATTTGCATTTATAAAGGAAGGAGAAGGCAATAGTTTTGGTTTATATTCCATTTCTTTTACACTGACACGTTATGAGTTTTTCGATACATGTGCATTTGCAATACTATTGTAAAGAGACTTATTATTTCCATATCATTTTCATTTGATTTTTTTTTTTAACACGTTCACGCCGGCACTGTAATTCATGTTTCTCGCCCACAGACGGCTGAGCTGATGAGACAGTTCTGTGCAAGCCACCGGTGGTACGCGCCGGCGTGAACGTGTTGCAATCAAATTATTTACCAGCTGGTTGTTTTGAAGAACTTAAAGCACAAAGCTATAAAGAAAAAAACAATTTGAATATTGAAATGTGCCGTGTTCTTCGCAACGCGAAGAAATGAGAGAAGAAATTTATAATAAAATTGAAAAAGACATCTATCTCTCTCTCTCTCTGATACACACACACACATATTGTGTGTGAGAGAGAGAAAGAGAAAGACTAAATTAAAACCTATCATTTCTCATGCTGAAGGAACACACACACTGCACACACAAACTGCACACACACACTGAACATGCAATTAGAGGGAAATAATGCTTAAAAATACATCTCTCTCTCTCTCTCTCTCTCTCTATCTATCTATCTCTCACGCACACACTGCACACACACACTACACATACACTCCTCACACACACTGCACACACACACTACACACACACATTTTTTTTTTTTTTTTTTTTTTTTTTTTTTTTTTTTTTTTTTTTTTTTTATGTACGCGACTTCTGTACTCCTGTTTGTACAGAGGACACGGGTCAATAGTTTTGTCGTTGTTGTTTGTTCTGAGTTCTTGTTAAATTTTTAGTGTATGAGGAATTGTTATAATTTATTTTTAACGTAAATATGAGCCACCATCCGCCTGTTCTAGGTGGACTTTAATAGTGCTATCTTGTTCCATTTCTAGTGAATTTGGTGTGTCGTATTCCTTGATTATACGTCCATTGTACTTCAGGTATATGACCTCCAGTTCGTTCGACATTTTTACTAATTCTTTTTGTTTTTACATGCTCCTGGCAAGATCGCCATGTAACGAGGGGCCTACGTACTACGCCTACGTCTACCTCACCTACTGAGCTATGGGGGATATTGGATGGCTTCCCCAAGCCGAATTAGGTTGATGGCTAGAGAGCCTATCTGTTTGAAATAAAATAGGGGCTGAAGAGCCAAAGTGTTCTTTTCTACTTCCAAACTTAAAGTGAATTTATTAGACTGAACTTAAGCTATTTATACTAAACTAGGGTCGCCCAGTGGTCGAAATTCGACCACACACATATCACACACACACACATACACACACACACACACACACACACACACACACACACACACACACACACACACACACACACACACACACACACACACACACACACACACACACACACACACACACACACACACACACACACACACACACACACACACACACACACATATACACACACACATACACACACACACACACTCCTCACATACACAGCACACACACACACACACACACACACTACACATACACTCCTCACACACACTGTACATAAGAAAACAACAAAAAAGCTCTGAAATATGTTTTTCCCATATAAAATACATGTAAAACACACCTGTTGATTTTAAGCAATTACGACAGGTACATACAGGTAAAAATGATTAATGACACTTCTATTCATCAATACCAAACCACCAAAAAAAATTAAGAGAATCGGTTGGAAAACAACAGAGAAAGGGACCCAAGACACTGCACACACAAACTGCACACACACACTGAACATGCAATTAGAGGGAAATAATGCTTAAAAATACATCTCTCTCTCTCTCTCTCTCTCTCTATCTATCTATCTCTCACGCACACACTGCACACACACACTACACATACACTCCTCACACACACTGCACACACACACTACACACACACATTACACATACACTCCTCACACACACTGCACACACACACAGTACATAAGAAAACAACATAAAAGATCTGAAATATGTCTTTCCAATATAAAATACATGTAAAACACACCTGTTGATTTTAAGCAATTAGGACAGGTAGACACAGGTCATCTGTCATCAGCCGTCTGTCATCTGTCATCTGTCATCTGTCATCTGTCATCTATCATCTGTCATCTGTCATCTGTCATCTGTCATCTGTCATCTGTCATCTGTCATCTGTCATCTGTCATCTGTCATCTGTCATATGTCATCTGTCATCTGTCATCTGTCATCTGTCATCTGTCATCTGTCATCTGTCATCTGTCATCTGTCATCTGTCATCTGTCATCTGTCATCTGTCATCTGTCATCTGTCATCTGTCATCTGTCATCTGTCATCTGTCATCTGTCATCTGTCATCTGTCATCTGTCATCTGTCATCTGTCATATGTCATCTGTCATCTGTCATCTGTCATCTGTCATCTATCGTCTGTCATCTGTCATATGTCATATGTCATATGTCATCTGTCATCTGTCATCTGTCATCTATCATCTGTCATCTGTCATCTGTCATCTGTCATCCATCTGTCATTCAATATAAACAAATGTCGTTTTCCAAAAACCAAATCGGGAGTGAATTGGAGAGTTGAAGTGTCAGCTTTGACATTTCTAGTATAGCTTATCTGTCAAAAAATCACTCCAACTCTCCAAATCACTCCCGATTTCATTTGGGAGTGATATTTTGGAAAATGACAAAAGTAAAGGCATTATTCACTCCAACCTATTTATATTGCACACACACACACACACACACACACACACTGCACACACACACACTACACATACACTCCTCACACACACTGCACACACACACAACAACACACACTACACATACACTCGTCACACACACTGCACAAACACACTGTAGGTACATAAGAAAACAACAAAAAAGCTCAGAAATATGTCTTTCCCATATAAAATACATGTAAAACACACCTGTTGATTTTAAGCAATTAGGACAGGTACATACAGGTAAAAATGATTGATGACACTTCTACTCATCAATACCAAACCACCAAAAAAAAATTAAGAGAATCGGTTGGAAAACAACAGAGAAAGGGACCCAAAGATTTTCCTAGTGTCGCCCAGTGGTCGAAATTCAACCAAGCATTAATTAAAAGAAAAAAATTTTGTAATTAAGATTTTTATTTAACAATTTATTCAACAAAAAAATCTGAAATGCATGCTTATTTTTTTTTTTTTTTTGAATTAACATAAAATAAAAAAATTATTCCTCTTCAAGCGTCGTGGTGAGAAACATCAAGGGATTGGCGACGGTAAATAGTCAATCGTCTTTAACTAAGATCCTTTTCTCACCAATAAGCCGGATAATTATGTCTGGAAATGGTGGAAAACCATGAATTGCTTCAAATGCACGTGAAATATTTTTTTTTAAATAAATTTTGCATTAGTCAATTTTTAAAAGACAGTTAATGAACGAAGAACTATACCTTTAAGGCCGTCATAACTCATAAGTTGCGCCTGTAGCTTTGAATGAAGCCAAACACGTTAAAATGGAATTTATTTTGGTCAAAATAGTCCAACTTAATTAAACTTAACTTAATGTATTATTTCTAATTAATTTCTTCGAAGAATTTCGGTAAATACAATATTTTTCGTGAAAAATCTATTGTCATTGAGAAGGTTACCATGTCCGTTTTCATTGGAAATATAAAAACGTAAACCATTAAATGACCGTACTCTGCTTGCCGCAACATATAATTGCCCGTGTGAAAAAACTGGTGTTCTCAAGAGAATTCCAACTTTATCAAACGTTTGGCCTTGTGATTTATTTATTGTAATCGCAAAAGCAGGCAAGAGAGGAAATTGCGTCCGCTGGAATTGCCGAAAATGATTTGCATTTATAAAGGAAGGAGAAGGCAATAGTTTTGGTTTATATTCCATTTCTTTTACACTGACACGTTATGAGTTTTTCGATACATGTGCATTTGCAATACTATTGTAAAGAGACATATTATTTCCATATCATTTTCATTTGATTTTTTTTTAACACGTTCACGCCGGCACTGTAATTCATGTTTCTCGCCCACAGACGGCTGAGCTGATGAGACAGTTCTGTGCGAGCCACCGGTGGTACACGCCGGCGTGAACGTGTTGCAATCAAATTATTTACCAGCTGGTTATTTTGAAGAACTTAAAGCACAAAGCTATAAAGAAAAATACAATTTGAATATTGAAATGTGCCGTGTTCTTCGCAACGCGAAGAAATGAGAGAAGAAATCCTAACTAATATTATAAATGTGAAAGTCCCTCTGTCTGTCCGGCTTTCTATGTTACCATCTCCCGCCCAAACTATCAAACTGATTGATATGAAATTTTGTACAGAGATAGTCTAGAACCAGAGGAAGGACATAGGCTATATACTTTATCCCTAAATTCCCACGGGAACGGGAACGTATACGGGAATTTAGAAACTACAACACCGATCTCAAAAATTTTTCCACCGATAGAATGCTTTACTACCCCAAAGTAACATAAACTTTAATTCATCCTTATATTCCTGCGGGAGCGGGAGTCCTTACTAATATAATAATTACGAATGAAGCTCTGTCTGTCCGTCGTTCTATGTTACCATCTCCCGCCCAAACTAATAAACCGATTTAAATGAAATTTTGTACAAAGATTGGACTGAACTTAAGGACGGACATAGGCTTTATTTCATTCGAATATTCCCTCGGGAACCGGTCCTCACTATTATTATAAATGCAAAAGTAGCTCTGTCTGATCACCTTTCTATGTTACCATCTCCCGCCCAAACTAATAAACCGATTTAAATGAAATTTTGTACAAAGATTGCTCAAAACCTTAGGAAGGACATAGGCTATATATTTTATCCCTATATTCCACGGGAACGAAAACGTATACGGGAACTTAGAAACTACAACACCGATTTCAAAAATTTTTCCACCGTTAGAATGCTACACTATTCCTGAGTAACATAAACTTTAATTCATCCACATATTCCTACGGGAACGGGAGTCCTTACTAATATAATAAGTGTGAAAGAAGCTCTGTCTGTCCGTCTTTCTATGTTACCATCTCCCGCCCAAACTAATAAACCGATTTAAATGAAATTTTGTACAAAGATTGGACTGAACTTAAAGACGGACATAGGCTTTCTTTCATTCGAATATTCCCTCGGGAACCGGCCCTCACTATTATTATAAATGCAAAAGTAGCTCTGTCTGATCACCTTTCTATGTTACCATCTCCCGCCCAAACTAATAAACCGATTTAAATGAAATTTTGTACAAAGATTGCTCAGAACCTTAGGAAGGACATAGGCTATATATTTTATACCTATATTCCCACGGGAACGGGAATGTATACGGGAACTTAGAAACTACAACACCGATTTCAAAAATTTTTCCACCGTTAAAATGCTACACCATTCCTGAGTAACATAAACTTTAATTCATCCACATATTCCTACGGGAACGGGAGTCCTTACTAATAAAATAAGTGTGAAAGTAGCTCTGTCTGTCCGTCGTTCTATGTTACCATCTTCCGCTCAAACTAATAAACTGATTTAAATTAAATTTTTTACAAAGATTATTCAGAACCTGAGGAAGGACATACGCCATATATTTATTCCCTATATTCCCAGGGGAGCAGGAACGTTTACGGGAACTTTGACACTATGGCACCGATTTCAAAAACTCTTCCACCGTTGGAATGCTCCATAATCCCTGAGCAACATAATCTCTCTCACGGGAACGGTCACCATGTTTCCACGGGAACGGGAGTCTTTACTAATATTATAAGTCCGAAGTTAAATCTGTCTGTCTATTTCTCTTTGTTACCATTAACTGCCCAAACTATTGAACCCATTTATATGAATTTTGATACAAAGACAGTCTAGAACCTGAGGATGGACATATATTATGTTATGCAACATGTTTTATCCCTGTATTCCCATGGGAACGGGAACTTCTTTGTTTATATTTACCACCCAAACTATCGAACCGATTTATATGAATTTTGGTACAGAGACAGTCTAGAACCTGAGGATGGACATATATTATGTTATGCAACATGTTTTATCCCTGTATTCCCATGGGAACGGGAACTTGGAAAATACAGCACCCATTTCAAAAAAATGTCCACCGTTAGAATACTGCACTATTCCCGAGTAATGTAAACTTCAAGTCATCCTCCGGAAACGCCCTCATGTTCCCACGGGAATGGAAGACTTTATTAACATTATAAATCCGAATTTAACTCTGTCTGTCTGTTTTTCTTTGTTTATATTTACCACCCAAACTATTGAACCGATTTATATGAATTTTGGTACAGAGATAGTCTAGAACCCGAAGATGGACATCCTTACTAATATTACAAATCCAAAATTAACTCTGTCTGTTCGTGTTTCTTTGTTACCATCTCCCGTCCAGAAAACTGATCCGATTTAAATGGAATTTAATTAAGAGATAGCCTAGAGCCTGAGGAAAGACATAGGCTTAATAAGTAATCCCTATATTTCTACGGGATCGACACCGTAAACGGGAACCTTAAGACTGCTGGGTCGATAAAAGTTCTTTCACTGCGGGGTGATTTCTGTCAAACTGTCGAAAATACATTAGACCTGAGAAGAAATGTCTATCTTGATCTTCAAATAATATTGGCAATCGGGAATGGCTGTTTGAAAGGCGATTTCGGCGCCGACTAATGAGATAGTTAACCATATAAACTAATAAAATATGTTTGACGTATTGGGGGACGTTGGCGAATTTCTATCAATAGACAATATTATGGACACTGAGCAAGTCACATCATACCCTATAGAGTTTCTCAATTTCTTAGGATTATAAGGAGTGGCAGCAAGTTGGTGTTCCAGTGCCAAAAATGAGTAATCCAGAATTGTACACAGCTACAAATTACACATCTGGGATGCGGCATTAATAATGACTGGAACGAAAAAAGGAGAAAACGTTTCGATTCCCCGTTTTCCTTTAATTCCCACTGATTGGACATTATAAATAAGGCTCAGACGCTTTAAGTTGCAGGTGTTCGTTTAGAAAAAAATCCCATGGCAACTTTATGTTGCAGAATCACGTATATCAATACCATAAAACCTTTTTATTTCGCAAAAGATGGAAAAAATAAGAACGTCGTGTGCAAACATATACTAAAATAAAATAATATAACAATGGTTTACTTAAACGCATGAATGTGTCTTATTTGCAAAATAAGTAGCCTAAAAAATTAAGAATGCTGCCGAAAGTCACTATTCCACGCGGACGAAGTCGCGGGCACAGCTAGTTTATAATAAAATTGAAAAAGACATCTACCTCTCTCTCTCTATCTCTCTCTAATACACACACACACATATTGTGTGTGAGAGAGAGAGAGAGAGAAAGACTTAATTAAAACTTATCATTTCTCATGCTGAAAGAACACACACACTGCACACACACACACACTGAACATGCAATTAGAGGAAATAATGCTTAAAAATACATCTATCTCTCTCTCTCTCTCTCTCTCTCTCTCTCTCTCACACACACACTGCACACACACACACACTACACACATAAACTACACATACACTCCTCATATAAAAACACACCTGTTGATTTTAAGCAATTAGGACAGGTAGACACAGGTCATCTGTCATCAGCCGTCTGTCATCAGCCGTCTGTCATCTGCCGTCTGTCATCTGTCATCTGTCATCTGTCATCTTTCATCTGTCATCTGTCATCTGTCATCTGTCATCTGTCATCTGTCATCTGTCATCTGTCATCTGTCATCTGTCATCTGTCATCTGTCATCTGTCATCTGTCATATGTCATATGTCATCTGTCATCTGTCATTTGTCATATGTTATCTGTCATCTGTCATATGTTATCTGTCATCTGTCATCTGTCATCTGTCATCTGTCATCTGTCATCTGTCATCTGTCATCTGTCATCTGTCATCTGTCATCTGTCATCTGTCATCTGTCATCTGTCATCTGTCATCTGTCATCTGTCATCTGTCATCTGTCATCTGTCATCTGTCATCTGTCATCTGTCATCTGTCATCTGTCATCTGTCATCTGTCATCTGTCATCTGTCATCTGTCATCTGTCATCTGTCATCTGTCATATGTCATATGTCATCTGTCATATGTCATCTGTCATATGTCATCTGTCATCTGTCATCTGTCATCTGTCATCTGTCATCTGTCATCTGTCATCTGTCATCTGTCATCTGTCATCTGTCATCTGTCATCTGTCATCTGTCATCTGTCATCTGTCATCTGTCATTTGTCATCTGTCATCTGTCATCTGTCATATGTCATCTGTCATCTGTCATTTGTCATATGTTATCTGTCATATGTTATCTGTCATCTGTCAATTGTCATCTGTCATCTGTCAATTGTCATCTGTCATCTGTCATCTGTCATCTGTCATCTGTCATCTGTAATTCTAATTTTTCATATTTTTCATTGAACTCTTTTTCTAATTTAAATATTTTGTGTCTTTTTTCAGTAATATATTTTTCGGAATATTTTCTTTTTGGGGTTTAATTGAAGTTTGCAAGTATTTCTCTTAGTGTTTTTATTGTGTTTAACATATTTTTAATTATTTATTTATATACATTTTTTTTTTTTTTACATTGTTTATACATTAAAAAAAATTTTTTTTGTAAAAATTTTAAACTGCTGCATTTTTAATTTCATTAGTAATAATTTTCAGGACATTTTGTTTAAAATAAAATTTTAAAATTTTTGTGGCTAAATAAACTATAAGGATTATCAAAATTATGATGACAATGTACATGGTTACAAGATTTGAAGTTTCTTGAATCAGTTTCAGTTTCAAAAATCAAAAGAAAGAGTAAAAAAAAATCGCCAAAAATAAAAAGAAAATGGTTAAAAATTTATGGATATTTCTCATCTTTGATAACGTTGTAAAGTTTCTTTTGCTTCTCTTTTCGTAAACCAAAAAAACTATTTTCTTAAATAACTAATTCTAAATGTAGTAGTTGTAGTACTGTAGTACATAATATAATCAATTTGGAGACTCATCTGCTTTCTTCCTGTGAAACTCTTTGCGATGGAAGCAGTATAATGTTCGGTAAAAGTTTAGAACGTTGTTTGTGCTGCTAATTTTGATCGCCCTCATGATGTTGCCTGGCTTTTGTTTAATTGTAGTCATCTATGTTGGTTTGTATTTTTGTTTATGTACGCGACTTCTGTACTCCTGTTTGTACAGAGGACACGGGTCAATAGTTTTGTCGTTGTTGTTTGTTCTGAGTTCTTGTTAAATTTTTAGTGTATGAGGAATTGTTATAATTTATTTTTAACGTAAATATGAGCCACCATCCGCCTGTTCTAGGTGGACTTTAATAGTGCTATCTTGTTCCATTTCTAGTGAATTTGGTGTGTCGTATTCCTTGATTATACGTCCATTGTACTTCAGGTATATGACCTCCAGTTCGTTCGACATTTTTACTAATTCTTTTTGTTTTTACATGCTCCTGGCAAGATCGCCATGTAACGAGGGGCCTACGTACTACGCCTACGTCTACCTCACCTACTGAGCTATGGGGGATATTGGATGGCTTCCCCAAGCCGAATTAGGTTGATGGCTAGAGAGCCTATCTGTTTGAAATAAAATAGGGGCTGAAGAGCCAAAGTGTTCTTTTCTACTTCCAAACTTAAAGTGAATTTATTAGACTGAACTTAAGCTATTTATACTAAATAATCAACTTACACACTAACATCTTAAATCAATATAAAATATACATATTATAACTTACACATAGAAATATTTGGTATTCCGAATTCTGTGGGAAATAAACGAACAACGGAGCCAGGTAGCATACTTGCTAAATTAATAGCCGATGCCAATATGCATAGCCCGTCTAATACAATGCACAAATGTATCCAAATACGTCCAGCCATATGCACTACACAGTATGCAGTGCATTGAACCTTAGTGAGTAGGTAGATACACTTGACAAAAGTAATCTGAAGCGTCGCGTCCCGTCATCGTCAGTGGCATTGAAATTATTACTTAATAATTTAGTGCATGAGGTTGATACTCATGACCATGAATGAAATACGAGTGCAAGGTTGGCTATCGTGAAGCGTAATGTGGATTAACGTCAATGACTGGAATTAAATGTATAATGACGTGGTCGCTAGTGTGATCCCTTCACACATGGAGGGAGCCAGTGGTTCCCGACACAGGACTTGAAGAGTGGATATTGGCAATTTGACATCCATCCTGATGATCGGGAAAAGACGGCGTTTTTTGCAGGTAATGGGCTCTGGCAGTTCAAAGTTATGCCGTTTGGGCTATGCAACGCTCCGGCAACATTCCAGCGTTTGATGGAGTGCGTTCTTCAAGGACTGAAGTGGAAAGCTTGCCTAGTCTACTTGGACGATGTCATTGTTTACGGGAAAACATTTGACCAACATTGCAAGAACCTAAAAGCCGTGTTTCAGAGACTTCGAGAGGCTAACTTTAAACTGAATCCGGAAAATTGTGCACTTTTCAAAAACGAAGTTAAGTATTTGGGACACATCATCTCAGCCCAAGGAGTAAAGACTGATCCTGAAAAAGTTGACTCCGTCAAAAATTGGCCAACACCACAGGACAAACATCAACTCCGAAGCTTTCTTGGACTTGCCACATATTACCGACGTTTTGTTAAGAACTTTGCTGGAGTTGCAAAGAGTTTGCATCAGCTCACCGAAAAGGGGAAGCAGTTTAAATGGTCAGGTGAGTGTGAGAAATCTTTCCAGGAACTCAAATACCGCCTCTGTAATGCTCCAGTGCTGGCACATCCAAAACCTGGCAAAACATTCACTATCGCCGGAGATGCAAGCAACGTTGGAATTGGGGTGCATGATGGCGAAGAGAAAGTGGTGGCATATTACAGCAAGGTCTTCTCGAAACCCGAAAGAAATTACTGCGTGACCAGAATTGAACTGCTAGCTCTCATCTTGGCAACAAATCACTTCCATAAGTACATCTATGGACAGAAATTTCTCCTGCGGACGACCATGGTGCTCTGAACTGGCTGTTGAAGTTCAAAAATCCAGAAGGTCAAGTCTCAAGGTGAATAGAAAGACTGCAGACTTATGATTACCAGATTCAACACCGCAGAGGGAAGCTGCACTTAAACGCCGACGCATTGCCCCGAAGACTTTGCAAAGGGGATTGCAAGCATTGTAGGCGGCAAGAAGACAAAGAAGTTATTACCGCTCAGCGACTAAGAACTTCAATAGAAAATGCAACGGTCGAAATAAATGAAGATCTAATGAGAATAGTAGTGTGGGCTAGAGAAAATCAACTTAAACTAAATTCAAATAAATGCCAGGCAATTATCATTAGCAAAACTGTCCTTGATGTAACTAATTTACCGCTCGTAGAACTAAATGGCACATTGTTAAATTACGCTCCGACAGTGAAAAATCTAGGGGTTGTTTTCAACCAGACGCTATCATGGGACAACCACTTAACATGTGCTATTGGCCGAATCTACGCTACCTTGCGCTTTCTTTATCTGTCTGGAAGCTGTCTTCCAGTATCAACTAAAATGACTATTGCCAAAACTCTTGTTTTTCCCATTTTGCTATATGGTTGGCCAATTTTTTGCTGTATGGATAGCGCCAGTAAACGCAGACTTCAAGTAGCGTTTAACAACGTTGTTCGTTTCATATACGGATTGCGACGTTTCGATCATGTTTCTGTTCACGTTATGAGTGTTTTTAATATGACGTTTGACAAATATCTTGATTTTCTAACATTAACTTTTCTGTTTAAACTTATTTATGAGAAAACACCCAATTATCTCTACGAAAAGCTCATTTTCCCTGTTTCACAAAGAAGCCACATTCTTATTATACCAACTTTTAAATATAGAATTTCTAAACAACAGTTCTTCGTTCATGCTGCTGGTCTTTGGAACTCCCTGCCTAGCAACCTGAGGGGACAAGACAACTATAAGTTATTTGAAAGCTCGCTAAGAAATTTATATAAACGCTGAAAATATTTCAAATTCATAAAATAATTAAAAAACTCATCAAAACTTAAAATCTTTCTTTCTGTCTTTTCCAATTTTTCTCATTTTTAAAAAACTAAATACTTTAAATCACAAAACAACAATAAACTTGTAAAATATAAAATATATAGGAAGATATTTGTTATTTAAAATTATTATTTACTTTTTATTAACTTTTTTTACTTTTCTTTCAATGAATAATTAATGTAACCATTATGCTTCTAAGTATTGTTTAAAAGACACATTGTTTTAAAATACTTATGTTTGAAATAAAATACACATACATACACATACACTTAGAGCTGACCCCATAAGCGAATGAAGCAATGAGGAAGTGAGGACTGCTTAACAGGAGGATCCATTCTCGCATGGAAAGAAAACGCAGAGAAACCGGAATGGGGTGCCATATCTGACAGGAGTCCAGTTCTCAAAGCCTATTGGGCTAACGGTAAATCATTTGTGATGCAGCTGATCGTACCGCAATCGAAAGTCAATGAAGTTCTTCGGGAGATGCACGACGGACTTTCTGGAGGCCACCGGGGAGTTAACAAAACACTGGAGAAGGTGCGACATCGGTTCTACTGGTTGCATGCTAGAGATGACGTGGAGAAGTGGTGCTGAACATGTGACAAGTGTGCTGCAACCAAAGGACCTGGTAAAAAGATTCAAGGTAAGATGCATCAGTACAACGTTGGATCGCCTCTTGAGAGGATTGCAGTAGATGTGGCTGGGCCTTTTCCAGAGACCAACGCTAGAAACAAGTATATTCTGGTTGTAATGGACTATTTTAGCAAGTGGCCTGAGGCGTATGCCATCCCAAATCAAGAAGCCAAAACGGTGGTCGACCAGATTGTGTTTAACTGGGTGAGTAGGTTTGAGTTAAGAGTAAATTGTTGTATGCAAGTGATAGTCCAAAAGTCGAGTTGAGATCGAATAAAGTATAGATACTGAATAAAAGTGGTAGTGTGAAGGAGTCACAGCCAACGACCTCTTAATTAATTGCTCTACAACTTTTAACGGGTTGTCACCCTTCGACTCGATATCCGATCCTCTCACATTCAGTTGCATTGCATAGAAATGCATAACACTTGACTTGCTTGTGTATCCATAGAGTGCATTGTACTCGGAACAATATGATTCCCAACGGCAGGCCACTGCCAGCCGACAGAAGTAATAAGGGATCATATGGCTTTGACTCCATGCGCGCTGTATATGTCACAGCAATAGTCTTTGGGTATGAGCATTTGTTTATGATATAGGTCATTGGCGCTCACCCAAAAGAATGTGATGATGAAGCGTTTAAATCGGATATCGAAGTGTGGTCGATTGTTCGATAACCAGAATTGGAGCATAAAAACGTTGTATAAATAGGGTATGAATCTGAGAATAAATTGTCATTGTTATCGTGGAGTCGATCCGAAGAACACTCTAGTTTATTATTTGATATATGGCTACTAGCCTAAAAGTATAAACTTCCTTCAGTCGTCTTCGGTACCACCCTCAACTTTGCAATTCTTGCGAAAGAGGTTCGAGCGACAGCAGTGAATGCTAAGCAATTGTTGCTGAAGTCCAAGCGACTTTACATGGCGATCTTGCCAGGAGTGTGTTCTGTTCTGAGAGATTGTTTGACAAAGTCAAAGTTTTCCGTTCAATTAAAATTTTTTTTTTCAAAGTCATAAAAATTTTTTTCGCGCCATAGTAAAAATGTCTAACGAACTCGAGGTCATATACCTGAAGGTAACGGGACATGGTAGAATGGTTGGCTTCTTAATGAAGAAGTACACAGTACTAAAGAAACTGATGATCGCTTATTGCGAGCGCAGACGTCTTCCCATGGATGTCGTTAATTTTCAGTACAATGGACGTATAATCAAGGAATACGACACACCAAATTCACTGGAAATGGAACAAGATAGCACTATTGGAGTCCAACTAGAACAGGCGGATGGTGGCTCACATTAACGTTAAAAATATATTATAAAACAAATCCTCATAAATAAATTTAACAAGAACTCAGAACAAACAACAACGACAAAACTATTGACCCGTGTCCTCTGTTCATACAAGAGTACAGAAGGCATGCACGTAAACACAAAGACACACCAACAAAGATGATTACAGTTAAACACAAATCACAAAAACCAAACAACATCATGAGGGCGATCAAAACAAGCAGCACAAACACCGTTCTAAATTTTTACCGAACACTACATTGCTTCCATTGCAAAGAGTTTCACAGGAAGAAAGCAGATGAGTCTCCAAATTGATTATATTATATACTACAGTACTACAACTACTACATTTAGAATTAGTTATTTTAGGAAATAGTTTTTTTTTGCAGAACTTTTTGGCGATTTTTTTTTTTTTACTCTTTCTTTTGATTTTTGAAACTGGGTCAAACTACCTATTAAATACATATTGTCACACAGTACGTTTTCAAGGTTTCTATCAATATCGGGTCTAACATATTCAAAATGTTTTGTGTATCTTGACAATCTTATAGTATTCAAAAAAAAAAACAGAATAAAAATTTAGAACACCACAATAAAAATTTAATTGAAGTATTCGAAAGACTGAGAGAAGTAAATCTCAAACTACATCCAAGTAAATGTGCTTTCCTTAGAAAAGAAGTTTTATATCTAGGTCATATAATATCAGACAAAGGTATTATACCAGATCCATCAAAATCCATAGTAATGAAAAATTATCCAATCCCACAAAATGCAGACGAAGTAAGGAGATTTGTTGCATTTGCTAACTACTATAGAAAGTTCATACAAAATTTTGCAACACTAGCAATTCCTTTAAACCGTTTATTAAGAAAGAACGTAGAATTTAAATTTTCCGAAGATTGCAATACCTAAATTTGCTAAAAGAATTTCTAATAAGCCCAAATATTTTACAGTTTCCAAATTTTGAAAAAGAATTCATACTCCGAAAAGACGCCTCTGGATTTGCCTTAGGTGCTGTTACATCGAATTTTGAGGATAAACCCATCGCATACGCAAGTTAATCGTTAAATAAAGCCGAAAAGAACTACAGTAATATAGAAAAAGAATTGCTCGCTACAGTATGGGCAGTAAAACATTTCAGACCGTATCTTTTCGGAAGACGTTTCAAAATACTAACGGACCATAGACCACTAGTATATCTGTCCTCTCTAAAAGAACCTTCAAGTAGATTAACTAAATTTAGGCTAATATAAGAGGTATATAACTTTACTGTGGAGTATTCACCAGGCAAAGACAACTGCACTGCGGATGCACTAAGTAGAATACAACTAAAGTTAGAGGATTTACAGAATTTATTAGTGTGTGCCACAACAAAAGCACAAGCTAGAAATTCAAAATTAAAAGAAGAAAACCCAACAACAAGTAAATTAGAGAAAGAAAAAATCATAAGTGAGCTTCTTAAACCGCCAGAAAAGGGGCTAAAAATAGTCGAGTTGAAAATATTAAATAGCTTCAAAGATGAAGACAAAGATTACAGTTTATTAAAAGGTACCAGAGTTATAAGTCCAAACCTCATTTTAGGATACATCCCAGGGAATAATTGTTTGATATTAAATAGGTCAAAGATAAGCACTATTACCCGATCAGCATCATTTGACAAATTGTTGTTGAGGGACGTGCAAACTATCAGAGAACCATTTTTAAATAATAAAAGGGAATCCAGAAAAAGCACTACTGCCCGATCGGCATCATTTGACAAAATGTTGTTGAGGGACGTGCAAAATAACGGTGAACCATTATTAAATAATGAAGAGGAATCCAAAAATAGCACTATTGCTCGATCGGCATCATTTAACAAAATGTTGTTGAGAGACGTGCGTACAATTTGCGGACCTCTATCAATTTTTTTTTTTTTTTTTTTTTTTTTTTTTTTTTTTTTTTTTTTTTTTATAAATAACGCGCACATCAAGGGGTTATGAATACCCTTATAATGTTGTTAAACACAGTGCGAGCATTTAGGAAAATAGGAGAGGATTTGAAAGGAGACACCGATGCACGTTGCTTTTGAATCTTTGTGAATCGCAATGAAGGGGAAATACAGAGCTAGGTCAAGCATTCCACATTCGGGTGGTGCGACTGAAATACGAATCTCTATACTTGACTGTACGCCCGAACTTGGGCTCAAGGTGAAACTGATGAACATTCCTTGCGAGGCGGGTGTTGCGGCTAAATTGTTTCAGGGGAGGAATGCAACTGGCTACTTCACTAGAGCACTGCTTGTGAAAAAAGCGATAACAGAGAGTGAGACAGACAACGTTTCGACGATGTTCAGAGAATCAATCGATTCTACGATTGAACTATCACCTATCAATTTTAACGCTCTATTTTGTACCCTATCAAGGAGGTGCAAAGATGTTTGAGAAGCACCTGACCAGATATGGGAGTTATACTCCAGTTTTGGGCGGATGAAGGCCTTATAAATTGTAGCCAGATCAGAAGGGGTGAAGAATTTCCTGCATCGTCTCAAGAAGCCTAAGCATTTAGCAGCGTTTTTGGCGACTTCAAATATGTGGTCATTCCAACGAAGATCATCGTTTACACACATACCGAGTACTGACAGCTTTTCGGTTTCTTCGATGCAGGTACCATTCATGGATAATGGCAATGGGGGAATGTTAAGCTTCATCGACAAGAGACAGCATTGAGTTTTCGAAGCATTGAATTCTACTCGGTTCATAAGACCCCATGCAACAATGCTGTCAAGGTCAGAATTCAATGAGCTTATCATACGCAACCGTTCCAGTTCCACATCCGAAGAGCAGGGACGTGAATTTGGAAACGAATATGAAAAGCTGAGGGTCGAGTCGTCAGCAAAACAGTTAAGTGGATTAGAAGTTTCAGACAAGAGATCGTTAATGAAAATGAGGAAGAGAGTCGGAGACAAAACGGAGCCCTGGGGCACACCAGCATTTATGAAGTGGGTATCAGACTTGAAGCCATCCAACACAACTTGTATTGAACGGTCGGAAAGGTAGTTTCTAATCCAACGAAGAAGAGACTCATCGATACCAAAAGCACGCATTTTCGATAAAAGAGCCTGATGCCAAACTCTATCCAATGCTTTAGAAATATCAATCGCAATATTCTTACTTTCTCCAAAACAATGTAAAGATTGGTTCCACTTTTCAGTGAGATAAGCCATCAAATCACCAGTGGACCGTTTGCTACGAAAGCCGTACTGACGGTCATTAAGAAGCTTTCGTTCATCAAGATATTTCATAAGTTGACGGTTTATCAACGTTTCCATGACCTTGGAAAGAAGGGACGTTAGTGCAATTGGACGGTAATTGGAAGGGGAGGAAGATTCGCCTTTTTTAGGGACCGGCTGGACAAATGCAGTTTTCCATCCGCTCGGAAAAATCCCAGCAGAATAGGAAAGATGGAAAAGTTTACGCAGAGGTTTTGCCAACGTCGAAGAACACCTCTTCAGAATAACGGCGGGAATACCATCTGGACCAGCGGATTTATGTATGTTGAGATCTTTAAGGACTCTCGCAACCGAGCGAGTTCGAAAAAGTATCTGCTTCATCAAAGAATTTGCAGACTCGAGCTCAGGTGGAGCCAATATGCTATGAGGAAGTGTCGAGTTGGCAGCAAATTGAGCTGCCAGCAAATTGGCTTTATCGATGAAGCTGACATACGGAGAGTCATTGAAGACGAGCGTTGGGACCGATGACGTGGTCGAGTTCTTAATGTTCTTGACAAAAGACCAAAAGTTTTTACTTCCTTTTGGACACAATAGTATTTTTTGCCTTACTTTTTGGTCATGTAAAAACTTAGCCCTTTGTATCTGAGCATTACAGCTATTTCTGGCCCGTTTGAACAAATTTCGGTTTTCTACAGTAGGGTTGTCTTTGAATTTTCGAAAACTACTTTCTCTATCCCGAATCGCCTCTTTACAGCTTGAATCGAACCACGAATTCTCTTTGGGGATGATACTTTTTGTTCTGCGAGGAACAAAATTTCTCATGCCGTTGAGAATTACGTTAGATATCATATCAGCTGATGCATCAACGTTTTCGTCGAGAAAGCACAATGACCAATTAAAATTTCGAAAGAAATTATTCAGGCCGTCCCAATTGGCTATCTCGTATTGCCACACAGTTCTTTTGGGGACTTTATCTTTTTTTACCGTGACGGAAAGCGAAAAATCTACCGATATGACACAATGGTCTGATTTGCCTAAAGGAGATGATACTACAACCCTGTATTTCTCGGGATGAGAAGTGAGAAATAAGTCAAGAGTGTTGGCCGCTTGGCCTTCAATATCTGGAACCCGAGTGGGCTCATCAACAAGTTGAGTTAACTGGTTAAACTCAGCGAAGATCTCAACACACTTTCCTTCGGGTGTTGTCTGGCCAGAATGTCGAAGCCAACCAGAATTGTGTACATTGAAATCGCCCGCAATTGCGATTTCAGTGTGAGGATACAGGGAAACAATTCTTATTATGGAGTCAGATAGCGCATCAAACTCGTTAGAGGTTGAATTGCTATCTAAATTTGGGCTTCTATACATGAAACAATAATGAATGATATGCTTACGGACGGTGAATTTTAACCACATTAAATTAAAGTTCGTATTAGAACAGAGGCCGTATTGTGGTAGAAGCTGGTAAGCAATATCATGGGCGGTGTTATGCCCAGCCAGCAACTTGATTTTAGTTAACCAACGGAATCAACACCGTTGATTGACTATCCGCCTGGCAAACTTACAGTCTCATTGCCTGCACACACCAATTCAATAAGATAAGAAATCAAATAGAAAAAAATGTATGCAGACATTGAGACTGCGAGAGTGGTGTAGGGGAGGAGATAGTATAAGGTAGAGGAAAGCACTAACAGCCTTATTTATTAGATTTCACTAATACTCGGTTCAACCTGGTATTAGTTATTACTAGTATTAGCACTTAATACTCCCTTATGCCAGGTCGAGCGAATCCTTATTTATAAAACATTTTCCAACCCGTATTAGTTAATACTTGCTTATGTCAAATTTTTCATAAAAAAAATGACCCATCTGTAGCTCTGGTTACTATAAACGTAAGCAAATCCCAGCTGACTTCATTGTGCACGTTCAACGTATTAAGTTTTTTCAGATATTCTTACTTCTTTCGGACTCTGATTGGCCAGAGTTTCAGTTCTTCTTTTGATACGTGACTTTTGACCAATTAGAGGTTGAAAAAAAAGTTAGATTACATGAAAAACTAAATTGCGTTGAACCCGAGTGTTATGATTTATATTTTTTTTTGTGGTTGGCGGAAATTTTTCTAAAATGGATATTAAACAAAACAAAACAAGAAATACTAGTTTTAACTTATTAATTTATTTATCTGGTATTTAAGGCGGAAAAAGAATTTAAATTATTCACAAAACTAAAATATTTTCCACTTTTCCTCCAGAAATTTCAACAATATTTTTCCTACACTTTTATCCTCAAAATGACATTTGACTATAATACGACCTTAATCCTCCCTTAAAACTCCTATGAACCAGTATTAGCTTAATCCGTCGCTAATACTGGTGTATTTTTTTTTATAAATAAGGTTTGGAGTATTAGTGGAGTATTAAGTTCGTAGTAACCTTAATCCGCCGATAATACGGGTTTATAAATAAGGGTGTAAGTGTTTGGTTTATTGGTGATTTTTTTTTTTTATATATATATAAATATATTTGGATGGCACACAAGACACAGCACTGAATTAAGTTTCGCGAGAATTCAATATGTCTCACGGCGCGGCAGATTAAATATTATTGTTTTTATTGATTTGAAATTATGGGTGGTAATTATTTTGGGGATATTTTTTTTTTTTTTCACTGGGAGAGATAGAAAAAACAGAATCTTGCGGACACTAGTGCGGCACGTGTTATCTCGTTTGATAGCGGATCGGCACTCAATCAATTAAAGATATTTATATATTTAAAGAAGAGTTAGGTAAACTCTCAGACGGCCGTCGTAAAGAGAAATTATATATTAAAGAAAAAGATAGAAGAATTATTCAAAGGAAATAAAATAGAAGTGCACATAATTGAAGATAAAATAAAAGTAACTGACCCTGGAAAACAAAAACTTATACTCAACGATTACCATATGTTACCGACAAGTGGACATGCCGGAATAAATCGCATGTTGCGTAACATCAAGAAAAAATACTTTTGGACAGGGATGCAAAACGATGTGACGACATACGTTAAGCACTGCCCTATGTGTCAACGAAATAAACATATACAACCCAAAAAACAACCAATGACTATTACTACAACAGCAGAAACATGTTTTGACAAAATATACCTTGATTTAGTTGGACCTCTTGACGAGACAGAAAATGGGTCAAAATACATTTTAACACTTCAAGACGAACTAACGAAATTTACAGAAGCTATTGCTTTGCCAAATAAGGAGGCTAATACCGTAGCTAAAGGACTTGTAGAAGGCTTTATCCTAAAGTATGGAGTCCCTGCTACCTTAGCATCTGACCAGGGTACAGAATTTATAAATAGAGTTTTCAAAGATATGTGTAAGTTATTAAAGATAGAACAGCTACAATCCACCGCGTACCATCACGAAAGTATTGGAGCACTAGAAAATTCGCATAAGGTTTTAGGAGCCTATCTTAGAAATTATGTAGATGAGAAACATACAGATTGGGACAACTGGTTGCCCTACTATGTTTTCTGTTACAATACTTCAGTACATTCAGAAACAGGATATACCCCGTTTGAGCTAGTATTTGGGAGACAATGTAACTTGCCTTCAAATCTTATAAAGAAAGTTGAACCAGTATACAACTACGAGGACTATGTCATAGACCTTAAACATAGGTTACAAATTGCTCATAAAGACGCTAGGGATACTTTAATACAAAAGAAAATTTCTAGGAAGGATAGATACGATGCTGATGCAAAAGCTAAAATTCTTGATTTCAATGTAGTCTTGTTGAGAAATGAAAGCAGAAAGAAATTAGACCCGATATATATAGGACCATATGAAGTATTATCACAAAAAGGAGTGAATTGTGAAATCCAATGTGAAAATAAGAAATTAATTGTTCACAAAAATAGATTAAAACCATTTTATATTTATATGCTATTATTGTAATTTGAAGAATTGTTAAATTAAAATAGAGACTAATTGTTCATTAAATAGAAAAATATATCAAAAACATTTTTGTTATTATTGTACAAAACTTGTGTATTTTGAAAAAAAAAAAAAAAAAAAAAACATGTAAAATTAATTGAAAAGTAATTGTAAAATTAGAACTAAGGTCACATTAAACTTATTATAAGAAACATATACATTATACATATTGTCAAAACAAATGTTCTGATATTGAAACAATGTTTAAAAGAAATTGTAAGTAAGAATGGAAATAATGTAAGAAATTAACAAAACATCAATGCGGCCGTATTGAAGAAGAAAAAAAAAGTATATTCTAAGACGTATTATAATCAAATTATAGTAGCTAATGTAAATAGAAAAAAAAAGAGAATAGCGTATTGAATATAAATATATACATATAAACATAAATAATAAGTAAATATGAAAAGAGAATATTGTTTTAATAAAATAGAAAAAAAAAAACAAATATTTGTACCAAATACTGCATAACATACAATGAAAAAAAAAGAGAAGTAAATTTTAACTAATGTAGATATCACAAATGATACCAAAATATTAACTAAAAGTAAACATCCAGAAATAGCCACAATGTTCAATCCAATATGATAAAAGAAAAAAAAAATTTAAATTTCATACTCCCGTATTTGTAAAAGAGTCGTGTAAAAGTAGAAATCAACACTCTTGTCTTGATTTCTTCTTTTTCCCCAGGAAGGGTGGTGTGAAGGAGTCACAGCCAACGACCTCTTAATTAATTGCTCTACAACTATTAACGGGTTGTCAACCTTCGACTGTGCCTCGATATCCGATCCTCTCACATTCAGTTGCATTGCATAGAAATACATAACACTTGACTTGCTTGTGTATCCATGGAGTGCATTGTACTCAAAACAATATGATTCCCAACGGCAGGCCACTGCCAGCCGACAGAAGTAATAAGGGATCATATTGCTTTGACTCCATGTGCGCTGTTTATGTCACAGCAATAGTCTTTGGGTATGAGCATTTGTTTATGATATAGGTCATTGGCGCTCACCCAAAAGAATGTGATGATGAAGCGTTTAAACCGGATATTGAAGTGTGGTCGATTGTTCGATAACCAGAATTGGAGCATAAAAACGTTGTATAAATAGGGTATGAATCTGAGAATAAATTGTCATTGTTATCGTGGAGTCGATCCGAAGAACTAGCCTAAAAGTATAAACTTCCTTCAGTCGTCTTCGGTACCACCCTCAACTTTGCAATTCTTGCGAAAGAGGTTCGAGCGACAGCAGTGAATGCTAAGCGATTGGTGCTGAAGTCCAAGCGACTTTACAGTTGAAATAAATTGAAAGGCGAAGTTTCATTTTGCGAACTAAGCGCACGTTACTATATTTTAACATATTGTATACATTTTTTGCTTATGTTTAAAAAACTTCATTTTCAATGCAGTTTCTATATTTTAACGCTATTTCAGTGAAATTAAAAAGTACCTCCAGCCACGAGATCCGTTTAAAATTTTAAGTGTTTCCTCTTAATCCATTCACTGAACTCCAAAATATTAAACTCTAAATTCTTTTAAAACGGGACAGACAGCTATAAAATGAAACACATCTTTCCTTTCATTACGGTTACATAAACTACATAAAACTGGTTACTCAGGACGGTGTGGTATATAACTAAGATTTAGTAGCTCTCCTCTTATTCGGAAGATTGTGCTTATTAATTCCGTTGAGTGCTCTTCTAAAAAATAAGTTCCTTCATTTAAGAAGTGATTCAACTTGCTGTAGTGTAATCTGTGCTGTGAATTCTGCGCCTCTTCCAAGAACTTTTGGTAAATTCTATTTCCCGTTTTCGTCAGGAATTCATCAACTTTTGGCTAAAGGGATTCCACTTGCTCTTCAGCTGCAATTGTCAGGTTTACTCCACATTCCGACGCCAGCTTCTTCCACTCTTGAACACATCCTCCTTCAGTCGACAGTAAGTGCATAAGTACTATTTTTGGTATTCTCTGCTCATGCATTGCTAAAACTCGCATTATGTATTTGAAAAGAAGCTTTAGAGTATCCAAAAACATAGGGGAAACACCAGACTCTAAATGCACCATGTAGTTTGGAGAACTAGTGGGTATTCTAAAAAACCTCCTAATAAAATAGCGAAGAAACTTTTCTACTGTTTCGTATGGTCGGCATCCCCAAGCTTGGGCTCCATAAAGAAGAATGGCAGTTGCAGTTGAACGAAATAAGGTTTGTTTTGATGTATGCGAAAAACTCTTTTTATGGATACATCTGCCCCCAGACAGTACTCATAATTCGTTTTGCTTCTGCCAGTTTTAATTAAAGGTGTTTGTTCGATGAAATCAATACTCCTAAATATTTGTACTCTTGAAACACCCACTTTTCGATCCTCAAATATCTGCCTCCACCACCTCCTTAGTGTTCTACAGACGATCAATGTTACTTGACAATATTACTTGAAGGAGCTTCTGTTCAAGTTAAATTGATCGTTTGTAGGCTTACTTGACAGTAAAATTGACACATTGACGAAAATCAATTCTGATTTGGTTTACATCAAGTTTCACTGTCACTCGTGTCGTTGTGTAGTGCGATTAAGAAACTATAGAAGGAAAAAATTGTCAATTTTCATTGAACGTGTGGTGGCGATTGTTCATCTATTTTACTTGACAAGATAAATAATACTTCTCAAGTAAATTTGATCGTCTGTTGGGCGCTTTAAGATCATCATTTTAGATTTTTCCAGGTTGACAGATAGGTTCCAACAGTTAAGTTCCAACAATACCTTTCTAATCTGTTGATCATAAGCTGCGTGCCATCAACTGACTCGGCGAGAAAAACTATGTCATCTGCATAAAGTAAGCCTGGAATACTTGACTGACGGAGCTCAATTCCACCTCTAACAGCATCTGTAATATCGTTAACGTACAGGGTAAATAGTAGTGTACTGAGAACGCATCCTTGCCTTACTCCCACAGTTGTTTCGAAATCTTCGGAGAAGCATTTCCATCCCAGATACGAGCTGTATTGTTCTGGTTCAAAACCTTCAATACATTTATCATTTTTGAAGATATTCCAAGCTGATATAATTTATAGAAGAGATCTTCACGCGGTATAGAGTCAAATGCAGCTTGAAAGTCGACAAAGAAACCGTAGAGCTTTTTATTCCTACTTCTATAGATATCGGCTAAGATTATCAACGAAAATATTTGGTCTACAGTGGAGTAGTCTCTCCTGAATCCAGCTTGGAACTCATGCAAAATTTCGTTCTTTTCCACCCACTGAGTAAGCTTTTTATATAGTACAGATGAAAAAAGTTTGGCCGACGTGTTCTAAATTGATATGCCTCTGTAATTAGCAGGGTTTTCACAGTCTCTTTTTTAGTGGAGCGGGTATATTAAACCCATGGCTCGATGAAGAATGTAGGCAGGCAAATACAGCCAAGCAAAGAGCACGACAAATGCTTTTGCAAGCACGAACGAGGGCTGCTCACGATCGGTATTACGAGATTTACAAGGAGAGAAGAAGGGAAGAACACCGACTTCTCAAAAAGAAAAAGAAGCAGCATGAGAAGCGCTCGTTTGAGGAAATAGAGAGGTGCCATGACAGGAACGAGACTCGGAAGTTTTACCAAAAGGTAAAAAGATCCTGCCAGGGTGGCAAACCCCGAACTCAAGCCTGTAAAGACCAGCAGGGAAACATAGTTATAGAGTCACAGTCGCTACTGAGGATCTGGAAAGATCATTTCTGCAGACTGCTTAACGGCGAAGAGGACACAAATTCCGCTGTCAGGCAGACTGCCCCATTCAGCCTGGACGATGATCAAGAATGCCGTCCTCCCGACCTAGAAGAAGTTAAGCTTGCTATATGCAAACTTAAATCAAATAAGACTGCAGGTGCAGATGGCCTTGATGCCGAACTTTTCAAGGCAGCTGGAGATCAGTTGGAAAGGAGCATGCACCAGCTGATCTGCATGATATGGTCGAAAGAAAGCATGCCCGATGAATGGAACCTCAGTATCGTATGCGCGATCCTAAAGAAAGGAGACCCTCACAATTGCGCCAATTATAGAGGGATAAGCCTCCTTAACGTCGCTTATAAGATCTTGTCTGCTGTAATATGTGAACGTCTGAAACCCCACGTCAACAACTTGATAGGTCCTTATCAATGTGGTTTTAGACCGGAGAAGTCCACAATAGACCAAATTTTCACATTACGGCAGATCTTGGAAAAAACCCGAGAACACAATATCGATATTCACCATCTTTTTATCGATTTCAAGGCCGCGTATGACAGTATCTACAGAGACGAGCTGTACAGAGCCATGTCTAGTTTCGGCATCCCTGCAAAACTCGTACGACTATGCAGGATGACTTTGGAGAATTCACGCTGCTCCGTCAAGGTCGGTAAAGAACTCACCGAGACCTTTGATGTCGAAAAAGGTTTTAGGCAAGGCGATAAACTGTCATGCGATTTCTTCAACATCATACTTGAACAGATTGTAAGAAACTCAAACGTCAACACCAGAGGAACAATTTTTCAAAAGTCTGTGCAATTGCTCGCATATGCAGACGATATTGACGTAATGGGAAGAAAAAAGCGTGATGTCATAGGTGCTTTTGCGAGTATCGAAACAGAAGCGGCAAAAATGGGTTTGATGGTTAACGAGGGCAAATTAAAGTATATGCTGTCATCAAACAAGGACACAGAACATCGACGAATTGGACAATACGTCACAATAGACAGACATAACTTCGAGGTAGTACAGGACTTCGTCTACCTAGGATCCGCTGTAGACACGGAAAACAACATCAGTGCGGAGATCAAACGGAGAATAACTCTTGCCAACCGTTGCTTCTTTGGGTTAAGAAGGCAATTGAGAAACAAAACCCTCTCCAGAAAAACCAAGGTAACCTTATATAAGACCTTAATCATCCCAGTCCTGCTGTACGGCGCGGAAGCATGGACCTTATCGAAAGCGGATGAGGAAACCCTTGGTCGTTTCGAAAGAAAAATTCTCCGAATGATCTTTGGTCCCGTATGCGAAGGCAATGTGTGGAGAAGAAGATACAACAACGAGCTGTATGAGCTGTACCGCGACATGGGCATAGCCAGAAGAGTACGCATCGCGAGGCTACGATGGTTGGGCCATGTTGAGCGGATGGACCCAAACGCTCCGGCTCGTCGGGTGTTCGAAAGCACATTGCAGGGAAATCGCGGAAGGGGAAGACCTCGTCTTAGGTGGCGCAATCAAGTGGAGGATGACCTCAACCGACTTGGAGTGCGAAACTGGAGAGAGCTCGCCCGAAATAGAAGTCGTTATCGAAGGATGTTGGTTGAGGCCCAGGTTCACCCCGAACTGTAATGCCCACCTAAGTAAGTAAGTAAGTATATTAAAGATTTGAGGAAAGTATCAGCAACTTCCGCTTTTTCAAAGATTCTGTTAAACATTTTTGTGAGCATTATTTTAAATTCATGTGTGCAGTTTTTAAAGAACTCAAACGAGATTCCATCTTCGCTTCCTGGCGCTTTATTATTTTTGACGTTATATATGACAGAGCTATTGGAGAGTCTTATTGTTCATCCAATGTAAGGGGTGCTGCGTACAGAATAGGTGGAGAGAATTGGAATTATTTCAAACCAATAAACCATCATTGATTTCATCGGTACGAGCCTTAAACACAAAAACAAACCATTTGCAGATGTAATTGTTGAAATGAACAAAAGAGAACACGTTGGGCATATGGTAGAAGCGGCAAGAAAACGTAAAAACACTGGTTTATCTGTGCATCGAGATTACCCGGCAGCGGAAAGGCTAAGGAGAAGACGATTGCATATACTTAATACCGGTATCATCAAGAAAACAAAAACTTAAAAACACAAATTCGCAGGCATAGGTTGATTGTCTGCGAGCATGCATTTTATTATGACAGCAACAATAATTTGATGTGCGATGACAACGAGAATGGATTGACACTTCTGCAGCAAATTATTGGAGAAAGGAATGAGCCTAGTGGTTCTCAAACTGCATTTCGAAATGGTCCAGTGTTTCCATTTTATTTTGAAATGTAATGCAGTGTTGAAACATCAACAGAGCCAACTTACATCGACCAACCTAAATAAGCAACGCAACGTAGCCGACCAGTATTGCCAATTTCGTATTGTTCTAAATAATTCATATCTGTATTCTAGATTATTATTATGACCGTCCGCATTACTCTATTACACTAGGTCAATAACCAATTAGTAAGCAATAATTGGTTGGTAGTGACCAGATGTGAGCAGTATGTTGGAGTAAGCATAATTTCGGTATAAGCAGAATTAAGTTGAAGAAATAAAACCAGAATTGAATTTACCACACCAAGTAGTGTTATTATTCTCAACAACTAGACATTTGGGGGCTCAACAAAAGCAAATACAAGGAAGTCCAACCAGCGACTCAACATACCAAATTTGAGGAAGTCCAACCAGCGCTTTTTTGTTTCTATTTCCATGGCTTTTGTTTTTGGTGCTAACAAAATACGTTTTTATTATCTACTGACACTGACCAATCGATGACATATTGCAACTTTGCGTAATTCAACGTGAAAAGATTTTTATTGCATTTTAAATCGACACAACACAAATTCCTTTGACCTAAAACACAACTTTCAACGCTGATTTTCTTTTAACCTACGATCTCTTTGACCTTCAAATTTTACCGGTTGATAGACAATCTTATCGACTTTGCAAAAAAATATTTGGTTTGGAAAAAACAATCATTCTCAATTTTGCATTTTGAGCACGCTCTCCATACAGTGGGCCCCAGTGTGCAGCGACTCAACCAAAGCAAATTCAAGGAAGTCCAACCAGCGACTCAACATACCAAATTCAAGGAAGTCCAACCACCGACTCAACCAAAGCAAATACAAGGAAGTCCAACCAGCGGCTCAACCAAACCAAGTTCAAAGAAGTTCAACCAGCGACACTCAACTATGGAGGAAATAGTGCAAAGGCAACAGGAAACGGGAGAGATGATTAAGAACCTCCTGAAGAACTTCAAAAAGGCACCAAAAACAAGAATAACGCACGAATACCTAGCAAAACAACGCCAATCCCTAAGAGAACAATGGGACAGATTTGTTATAAACGATGCCGTAATCAACGAGACATATAATACCGAGGATCACGAATACAAAGAAGGTTACATTGAGCAGATCAACAAGGCGTACGAAGAAATGCTCAAAGGAGTTGAAGAAGCTCGGACAAATATATAAGACAAGGAAGAAGAGAAAAGCAGTTGGCTAGATATGAACCAGAGACAGCGTTACAAGCGACAGGAGAATAAAATAGCTTTATTCAAACGGTAAAAAGCAGCTGGACTTGACGGTATTCCCGCAGAATTCTTCAAAGTAGACCCTGAAGCAGCTTCCTTTTTTTTGCTTAAACTGGTGCAAGCTGTTTGGGAGAGTGAAACTTACCCAAGGGACTGGAAGGATGGAGTTATTGTGAAGTTACCAAAGAAAGGAAACCTCAAAGATTTTAATAACTGGCGCGGAATCACTGTTCTGTCCGTTTTTCCGAAGTTAATGGCAACTATTATTCTCGAGAGAATAAAGTCCAGGATCGAGTCTACCCTCAAGAGGCACCAAGCGGGGTTTCGCAGCGGTCGATCGTGCGTCGACCACATCAACACCATGCGAATCATACTTGAACAATCGTCTGAGTACCAATCACCCCTGTACCTCATGTTTGTGGATTTTGAGAAGGCATTCGATAGGGTAAATCGTGAATGCATCTGGAGATCGCTTATTGCGAGAGGTATCCCTGAGAAAATTGTTGTCGTACAACAACGCAAGGTGTTTCGTTTTGCACAATGGACAGCTATCCGACTCCTTTGATGTTCGCCAAGGAGTGAGACAAGGAGATGTCCTGTCACCAATTCTGTTTTTGCTAGCAATAGACGATGTAATGACTGCCACTGTGGGTACAAATGAAAGACACGGTATCCAATGGGGTCTGTTTGACAAACTTAGCCACATAGATTATGCTGACGATAAATGTCTCATGGCAAACAACACGGCTAATTTAAATCAAATATGTCATTCGCTGCAGCTAAATGGAGAAGTGGCTGGCTTAAAGATCAACGCAAATAAGACCAAAATAATGACCACGGGCCAAGGCACACAACAAGTTATTCTTAGGCAGGGTACCATAGAGAAGGTCACGCAGTTTAACTATCTGGGCAGTTTTATTGCACTTGATGGCGGAACGGACCTGGATGTTACCAATAGAATAAACAAAGCCCGAAGTGCATTTGGAATCCTTTCTCCTGTGTGGAACTCAAGCAAAATATCGCTGCGCACCAAGTTGAAACTCTTCGAAACCAACGTGAAATCTGTGCTGTTATATGCTTCTGAAACATGGAAATGCTCTGTCAACATCTCGAGCAGGCTACAGGCATTCGTCAACCGTTGTCTGCGCTACATTCTGAAGATCCGGTGGCCGCAAACCATTTCAAACGTTGAACTATGGTATAGGACCGGACAGATGAAATTGGATGCAGACATCACTCAACGAAAGTGGCGTTGGATAGGCCACACACTGAGGAAACCTAACGACAACATAGCGAAACAATCATTCGAATGGAATCCTCAGGGTGAGAGACGAGTTGGTAGACCAAAAACAACATGGAGGTCATCTGTTTTAAAAGAAGCTCAGTCTCAAGGTATTCAATCGTGGTCACAGCTAAGACACGTTGCGGCGAATCGGGACAGATGGAGGGATCTAGTTGCTGCCCTATGCTCCAGGAGGAGTTAAAGTGCACTTGCAGCCGGACAACATATATATATATACATATATATTCAAACGGTTACATGATAAACTGAAAGAAGGATTATCAAAAAATCTTTCAAACATGGCATATGAACAGCACATAAAAACATTGGATCAATATTGGGAAGACATCATGATGACACACGACGACATCATGGCAAATAGCTCCAGTTCAGACGAGTCGAAATACCTCTCCAACGGTGAATATGAAGAAATAGAAAACAGATAATCATAGAGACAAAGGAAAAAACAAACAACAAGGAACACACCAAACCAAGCAACAACGATCTGAAGCTAGAGCGAATCCACATTACAACATATGACGGACGTTATGACTCGTGGCCATCATTCCACGATCTCTTTAAAACACTTGTAGACAACAACAAAGCATTAAACTCTATACAAAAAATACAATACCTAAAAACACATTAAAAGAATACTAGACACAACCCAAGAATGCACATTGGGTATACAAAACTTGGGTATAGACATTACTAACTGGGGACCATTGGTTGCCTATATCGTCCTTCAAAAACTAGATAAGGAATCCCAACGAATATACGAACAGTCGTTGGAAAACCCTCGTGAGATCCCAGAAATAGATTCATTACTAACCTTCATTGAAAAAAGATTCCAATCAATTGAAACAATAAACAACAGTTCTGATCGAAAGGAAGGCAAACATAAACACCATAAACGAAAATGTACCATACCACCTTAAAAAGCTATAAATGCGAACTATGCAAGGGAGATCATCCGCTGCACAAATGCAGAACATTCTTGCAAAAAGGGATCTATCAAAGAAGCGAATACGTGAACGAAAATAAACTTTGTTCCAACTGTCTAAAAACAAGGCATTTCTCCTCTGACTGCACGTCATCAAGAAGATGCCAAAAATGTCAAAGGAAACATCATACACTGATTCATCGTGACCAAGTCACAGAAAATACACAAAGGAGGAACCCTTTTCAAAATAAAATGCAATCTCATAATTGCACTGCAGATAACAACGTACTGCTTGCTACTACATTGGTCATTTTACATGGACCTAACAATAACAGTCAGAAAGTAAGAGCTTTGATTGACCAAGGATCACAAGCATCATTTATAACTGAAGAAGTCGCGAACAAACTCCAGCTTCAAAAAATAAAAGTAGATGCAACCGTATCTGGACTCGGCTCAAACAAGGTGTACTAACAGAAGAAGCAGAAGTACTAACAAAAATACTACAAGAAGGAATCATCAAAGGAAAACCAGACTCACCTATTGCGCAGCAAACCATATTTGGATGGATTATATTTGGAAATACCAATGTATCTGAACCGAACCAACTCTCATTATCATGTCATGTAACACTAACTGACTTAGACAAACAAATACGGAATTTCTGGGAATCTGAAGACATCGGAAGTAAAACAGAAGCAGTATAAACTGACGAAGTATCATGTGAAGAATATTACAATAACACAGTAGCACGTGATACTACTGGCAGATATACCGTTAGGATTCCATTTGAGACTTCACCACAAGAAGAATTGGCAATCAACCACTCGAAAAAACGACACATGGAAAAGACATTTACAAAAACCAAAAAAACTAGCAGAGGAATACCACAACTTCATGAAGGAATACATCGAGTTTGGACACATGAGCCAATGTAATACTGCCGAAGAACCAGGAGCATACTATCTTCCACATCATGCTGAAAGCAATGCCAACAGTTCCACCACCAAACTAAGAGTAGTATTAGATGCCTCGGCAAAATCCCTCAGTGAAAAAAGTCTTAAACAGATAATGAAAAAAGAACCGAAAATTCAAGAGGAGCTAAAATAAACCCTCATAAGATGGCGCAAACATAGGATTGTATTTTCCGCTGACATAAAGAAGATGTATCGGCAAATACTGATCGAAACTCCGGATCGTAAATACCAACGGATTTTATGGAGGGAATCACCCACAGAAAATATAAGGGAATATGAACTAAATACAGTCACGTATGGCACAGCGTCAGCACCATATCTGGCGATAAAAACATTAAAACAACTAGCCAAGGACGAAGGAAGTCGTTATCCACAAGCAGAAAAGGCTTTACTCTCAGGCTTCTACGTAGACGACGTCATGTCAGGGTGAGATACAATTCTTGAAGTTAGAGAATTAAAAACTCAATTGACAAATTAGTTCAAGGCCGAGGGGTTCGAGTTACACAAATGGAACAGCAACCTGAATCGTTTACTAGGAAGAGAAGTAAAATCTGCAACTAGTCTTGAGCTAGACAAAGAAGAATTCGTGAAAACATTAGGAATCAGGTGGCATCCATCAAAATACTACTTTTCCTTTGAAGTAAAGCCATACGATTCAACCTCTCTCTGGACAAAAACAACTGTCTTGTCAGAAATTGCCCGAATTTTCGATCCCCTTGGATGGCTTGCACCTATCGTACTCAGAGCTAAGTTACTAATGCAAGACATCTGGATGGAAGAAAAGCTGGATTGGGATCATCCACTACCTGAATCTTTAAAAACGAAATGGCAAGACTACAGACGGAGTCTTAATAATATCCAACTAATCCAAATAGAAAGATGGACAAAATAATCACGCAACACAGGATGCGCCGAAATTCATGGATTGTGCAATGCATCAAAAAGAGCATATGGTGCCGTTGTATACATACAAATAATAGACAGTGAAGGAAACATAACCACCACTCTACTTACAGCAAAATTGAAAGGGAGACCAAAACAATTAAAACACAAAAGGTGTTAACGATTCCGATACTAGAACTGTGTGGAGCAGTCCACTTAGCCCACTTGCTTAAAAAGGCCAATGAGGATCTGAACATTGAACAATTAAAAACATAAGCATGGTGTGACTCTACAGTTGTACTAGCTTGGATTAGTGCAGGTCCAAACAAATGGAAAACATTCGTCGCACATAGAATTCAGCAAATTCAAGATCTAAACACCGGATACACATGGATTCACGTCAAGTCAGAAGATAACCCTGCAGATTTAGCATCAAGAGGTACATCTCCAGGATCCTTAAAGGAGTCATCACTTTGGTGGAAGGGACCAGTGTGGCTACAGTCAGAACTACCATGTAAACCCCAACCAAACTTAGCTATCGGAACAGAATTGAAACTTAAAATAACATCACACCATACTACCAAGGTAGAAATTTGTAAGGAAGATGACATCATTGCAAGTTTCTCATCACTCAATCGATCAATACGAGTGATAGCATTCTGTCGCAGATACATACAAAAATTAAAGGGAATTGTGGAAGCCCAAAGGACAATAGCTCAGATGCCTTGTTACTGGACGAGTTAAATATCCCGGCGCTGTTTTAATGGTAGCTACTCGTACGTAGCCATCCTTTCCAGGATGGGTTTCTTGAATTCTTCCCATACTCCAGCTTGCTGGATCCATGTTGTCTTCTCGTATGAGTACTAGATCTCCCTCTGTAATATTATTTGTGATGGCTGTCCATTTTGGTCTTTTCTTTACAAATACGAAATCGAATACCTTCTAGAGTGAAGGTAAACCAACTGACCGAATTAAGCACGATTAAACTGAAGAACGCTCATGCCATCATTATAAAAACAGCACAAGACACATTTCGTGCAGAATACAACACACTCCATGAAGAGGGCTCACTACCAGCTAAAAATAACCTTGCTAGCCTAAATCCGTTCATTCATGAAGGCATACTAGGAGTTGGTTGAAGACTGCAAAACTCACAACTTTCTACAACCACAAAGCATCCTGCAATAATCCCACATAAATCACATTTGATCATACACTGGGCACACAAGGCAACACTCATGGAGGGAATGACCTAACAATGGCGTGTATTTTAACAAAATATTTGATAGTAAATTGAAGAGGCGAAGTGAATAACTTCGTAGATTACGCAGGCCCCTTTATGATGAAGACAAGCAAAATTCACAATTCAAAGTTAACAAAGGGATACATAGCAGTGTTCGTATGCCTGGCGACTAAGGCATTTCACCTTGGAGCAGTTTCCGACCTGTCCACAGACGCGTTCTTAGCCGCATTTGACAGAATGAGCTCAAGACGAGGACTGGTAAGTCATTTATATAGCGACACCGCAACAAATTTCGTGGGAGCCAGTAACAAAATAAAAAATCAATACCAAAATCAGAGGGTAGCGATCAATGAAAAAATGGCAACCCAAGGTGTAAGGTGGCATTTTATACCACCAGCTTCTCCCCATTTCGGTGGACTCTGGGAGGCCGGAGTAAAAGCAGTCAAACTCCACCTAAAAAAGATAATAGGCGAAACTCATCTTACGTATGAAGAATTCTCGACATTACTTACGAAAATAGAGTCTTGCCTTAACTCAAGACCACTATGTCCAATGAGCGGTACCACCGAAGACTTGGAATCATTAACTCCAGCACACTTTCTCATTGGATCGAATATGTTCTGCCAAGAATCAGATAATGTACTCAACATCCAAGAAAATAGGCTTAAACGATGGGAATATATAAATAGGCTACACCAACAGTTTTGGAGAAAATGGTCTTCAGAATACCTCACAAGACTTCAACAAAGACTGAAATGGACAAATAATATTACAGAGGGAGATCTAGTACTCATACGAGAAAACAACATGGATCCAGCAAACTGGAGTATGTGCAGAATTCAAGAAACCCATCCTGGGAAGGATGGCAACGTACGAGCAGCTACCATTAAAACAGCGTCGGGCTATTTAACTCGTCCAGTAACAAAATTAGCAACAGATGAACAAATCTACAGAACCCTTAAAGGGTTGATGAGAAAAACCAACAGAACCCAACACAAAATCCCAGGCTCACTGACAGGAAACCATCAGAAGTCAAGAAACCAATCAAAATAAAGTGTCATCTTATGACATCACAAAATTCCATGAAAATACCACCAAAGCAGCACATATACAAGTGCCAGCTCAGAAAACGTTCGATTGAACCAATGCCACAGAATGAAGCAAAAAGACCACATCTGTCAATTATTTCAAAACCGCGGAATTCCTGCAAAATACGACAAACTTCGATTCCCGTCAGACCTCCTATAGAAGAACTTAAAAGGCGTCATGAAACCAGACAACAAACCATTCTTAATACAACCACGCTAAAACAACCACAAACCCACAATACATACCCGACTAATTGTAAGCTGCTGACAATAACAGAATACCAGAAACGAACGCATGGGCAATCAAAATTATACATTCTTTTACTAATCGTATGTTGCAAGTGGAGCAGAAATGCAATGGCGTTGGATACGGCTAGTCAAGGAGTAGAAATAACGCCTTTTATAAACCATCCGGGCATCTATTTTGAAAAGATTGCAAGTATAAATCTTATAACAAGTGACTGGAAGCTGATTGTTTATTACGACTTAAACAATTACTGGCATGAAATTCAAGGATTTGAAGCCCTGGTTGAAGGAATGAGTGCTTATTGCAAGAACAAAGGTTCAGATATGAGGCTTAAACGCAGAAATAATTGTTACAATCTGGTAAACCTATTTCATCATCAGCTTTTTATAGTACGGTACAACAACAAACTAATGTTTAACCAACAAAAGGAAAACCAACCAAATTCAAGAGCCAAGCGATCACCATTTGATTTCATGGGAACAGTAGAAAACAGACTTTTTGGCGTCTTAGACAAGGAATTTGCCGACCAATACGAACAAGACATTGAAGGCCTCAGAAAAAATGATGATCACTTACTTGGGCTAGTTAAAAATCAACGCAAAAACCAAGAAGCAGTTACTCAACAATTCCATATATTTCAAATTAACCTAGAGCTTTTATCAACCCACGCTTAGTCTACCAAAGAAGAAAATGAAGCTTCACAAAATTTCTTGACTCTTTCAACATACGCTACACTGGTCATGCTAAGCTTCCAACAAAAGCAAAACTCCTTGCTCGATGTACTCACAGATCTTCACCACTCAAGGATCAATCCATTAATCATCACCACCGATCAACTGAACGAGCAAGTGGCAATAATTGAAAACCACTTGAGTCTATAATTGACAGTACCTGGGGACAAAACCAACCCAGTTATATTATACCGGTTATTAACAGCAAGAAGAAGAATCACAAACCGAAATGTCATCTTTGACATTAGAATTCCGCTAATAACGACGGAGGGTTTCGAAGTATTTAAGCCAGTACCAGTCCCAGCAGTTCATTCTAACAAATTTGTGTACATCGAACCTTCAGCAGACTACATAGCAGTGAATATTCTTCGAGAGTCTTACTATCCGATGACGAAAGAGGAAATGAGTAAGTGCAGTCACTTTAACGATAAGTAATCAACAGCATCCCATTTCCAATCGGAGATCCAATGCAAGCAAATGCGAATTAGATCTATTAACACACAAGAAAGATCTTTCGGCGTTTTGCAAAATAAGGAGCATTCCGCCAGCACCAGTATGGATACAACTAAATAAGGGAAACAGTTGGATATATGTGCTTGATAAAACCTACACGTTTAATCTGATCTGCAACAACATAGTTTCGGACATAACACTCAGAGGCGACGGAATTCTAGAGCTCCATCAAAACTGTGTACTGAAACAGGATACTAAGACCATTACATCACAAAACCTCCTGTCAAGTAAATCTTACACGGCATTCATACCAGCCACAAATATTACTACGATGCTACAAGAAACGCCTCAGAACACTACAATCCCAATGAAAATGCCAGAGGTGTTCCTTAAAAACGGAAACGAGGATCTTAAAACCGTTCAGAAATGGATAACAGCTCTCAAGAACCATGAGCAACTGCCTGCCATCACTAAATGTCACAAGATACATCAGACTATAAACTACAGTTTAATTGGAGGACTTTTTATCTCCATGATGCTGATCACCGTTCTGATAAAGAGACGCAACCGCAAAGCTGCAAACCATGCCATCGAGTTGCACAGTCAGTCGAGAGGTTTCCGTACCTGCACCAAGATATTCGACTTCAGACTTCACGGTCTAGACCAGAAGTACAAGTACGTACATATTTTATGCTGACAAGGCATCTGAGCTATTTGCATTTGTTATGACAACAAATGCCAAACGTGTGTATAATAAAAACTACACCAGACACCACCAACTGAATAAACAACAACAGGTAAATGACAAACATGTGTAAGCAACAAGTGGAGAAGTCACAAAATATCAAACCGCCTATCCAACATACAGGGCGGAAATTGTTGAAACATCAACAGAGGCAACCTACCTCGACCAACCTAAATAAGCAACGCTACGCATTGACCAGCATTGCCGATTTCGCATTGTTCTAAATTATTCATATTTGTATTCTAGATTATTATTATGACCGTCCGCATAACTGTATTACACTAGGTCAATAACCAATTAGTAAGCAATAATTGGTAGTGACCAGGTGTGAGCAGTATGTTGGAGTAAGCATAATCCTAACTAATATTATAAATGTGAAAGTCACTCTGTCTGTCCGGATTTCTATGTTACCTTCTCCTGCCCAAACTACAGAACTGATTTAAATGAAATTTTGTACAGAGATAGTCTAGAACATGAAAAAGGACATAGGCTGTACATTTTATCCCTATATTCCCACGGGAACGGGAACGTATACGGGAACTTAAAAACTACAACACCGATTTCAAAAAATTTTCCACCGATAGAATGCTTCACTATCCCAGAGTAACATAAACTTTGATTCATCCACATATTCCCACGGGAACTAGAGTTCGTACTTATATAATAAGTGTGAAAGTAGCTCTGTCTGCCCGTCGTTCTATGTTACCAGCTCCCGCCCAAACTAACAAACCGATTTAAATGAAATTTTGTACAAAGGTTGTCCTGAACTTAAAGACGGACATAGGCTGTATTTCATTCGAATATTCCCACGGAAACCGGTCCTCACTATTATTATAAGTGCAAAAGTAGCTCTGTTTGTTCACCATTCTATATTACCATCTCCCGCTCAAACTAATGAACAGATTAGAATAAATTTTTGTACAAAGATTGTTCAGAACCTGAGGAAGGACATAGGTTTTATATTTTATCCCTATATTTTCACGGGAACAGGAACGTATACGGGAACTAAGAAACTACAACACCGATTTCAAAAATGTTTCCACCGTTAGAATGCTTCACTATCCCAGAGTAACATAAACTTTAATTCATCCGCATATTCCTACGGGAAAGGGAGTCTTTTCTTATATTATTAGTGTGAAAGTAGCTCTGTCTGTCCGTCGTTCTATGTTACCATCTCCCGCCCAAACTAATAAACAGATTTAAATGAAATTTTTTACAAAGATTGTTCAGAACCTGAGGAAGGACATAGGCTATATATTTTTCCCCATATTCCCACTGGAGCAGGAACGTATACGGAAACTTTGACACTACAGCACCGATTTAAAAAACTCTTCCACCGTTGGAATGCTCCATAATCCCCGAGCAACATAAACTTTTACTTATCCCCATACTCCTTACGGGAACAATCACCATGTTTCTACGGGAACGGGAGTCTTTACTAATATTTTAAGTACGAAGTTAAATTTGTCTGTCTATTTCTCTTTGTTACCATTAACCACCCAAACTATAGAACCTATTTATATGAATTTTGGTACAGAGACAGTCTAGAACCTGAGGATGGACATATATGTTAAGGAATATTTTTTACCCCTGTATTCCCATGGGAACGGGAACTTGGAAAATACAGCACACATTTCAAAAAATGTCCACCGTTAGACGACCCTCATATTCCCACGGGACTTAAGTAACATTATAAATCCGAAATTAACTCTGTCTGTCTGTTTTTCTTTGTTTATATTTTCCGCCCAAGCTATTGCACCGATTGATATGAATTTTGGTTCAGAGATAGTCTAGAACCTGAAGATAGACATCCTTACTAATATTACAAATCCAAAACGTTTTGATTCCCCGTTTTCCTTTAATTCCCACTGATTGATCATTATAAATAAGGCTCAGACACTTTAAGTTGCAGGTGTTCGCTTAGAAAAAAAAACCATGGCAACTTTATGCGGCCGAATCACGTGTATCAATCCCACAAAACCTTTTTATTTAGCAAAAGATGGAAAAATAAGAAAGTCGTGTGCAAACATAATTATATGTACTTAAATAAAATTATATAAAAATGGTTTACTAAAACGCATGAATGTGTCTTATTTGCAAAATAAGTTGCCTAAAAAATTAAGAATGTTGCCGAAAGTCACTATTCAACGCGGACGAAGTCGCGGGCACAGCTTGTCTCGGTATAAGTAGAATTAAGTTGAAGAAATAAAACCAGAACTGAATTTACCACACAGACAGCCGTCTGCCAAAGTATTAAACCCAAAAAACTGGAGTTATTTAATGTTAAAATTTTGTCCTATAATGTACATGATTTAAATAATAAGAATTTGTTTACAGAATTTTATAGTTATGTTAATCAATTTGAGATAATATTCATGTATGAAACATTCGTTACCGAAATAAATTATAATAATTTTAGTAAAGTATTTGTAAGTTATAGTTTCGAATGGATACCTGCTTTTAAAATACAAAACCGTGGAAGGGCCAGTGGTGGATGCTACTACGGGTTTAAAAAGGAACTTGAAAGCAACGGCGTCAACTTTTCAATGCAGGGTATAAACAATCATTTATTTTTGAATTTGCAATTTGAGAAAGGGAACTTTAAGATATATCCCGCTTATTTAAACTGCAGCCAATGGGAAAGTGACTTCGAAAATCTAACTGAAGTAATGGCGCATTCCAGTAACCCAAATGCTATGGTAATAGGAAATTTAATCGCAAGAGTGGGATGTGTGGCGGTTACAAAAAAAATTTTAAAGGGTATAGATCGGCGATCCAAAGATTCGTTTTCGAATTCAAGAGGAAACAAATTGCTAAACCTATGTGGTGCATATGGACGGAGATTGCTCAATGGGACAAGTTTTGATGATCCTAACGGAGAATTTACTTTCGTAAGTGGAAAAGGTACATCGTTCGTAGACTATTGCCAAACAGGAGGAAGTTGGAGTAAATAAGTGGTCGAATTCGAAGTAAATAATGTGCCTTGCTCTGATCATATGCCCATCATTGTAATGAATGCTAAGCATGACCTACATTTTTTTAATACAATGGGAGGAATGCCATCCGGCCCGGAAGAAAAATCGTCATTTAAAGTTTCAAGACTCCAAAAAAGTTTATCAATTCCAATAACAATGTTCTTAAAACATACTTGATTACAGTTGCGAAGATATCTGAAGAAATCAGCCTCAATGTCAATAGTTGTATCGCAAAATGACCTGCGAAACATAAGTTCTCATAAATAAAACTAGCTGGATAACCATTTGATTTTTTCATTGAGTTAACAAACTGCCAGAAAGCTTTTGGATCCTTTTTAAATGAGTATCCCATTCGGTCAATGTAATTTGAATAAAGATTTTCAGAAAGTGTCTTAAATTCTTCAAAAAGAAAAACGTAAAACTCCAGGTCGGAAACGGAATGAATTTTAATATAAGTGTTCCAAGCTTTATTTCTTTTAGTTCTTAAGATTTTTAACTCTTTAGTATACCATGGATGGTTGGAGTCAGAATTTTTTATAATATTTTTAGGAATTGATTTTTCTATACATCTATAGAGAATCAAATAAAAGCTGCTAGCAGCTTCGTCAATATTGGTAAGAACTGATATATTTTCGATACCAGACATAAATTCACCACACAGCAAATCGAAATCAGTAACAATCATGAGAGTTACTGTTAGTGTGGATTTTGCCACTCAAGTCAAGAAAAATATTCAGAGGTGGGTGGTAGACATCTATGTTAGTTTCATGTGGGCTAGGATCAGTAATACCGAAACTAGATTCAATTCTCTTTGCAATTGTTGATGGGGACACATGCACTGAGAGCAAGTCCAGTAACTTCAAAGTGAATTTTAATAACAATTTCTTAATTTTCGTATATATTTTGATTTTTTTTATTTTTCTTAAAGTTATTCTAACTATTAAGATGAAGTGCAAATTTTGCTTACTTAAAATAGATAGAAATGATCTTAAAATTCAGTGTTCTACATGCAATGAATTCTTTCATGCAAAATGTGTCAATTTGATTAAACAAGACATTGATTTCTATAAAAAAAATGGTCAAGGTTACAAATGTGTTAGCTGTGTTGGTCTTCGAAGAAAGTCTCTTTTACCCGATAGTGCTCTCATCGATCCAGTTAAAACTGCAGCCGCAACCGATTCAACTGCGCATGTCTCTGTGACTTTAGATGATGTTTCCACTCCCTCCGCAATGGCGAGTGACAAATCATCATCATCTTACACAAATTTTAATAAAGAGACGATAACTCTGGAAACACTCTTTGCGGAAATAATTAAACTTCAGAAGATAAACACCGAAGCGCTCTTAAAAATTAAATCTCTTGAAGATAGAAATGACTTTCTCAGCAATAAGGTTGACTCTTTAGAGATGAAAGTTAATTTGCTTGAGCAAAAAGAGCTGCAGTGTGATGTTGACATTATTGGCGTTCCTGATGTGTCTAATGTTAATGTTTATGAAAAAACGTTGAAGCTGTTTACTGTTGGTGTGGGTGTTCCTATTACCCGTGATGACATTACTTCTTGTTATGTTAAAAGGCCATTTAAATCGAATGCTAACAAAAGAAATAGCAACGCAAGTCCCATTGTTAGTGTTCGATTCTCTTCACTCCTGACTAAGATGAAAGTCATGAACAAGATGCGCGTGGATAAAACCAAACTCTCTACGAACGTTTATGGTCGTATTAATATGGGTGGAGTTGGCGACGTTGTGGTTGACGGCGGCGTGGGAGGCAGTGAAAGCAGTGTTGGCAGCAGAATCTACATAAACGACTCACTCACTGGCTACACTAGATCTCTTTTCTCTAAGGCAAAGCAGCTGAAGCAAAATAAGAAGTGCCAGTTTGTCTGGATTAGTAACTCTTCAGTTTTTGTAAGAAGAAAAGAGGGAGAAAATGCAATCAAAGTGGTTTGTTTTGAGGACTTTGTAAGACTTGATAACTAGTTAAAATATTTATGGCAAGTTCTAATATAAATAATAATTCTCCTTTAAGTCCTCTATTTAATTCATTTGATAATAGTTTTTCCTCTTCTACTTCTGAAAATTTAAAATGTTTTTGTATTGAACATCAAAACAACGTATCTATCATTCTCGGGTTTTTCTGTAATACACCAAAATATCCGTAGCTTAAGAAAAAATTTTGATACTTTTTTAACTCATCTTGCATCTTTAGATCATTTACCGGATCTTATTTTTTTATCTGAGATTTGGATTTTCGATAGTGAAGTTTCAAGGTTCTCAATACCTAATTATAAATTTGTTGCTACTTGTAACAATTCTTATTCTGCTGGTGGGGTCGCCGTGTTTTATAAAATTGATTTGTCGGCTGTTATTGACGTTAATTACTTTAATCTAAAAAGTGCTGATGTTATAAGTATTAACTGCAAGATCTCTGAAATTAATTACTGTTTTGTCTGTGTATATAGATTCAATTTTTGTTCAGTAAATGAGTTTTTGGAGGAGTTTTCTGATTTACTCGAAAACAATAAATGTAAAAATTTAATTTTGATCGGTGATTTCAATATTGATCTTCTGAGTTTCTCATCTGATCATGATAATTATTGTTCGCTAATTTCCTCTTTTGGTCTGACCAGCTTGCTGAATGTGCCTACGCGTATTGTTGGTGATTCAAAGTCCTGTTTGGACCATATATTGATTAGACTTCATAGAAACAATGCAACGAGCTACAAAGTGAGTACCTTTGACCTTAATATAAACGATCATTTTTTGACCGCAATTCAGCTTGACCATAATGTGTCTAGAACAAATCAGCCTATATTCCAAGTAAAAACCAACATTGATTTCGCTGCTCTAAAATCGGCTCTAGCGTTTGAGTTTTGGGATGATGTTTATGGATCCCATGATCCTTCTACTGCTTTTCAATTGTTTCTTGATAAGTTACAATCCTACTTAATGTTACATAGCCAAATAATTAAAAATAGAAGCAAAAACATATTTATTAAACAGTGGATGTCTTCTGCTCTTTTAAAGAAAATTCGTAGGAAAAATTATCTACACAAGTGTTCTAAAAGGCATCCCAACAACTCTAGATTGAAAGGACTATATCATAGGATATCTAATGAATTGAAAAATGAAATTCCTCTTCAGAGAGATAATTATTATTGTGATAGGCTAGTTGAAAACATGGGCAACTCAAAAAAAGAATGGGAAGTTGTAAACGAAATCTTGAACTCGAATAAGCCAAACGGTGATCTCGTAGTGAACATTAACAATTCGTCTGTATCTGGGCCCTTAGAAGTCGGAAATGCATTTAATGACCATTTTGTGAATATTACAAGCACAATTCAGGACACTGCAATAAATATTGATTCCGTTTGCCAATGTGACAAGGCTTTTATTTTTGACACATTCCAAAGACAAAGTTTTTTCTTTGAACGTTTTTCACCTCTAGAAATTATTAAAATTATAAGTTCTTTGAAAAATTCTAAGTCGTGCGACAATATTTCAAGCAGTATTTTAAAAAATATATCTTTTTTGATCTCTGATGTACTCTGTCATATTTTCAATTTAAGCATAGAAAAAGGTATCTTTCCAGATTCTTTGAAAGAGGCTGTTGTTATCCCATTGTATAAAAAAGGTGATCCTATGTGCTTAAGCAACTATCGTCCCATCTCCATTTTATCAGTTTTTGCTAAGGTCTTTGAGAAAGGCGTCAAATCTAGAATGTTGTCTTTCCTGAATAAAACCAAGTTTTTTTGTGGCTCTCAGTTCGGTTTTCGAAGTGGTAGGTCTACTGAAGATGCATTGTTAAAATTGTGTAGTGAAATCTATAGCAGTCTTAATGATTCTGACATCCCAGCTGCTTTATTTATTGACATCACCAAAGCCTTTGATATGGTAGATCATGAGATTTTGTTATCTAAGTTGCAAAATATTGGTTTCAGAGGTTTTATCTATGATTGGTTTAGTTCTTATCTGAAAAATCGTAGTCAAAGAGTAAAGGTCAATAGTATACTGAGTGCTAAGAAATTGTTCAACATAGGTGTTCCACAAGGTTCTGTTTTAGGGCCAATCTTATTCCTTGTTTTTGTAAATTCTCTTTTCTCTCAACCTTTTAGGGGTAAAACTACAGCCTTTGCTGATGACACTGCTTTGTCCTATAGTAATATAAACTATTTTGATCTTTCGTTGGCCTTAAACCATGACTTAGAGTTGCTACGCGTTTGGTTCAAACTACATAAACTTATTATAAGTGATAAAACGAAATTCATGGTTTTCAATTTAAAAGGTAAAATACATAACGACATGCCTCTAAAATATCATTCACCCAATTGTGGTAAGTTTCTTGTGTCAAAAAGTTGTTCTCATGTTTCTAATAATATTACTTTCAATTCTAACATATGCTGCTCTGGAAACTGCTTCGATATAGAGCTTGTTGATAGCTTTAAATACTTAGGTGTTACTCTAGATTATAAAATGAGCTGGTTGAATCATACTCTGATTTTGAAGCAGTCTTTGAACAATGTAGTAAGACAGATTTATTATTATTATTATTATTCTTCTTTATTTTCTCATATATAAGATTACAAATATTTAATATTCAAAGAATTACAAGCATGGCTTAAAAGCCGTCTGCCGGTTTAATCAAAAATTAATTACATTGTGAGTGCTAACAAATAAAAATTAAAACCATTGAAAAGTATACATAAGATGTTCTGATGAAAGATAAATTTTACAATTCAAAAAATCTAAAGAGAGAATCAATAAAATATCAACGAAATTCAAAAACGTTAAGTGAACAAAAAAATAAGATTATGAAATGATAAAAAGAAAATAAAAAAAAAATAGAATAAAATTAATGGTAATTTTAGAGTTTCAATATCTGTTGAAAAGTGGGCTTTTAGTTTAGCTAAAACAAAACAATAATAGATTGAATCTACATATTCACATACAAATTTCTGTAAATGGAAGCTTCAGAGACAAACCGGATAAGAAGTTTCCATCCACTCTCTCCATTTAAAATTGAATAACACTCCTCTGTCGAAAGAAAGCTCTTGTTAAAGCATAAACGCCGAATTTCTTGAAGCATTGGACAGCAGGCTAGGAAATGATAAACGTTTTCGATCAGGTTAAGGTTACACAGAGTACAATTATGATTGATATCACCTCTGTGAGGTCTATAATTTAGTTCGAGCATCTCTGTACGGACCTTAAATATCAAGCTCATCTCATTGACTGAGAAAGTATTGCGAAAATAATTAGACTCCCCCAAACAGAGATTCAATTTGCTGTATACCGTTCTAGACATAGATGCTTTCGCACGATTATGGGAATCTTGAAACATTTTATCATCTATGACAGAGATACAATCGTACAAACTATCCTTCCAAGATCCAATGTTGTTCAGATATAAGTTCAACGTGCAATTATATTTAGCCGCTAGATCCCGCCAATCTTTGAACGGCGTGTAATTACGGTGAAATGCAGTTATGAGTATCTTTTTTTGCAGATTGCTACTAGCCCTACTTAAGACTTTAACAATATAGTCTGCATTTGCCTTTAGGTTTTTTAGGAAAATCGGAGGTAATCCAGATTCAGCATATAACGCGTAGTTAGGGGTGTTTGAAGGGAGTCTAAAGACACGTTTAAAGAAGTACCGTTGGATAACTTCAAAATCTTCGCATATTGTATAACCGTACACTTCATTAGCATAACAAAGTGAGTTTTTAACGGTAGCATCAAAAACTTTGAATTTGACCGTCGGATCTACATTTTTGTTTTTGAAAAACCTTGACCACATACAGTTAACAGCTGATTTCGCAGTGGATGATTTGTCTTTTATATGTGCTGCTAGGTTTAAATTACTGGTTATTGTAAAACCCAGGTACTTAAATTCTTTTACAACTTCTAAGGTTGTTCCATTAAGGTTCCAAGAACGGTCATTTCGGGCACCGCGGTTATGGGTTCTAAAAACCATAATCTTCGATTTTGAACTATTTATTTGGAGATCCCATAGATTGCAATAATTGTACAGTTTATTGATTTGAAGTTGTAATGTTACCGGATTATCAGTAAGGACAACAATGTCATCCGCATATAAAAGAATCTTAATGAGTAGATCACCATAATAGACAGACACCCCCTGGCACACTATCTTCAACGTCGTTGATAAAGAGCGAAAAAATCAAAGGACTGAGAATGCAACCTTGTGGGACACCCATTTCTGTCTTGAATTGTCTTGAAGAGACCTTGCCATTTGACACCACAGCAGTTGTGTTTGAAAGAAGTTGCTCATAAATCCTTAGAAATTTTGTCGATAATCCAATACTCGATAATTTGAAAAGCAATAGTTTCCTGTTTATAGTATCAAATGCAGCTTTGAAATCAACAAAGCAAGCATAGAGATTAGTTTTCTTTTCTAAAAACCGTTTAGCAACACTATTTAATGTAAAAATTTGATCAACTGTTGAGAGATTAGCTCTAAAACCCGCTTGATATTGACTTATTTTGCTGTTTGTTTCCACCCAAGATATAAGTCTTAGATACAGAACTTGAGTAAATAGCTTGCGTAGAGAGCTTAGAACAGAAATCCCTCTGTAGTTTTCAGGAAGATTAGGATCATTTTTTTTATAAACCGCAGAGATGCATGACTGGCGGAAATTATTTGGTATCGTTTCGTTGTTGAGCATCCGGTTTAATAATAACAAAATATGTTCCAAAAATTGTGAGCTGGCATTTTTGTAAAACTCTACTGGGATACCATCTAGGCCCGAAGCTTTGTTGTTTTTCATTTTTTTCAATGCGACAACTAATTCTGGCATTGAGAACGGAGCATCTAGTTCTTCGATGTAGATGAGAGGTAATGCAAAGCTAATATATGATTGATTAGGGTCAGCTAATGTTAATTTTTCAAAATACGAGCCAATAACATCAATACCGATTGGAGAAGCAGTAGACCTAGTCCAATTACCTAAAATTCTTACATTTTTCCAGAACTCTTTAGCATTTCTACAGTCAATTAATTGTTGAGCCATATCATGCATGTATTTCTGTTTTTTATAGAGGCATAAGCTTTTGTAAATATTATTCGCCTGTAGATAAAGAGATTTGAAGGCGGAATTGTTAGATCTCCTAAAAAGTTTCAACCATTTAAATGATCTGTCTCTACTTCTCCTACAATCTCCATCGTACCAACTGGCCTTATAAATGCTACTTTTGTTAGCTGAGTCGGTTGTAGTAGATGCTCTAATGGTGGCAATTATATTATAAGTTGCTTCATCAATTGTGTTTTCAGAAGAAAGCTGAAGATCAGTTGAGTGTTGATTTAAATTTCGCCTGTAGATGTCAGATCTTTTTTCCACCCAACGCAATTTCTGAACACCGGCTTCATTTTGTTCCTGAATATTTAATTCTTTTAGTTTAAACTCGCATGAAACACAGATGGGAAGATGCGATGAATAATTTGCTGGGATAACATCAAAATCTTTTACAACATCAAGCCAGTCACCTTTGATTAAACAGTAATCAATAATAGAACAACCTTGATTGCTAATAAACGTAAGATTTCCGGATTTATCACTTTTCGATACACCATTTAAAACAAAAAAACCAAAATCTTCCATCAACTCCATTAGGTAATTACCGTTTGTGTTAACGCAAGTATCAAGCGAGTTTTTTCTGAACGAAAATTGTTCAGTATTCATAAAACAAGAGTTTTGGAAATCTCCTATCCGACCGTTTAGATCACCAATTACTAAAATATTTTCATTATTCTGGTTCAACAAAAAGTTTTGAAGAGCTTCAAAGTCCTGTTTCCATTTACCAAAATTTAAGTAAATTGGAACAATAAGGAAATGTATTGTGTTAAAGACGCAATCTATTACTAATCTCTTTTCAATGACTTTATATTTAATTTGATTTTTAAAAATACTATTTTTTATTCCATATAGAATGCCCCCACTCGGACGACCCAAATTGCTATTTCTAACAGCTGGGATCCATTCAAGATTGAAACCTTCAAAATATTTCAGATATTGCAACTCTTTACCCTCTTCTACAAAAGTTTCCAATAATATAAATATGTCGTAATTTAAAATAAAATTAAAAAATTCTGGCATTAATAACTTGTTTTTCAGACCTGTAACATTATAGCAAAAGATATTTAGATTTAAAAAAACTTGAGAAATAGAATTATTGTGGCAGACGGCATCTGAATGCTAGGTTGAATAATGATGTTGAGTTGATCCTGGACCCCAACCACGCTGAATCTTGTTTCTTTGTCTCCCAGAGGGCGCATTAGAGTTGTCAATGATGTTTACATCAAAAAAGCACGTTGCCTCCTCGCCGAAAGTTATTTTGACAAATGACAGTTCTTCGCTTGTTGTTATTTTTAGACCTCGTATAGAATCGTAGGAAAATAAGAAGTCGGATATTTGAATTTTCGATCCTCTAATTAGTATTCTTATGTTCGGGTTCTTCTCAATAAGCTTAGATTTCAATTCGTATAGAGCTTTCCTTTTCTTCCGGTAGATATACGATTGTTCTCGGTGAACCACAACTCCGGTACCTTTCAACTTTGGCGCAGCTTTTAAAATTTTCTGTGCCAGACAGATTTATCTTCTTAGCCAATATTGCGGGTTGCCATTGTTAAAGCTGGTTTATAACGGTCTTTTCAAATCCAAACTTCAATATGGTTTGGTTTGCTGGGGTGGTACTCATTTCAATAAAGTAGAGCCTTTGCTTATAAAACAAAAACATGCTGTCCGTATTTTATGCAAAGTGAATCGATTAACTCCAAGCTTTGGTTTGTTTAAAAATCTTGAACTCCTTCCACTACGACATTTGTATTTCTATAAAGTTTTAAAAATATTTTTTGAGAAATCCGGGTATAACTCTTCTAGAGTATATGAAAATCGAAATTTGCGAGTCAATTCCAGATATCTTGTTGTTGTACCCACCATCAAGAAAGCACATTTTTCTCACTTTTATAATATAACTGCGCCTCGTCTTTTTAATAATCTACCTGTATTTGTTAGATGTGAGAGAGTTAAAACAGTATTCCTCAAAAATATCAAACAATGGCTTTTTTCTATGAATTATAATGTTATTGAAAATTTACTGAATCCCCTAGAATGATCACTACTATCTTTCACTTGTTTAACTTAATTTTTTTTTTTGCTTACATTATTATGTTTTTGAAATTCTTGACTTATCGCATCCCCATCGATAATGTATTCAATATAATTTTTTCTAAATAGTACTTCTCGCCACTTGTTTTTAACAACAGAATTGTACTTAACTGTTTCATTTCCTTAAAATGTTAAAGATTATAGAACTGTGCCTTTTTAATACTTATTAATCTGTTATACTTTAAGGTTTTTTTTGGTATATGAAATAAAAAAAAAAAAAAAAAAAAAAAAAAAAAAAAAAAATAACAACGGTACTAACAGAGTCTGAAGAAAAGACCAAATCAAGAATTCGATTTTTAGAGTTTTTGATACAGCTTACTTGCCGTAAGTCGGTTGATGTTAAATTATCCAACAACATTGATTCCTGTTGCGGAGAAGTCAAAGATGGCTTAAAAAAGGTTTCATCTGAAGATGGTAACCATTGAATATAAGGTAAATTAAAGTCACCTAAGAATAATACATAATTCTCAAAGCACAGCAATTCATTAATATAATCTAGGTAAGGTTAGGTTAGGTGGAAGTGGCTGTCAGCCAATGAGTACATTGCCTGACACACTTTGGCCGCAAGGGCCCATTGTGATACCACAGAGTTCAGCAAATTAATCACCTACTGCTCTCAGAAACCCGATGTAAGATTAAAGAGTTGATCACTTATTAATCTTCCATTACGGGACTAGCCGGTTAATCACCTGCTAGTCGAACCACGCGGAACTTTTAATGTATTTCGAAAGACTTTAAGGGTCTATGTAAGCTAAGTCGCTAGTATCATCGAAGAAGAATTCACCAAGATGAGTTTTCCTCCTATGAAGTGCAGGGAATGAGCAAAGAAGGTGTTGAACGGTTTCTTCTCCTCGTCCATGCAGCTTCTGCAGAAATCATTGGGAAACACACCAAGTCTTTTGGCGTGTCGCCCTATTAGACAGTGTCCCGTAAGAACACCTATGGTAGAACCTAGATACAGGCGGTTCAGGGCTAGCAAATTCTTCGTGCGTTTTGAGACCAAACTTTTTTTGGTTACAAGGCAGTTGTTACTCTCAATCCATCTAGTGTTTGTCATCCTTGAAGCGTCTTGTCTAAGTAGGAGATTACATGTAGCGATAGGTTCACCTATGTTTTTCCATTCTGAGCGTAGGGAAGTGGTCGTGCTTTTTTTGGCTAGTTCGTCTGGCATACAGTTGCCTGGTATGTCTCTGTGCCCTGGCACCCATGAAAGGTGAATGTTAAACTGATTTGACATCTCCCTTAGAGACATCTGACAATTTTGGACCGTGATGGATTTTGTAGAGACAAAGGAAAGAGATCTAAGGGCAGCTTGGCTTTCTGAGAAGAAAAGGTGGAAGAAAAGACTGAGATTCAGTTTTTCTGAGTAGATTCCACTTCCCACACCTTCGCTGGTTTTTGAACCATTGGTGTAAAAGTGTATTGCTTCATTTTCCAAAAGAGTGCCATTTTCCCAAGCTTCTCTTGAAGGTATGGTTACTAGAAAATTTTTATCAAACACCGACTTGGGGGTGGTGTAGTCGGATCGATTCTGTAAGAATCTAAAGTTATCTAGAATGGTAGTGTGGCCGATTTGATTATTATTGGTCCACTGTGATCGCTAGCTGCGACTTGTCTGCTGAAGGGATGTGAAATCTAGTAGTACATTGAGGGCATCCGATGGGGTTGTCCTCAGTGCGCCACTAATACACAGACTAGCCGTTCTTTGAACTTTGGCCAGCTTGTTGTAGTTGATCAACTTGTCTAGTGCTGTCCACCAGACTATCACCCCGTATGTGAGTATTGGTCTAATTACCGAGGTAAACAGCCAATGGGTGATTTGGAGGGAGAAACCCCATTTCCCGGCAATGGCTTTTTTACAGAAGAAGAGTGCCACGTTGGCTTTATTTACTCTTTCCTCAATACTGGTTTTCCAGGTCAGTTTTTTGTCAAAAATGAGACCTAGATATTTAGCCTGAAGTGTGAGAGTTACCCCTTTAATAGTTGGGGGTCTGAAGGCAGGAATTTTGTATTTCCTCGTAAATAGAACTAGTTTCGTTTTGTGTGGATTGATGTTCAGACCACAGTCTACAGCCCAATTGTAAAGCTTGTCAAGTGCTGTTTGTAGCAGCTCAGCTAGGGTTTGTTCGTGCTTGCCTGAAACGGCAATTGCTACATCATCGGCTTAGGCTATGGTTTTGAAACCTTCGTCCTCTTGGTCGATTAACAATTTGTTAACGACCAGAATCCACAGTAGGGGAGATAAAACTCCTCCCTGCGGGGTTCCTCTCTTGGCCATTCTGCTTGTTTTATAGTTCCCCAATCCGGAACTTATGATTCTGCTGCTGAGCATTGTTGTTATCATGCTCTTGATGTTTTCCTCTATGAGCAGCCCATCAAGAGCATTAGTGATCGCTGTATTGTTAACAATGTTAAATGCACCCTCTATGTCTAGGAATGCGACGAGAGAGTATTCTTTGTAGTGCAGGGATTTTTCAATGGTGCAAACCAGAGAGTGGAGTGCAGTTTCCACTGATTTACCTTTTGTATAGGCATGTTGCGCCGTTGAGATCAGACTAGGTTTAATTTCTTGTCTTAAGTGTATGTCAATCATTCTTTCCAGTGTTTTAAGGAGGAAGGATGATAGACTAATAGGTCTTAAATCTTTTGGATTAACATGGGAGCTTTGACCGGCTTTAGGTATGAAGACGACCCTAGCCTCTCTCCAGGCCTTGGGAATATAGACTTAGCTGATGCATCCTTTCATGATCATATTTAAGTTATAGATGATGATGTCTGAAACCTGCTGCAGCACCGCAGGGATGATTCCGTCAGGCCCTGGTGATTTATAAGGGTCAAAGCTGTTTATTGCCCATTACAGTATATCTCTAGAGATAAGACCTTTACCTGATTGGTTTGCGAGTCGAGGCAAGTGCTCCTCGTCTATTATTGTGTCAACGAGCTACCAGGGAAATGAGTATCCAATAGCAAGTTAAGTGTTTCTCCATATGAATTGGTCCAGTTGCCGTTTTCATCTTTTATAGAACTAGGCATGTTTGGACTCGTTGATAGGATTTTCCTAGGTCTAGATGCCTCTGAGGAGTCTTCAATTTTATTACAGAATTCTCTCCAAGAGGATCTTTTGCTTTTTCGTAACTTTTTTTTTTAAATCCTTAGGGATTCCCTGTAGAGATCCCAGTCTATGGGATTTCTGGAAGATTTGGCTAGATTAAAAAGCTTCGCACATTTTTTCTTGAGCGGTTCTAGCTCTTTAGTCCACCAGTGTGGTTTATTCTTCCCTCTTTCTATGGTGAGAGGACAGGAGTTACACAAGGCATGATAAAGAGCACTAGTTATCGGCATAGATCGGCAACTTTGCTGTCAAGATCCTTGGGGTTTGAAGGGAAGCTATTGTCATTGTAGTTGTAACAATGTTTGAAGTTTTCCCTGAATCTTACCCAGTCAGTTTTCCTATAATTACGGAAGCCTATGGGTTTTGGTGTGTCATCTGTTTGACTAAATTGGATGTATGTATCTGTGATCAGAGAAGGAGTGATCCTCAGATACAACCCAATTTTTAACCTTGTTATAGATTGATTGAGATACAAAGGTAACATCTAAAACCTCTTGTTTGTTTTTTGTGACAAAGGTTGGTTCGTTACCGATATTGCAAGTAAGAAGGTTAGCACTGAGTATTAAATTAAAAAGAGCCTCATCCCTTTCATTTACGTCAGTACTTCCCCATACTGCGTGATGTGCGTTGACGTCACTTCCTATTACGAGATCCGCTTTGAGTTTTGTTGTGCTTTTTATTACGCGCTCGAGCGTCTCTCCTGGTAGCGGCCCCGGTTGGTCATGGCCTATATAGGCGGACGTGAGCCAGTAAGTCCCACTGGTGGTCTGCAGTTTTACTGTTGTAGTGTCGCAATTGCTGTAATTATGTAGTAAAAATACGTAGTGTTTTCTTTGCCAGTAAGTATGCAGGATCTTGGTTCACCTTTGTCCGTCACATACAGCAGAGAATAATCTTTCGTCCTTAGTCCTTTTACCACGGATTTATTAATCCATGGCTACTGGATCAGGACTATATCCTCGCCGGACTTGCTTAGTCGGAAATTAATATAATCTAAAACTAACGTTAATCCTAACTAATATTATAAATGTGAAAGTCCCTCTGTCTGTCCGGCTTTCTATGTTACCATCTCTCGCACAAACTACTGAACCGATTCAAATAAAATTTGATACAGATATAGTCTAAGACTTGAGGAAGGACATAGGCTATATATTTTATCCCTAAATTCCCACGGGAACGGGAACGTATACGGGAATTTAGAAACTACAACACCGATTTCAAAAATTTAAGGGAGTCCTTACTAATATAATAAGTGTGAAAGTAGCTCAGTCTGTCCGTCGTTCTATGTTACCATCTCCCGCCCAAACTAATAAACCAATTTAAATGAAATTTTGTACAAAGATTGTTCAGAACCTGAGGGAGGACATAGGCTATATATTTTTTCCCTATGTTCCCACGGGAGCAGGAACGTATACGGGAACTTTGACACTACAGCACCGATTTCAAAAATTCTTCCACCGTTGGAATGCTTGCTCCATAGTCCCTGAGTAGCATTAACTTCAACTCATCCACATATTCCCACGAAAACGGTCACCCTATTCCCACGGGAACGGGAGTTTTTACTAATATTGAAAATGCGAATGTAGCTTTGTCGGTATGTTTTTCGTATGTCAGCCGTTCAAATTGCTAAACAGATTTTATTAAACTAGCTAAAGAGATGGTCTAGAACATGCGGAAGGATAAAGGCTTTATATTTATCCTTATATTCCCACGGGAACAGAAATGGGAATTCAAAAACTACGGTCTCAAAAGTACTTTTAACAGGGTATAAGGTGTTGAAATAGGGGATGAATGTATATTTTTGGAAATACCGCCATTTTTAAGGCTAGAAGTTTCAAAAAAATGTTTAATGCTCTTAATCCTAATCCTAACTAATATTATAATTGTGAAAATAACTCTGTCTGTCCGACATTCTATGTTACCTTCTCCCGCCCAAACTACTAAACTGATTGATATGAAATTTTGTATAGAGATAGTCTAGAACCTGAGGAAAGACATAGGCTATATATTTTATCCCTTAATTTCCACGGGAACGGGAACGTATACGGGAAATTAGAAGCTACAGCACCGATTTCAAAAATTCTTCTACCGTTAGAATGCTACACTATCCCCGAGTAACATAAACATTAATTTATCCCCATATTCCTATGGGACCGGTCACCATATTCCCACGGGAATGGGAGTCTTTACTAATATCATAAGTCTGAAATGAAATTTGTCTGTCTATTTTTATTTGTTATCAAAAACCGCCCAAACTTTTAAACCTATTTATATGAATTGGTACACAGATATTGTCTTCAGCCTGAAGATGGACATAAGGCTATTTATGTTATCCCAGTATTCCCACAAGAAACGCAAACATAAACGGGAACCTGGAAACTACTGAACTGATTTCAAGAACTATTCTCCCGTTAGAATGCTACACTATCTCAAAGTAACATGATCTTTAATTTATCCCCATATTCCCATGGGAACGGAAGTACTTACTTACATTATAGATCTGAAATCAACTCCGTTTGTCTGTTTTTCTTTGTTACCATGTACCGCCCAAACTATTGAACCTATTTGTATGAATTTTGGTGCAGAGATAGTTTTGAACCTGAAGAAGGACATGGGCTGTATTTGTTATCCCAATATTTCTACGGGAACGGCAACGTAAACGGGAACCTTGGAGCTACTGGACCGATTTCAAAAGTTCTGTCACCGTGAGGTGATTTCTGTTAAATTGTCGATAACACAGTTGACCTGAGAAGAAATGTCTATCTTGATCTTCAAATAAATATTTTCAATCAGTAATATTTATTTCAGTAATGACTGTTTGAAAAGTCGGTTTCGGCGCCGACTAATGAGATAGTTAACCATATAAACTAATAAGTTATAGACTAGACCATGGCTGTCCAAACCATGGCCTGCGGGCCGCATGCGGCCCGCGGTTTAGATTACTGCGGCCCATTGAACCTTTTTTTAACCGACTTCAAAAAAAAGCCCGGTTCGGTTACACCGACCACAAAGAGGTCTGTAGGTGTACCCACTGCATATAATAATACTTTATTTTAATTAATAATAGCTTTAACTTAGTAACTTTATTTATTTCTTGTCACATTTTGTATGAAAGCAATTATTATTCAGATTTTAGTTCATTATCTTCTTTGTTTGAAGTTTTAAATACTGTTGCACACAGGAACGCAACCCATCATTTCGATAACCATCGACAGAGTGTTGCACCCAGGAACGCCACCCATTTATCGATAACCAACCACGGTTGTCATGATTTGTCATGATTGTCATTCTCGCTCACATCACTATTGACTCGAGAATTCGGGGAATTCCCCGAACTCAAAATAGGTATTTACCGCGCATCGTTCGTTGGGCATTTGTATGTCACTTGTCATTCAACGCAATGAAAGTTTTGATTACGCAAGGTTACTCTCAGGTTATTAAAGACTTTTACATTATTTTAAAGTTTGGTATTACGTTGTTCGCTTTGTGTTTGAGTATATTGAACTTTTCATCATGTCTACAAAGAAGAGGAAGTTAAGCGAAGAAAATCGTACATTCAATGCGAAATGGGAGTTAGACTACTTTATCTCCAACAATAACAATAAAATTCAGTGTTTGATTTGTATGCAAGTTTTATCTGTAAGTAAAGAATATAATGTTAAGCGACACTATGCTTCGTGGTACCCGTGGCCCGATGGTTAGCATGTCCACCTGCTAACCCAGAGGTTCGAGGTTCGAATCCCAGCAGAGGCAAAATGAAAAATTGTTTTTCCACGGGTATCGCCTTTCGCGAGGAATTGGCAAATCCTCCGTTAGTAAACTCATTGCCATGAAAAGCGCATTCTCAATTAGCCGTTCGGAACCGGCGAAAAATTGTAGGTCCCCTCCATTCCCTCACAAGGCATGGTTGTGAGAAATGCGCTAGGCCCAGGGGCTCCACGCTCTGTTGCGCCACCCTATTTATTTATTTATTTGACACTATGCTTCTTTACATGAAGAAAAGTATAAAAAACATGTCGGTGAAGCAAGAAAAGTTATGGTGGCTGAGTACAAAAAAAAAATAATACAGCAAACAAGTATGTTTTCAAAAGTAAGTACTGAGAATGAACAAAGCTTGGCTGCCTCATATGAAGTTTCATTACAATTAGCCAGAGCAAAAAAACCATTTAGTGATGGAGTTTTAATAAAAAAATGCGCAGTTGAAATGGCTAAACGCTTTATGCAGCCGAAATTAGCGGAAAAGTTTGAATCTGTTGCATTATCTCATCAAACGGTGGCGCGACGAATAGAGGACATGGGTAATTATATTACAAAAAAAAGTATGTGATTACTTTGTAGATTGCGAATACTATTCAATATGTTTGGATGAAAGTACCGACCAGACCGATGTCAGTCAATTAATAATCTTTATACGTTGCATTTCCAAAGATTTTACAATCACGGAAGAAATGCTGGATTTAATACCATTTCATGGAACAACTAAAGGCAGTGATATATTTGAAGCGGTTAACAAAACTATAGTAGAATATGGAGGATTTCGTAAGTGTTCTTGTATTGTGACCGATGGGGCAAAAGCTATGACCGGAACAGTGACAGGATTCGCGGGACTTCTAACACAAAATTGCCGTTGATTGCCCGTTGTTGCATTGTATCATACATCAGGAAGCCTTGTGTGGAAAATCTTTGCGTCAAATGAATGCTATGAAAGTTGTTATAAAAATAACCAATTTGATTAGAGGTGGAAACAGGGCATTGACACATAGAAAATTTAGAGACTTTTTAAGTGAAATCGATGCAAACTATGGAGATTTACTATTGCATTCGGGAATCAGATGGCTAAGTGCTGGCCAGTGCTTGCAACGCTTTTTCGCCTTACGAAAAGAAATACCTTTATTTCTAAAAAATGAGATATCATCTGACACTTCTGAACTACAAGATAAAATGCGAGATCCTCAGTTTCTGGCTGATCTTGCGTTTTTAACTGATATGACGCAACACTTGAATGAATTAAATTTAAAATTGCAAGGCAAAAACCTCAATATAGCCAACATGTACGGAAATGTGAATGGATTCAGAAGTAAACTGAAATTGTTCAAAACGTCTCTACAACAAAATGATTTTTCTTTTTTTCCAAGTTGTAAAGAACATTATTTAGAGATGAAAAATTTTGAAGAATGTAATTTTTTGGATCACCTCAAATACATGGACGAAATAATCGTCGAATTTGAGCGGCGTTTTGCAGATTTAAAAAAAATTGAGAGTGATATAGCTCTCTTTACTCATCCGTTAACGATCGCAGTTGAGAGTGTGAAGATTGATTATCAACTGGAACTGTGCGATCTGCAATCAGACCCCTTTTACAAGGGCAGAACAGAAACAGGAATTGATTTTTTTAAGCTCCTCGCTGAACGTTTCCCGAAACTGACGAATTTCGGGCAAAAAATGGGCTCGATGATGGGCAGTACCTACCTTTGTGAAAGTGCATATTCAACAATGAAGTTTATTAAATCGAAATACAGGTCTTCATTGACAGATACTTCACTTAAACATGCACTGCGCCTAGCTACCACTAGTATTGAGGTTGATGTTGATAGAATTGTAAAAGACAAATTAATGAAAAAGTAGATAATAAAATAACGATATTATTATTACCAGTATTTTATTTTTATAAATATTTTGCGGCCCACCAATGTATTTAGTCTTTTTTATTGGCCCTGGGTCCCATCTAGTTTGGACACCCCTGGACTAGACTATATCATAGACACTGAGCAAGTGACATCATACCCTATAGAGTTTCTTAAATTTATTCGAATTATCATAAGTGGCTGCAAGTTTGTGTTCCAGTGCCAATAATGAGTAATCTAGAATTGTACACAGCTACAAATTACACATTTGGGATGCGGCATTATAAAAGATTTAATAATGACTGAAACAGCGATAGGAGAAAACAGAAAACTATTGATTCCCCGTATTTCTTTAATTCCCACTGATTTTTTCATTTTTCATTTTAGTTTAAAAGATTGTATCAAACTCGCAAAACCTTTTTATTTGACATAAAATGGAAAAAGTAAGAACGTCGTGTGCAGATATGTATTGAAATAAAATAATAAAGCAATAGTTTACCAAAGTGCACGTGTCTTATTTGCAAAAAAGGTGCCTAAAATTGAAAATGCTGCCGAAAATCACTATCCCACGCAGACGAAGTCGCGGGCACAGCTAGTTCTTTATAAGATGAAGCAGGGCTCTTTAGTGGAATATATGTATTTATGATATAAACGATTTTTGATTTGATTGAGACTTTGACACATAAAACATTTATAGTTAAATCAAATGGAAAGGTTATAAGAGAGGACATATGCTTGCTACGAACAGCAGTAAGCACGCCACCTCCAACTTCCGAGGGTTTATTTTAGCTACGATCTTTTCTATACACTAGGTACTCATGGTCAAACAATTCAGTATCTAAAAAGGCAGATTTAAGCCGAGTTTCTGTCAGAGAAAAAATTTCAGGAGAGAATGCTTGGGAGTTATTATAGAGATTAGCAGTTTTACTGCGAAGCCCTCTAACATTTTGGTAGAAGAGGGAGATACTTTCAAGTTTTTTGGTCCTTTACAGATGATCAGATATTAAACTAGCCACATTGTAAATCATAGGGGCGAAAGATTCGACTGGATTAGGTGAGTTTGGAGAGCTAAAAGTGACTATTTCAGTCGTGTTTGAATTATAAGTCTCAATTGGATTAGGCTGAACAGAAGAACTTAAGTTGAGTTAAGAGGTGTAGCTACATTACTTCGCAAACCACTTCGTTTCGTACCAACGTTTACAGAGGACACGCTGTCCTGTTTTCTTTTCAAGCCCTTACTCGATTTTAAATATTGGTGGGAAGTAGAAGGAATAGGAGGAAGTTGAAAGTTTAAGTCATCAGCAGAGGTAGAAATGTCTACCGAGAAAGAAAAAGAAAGAAAAGATTTAAATTTATTTATTTATATTTATTATTTTTTTAAATTGAACGTGTAAGATTATGATAAAAAATATTAAAATTTATTGAAAAAAGGAGGTGAACGTGTAAATTGCGAGCAACAGATAAAATTAAAGAAGAGAAAAAACACTCAAGAGCAATTTTTTTTTTTTTTAGTTAGTGGACAACACTTACACTCTTATCAGTGGTAAACTACGATCTAAGAGAGATTAGAGTAGGAAAATGTAGGTATGTAGGAAAGTTTATTACACATGCAATGGCTTACCAAGAATAATTTAACAAATAACTTCACGAAAGCACGAAAGAAAAGGAAATTCATTTCCAACAACAAACTCTAGGAAAAAAACACAAGAAGCTCCATTGTTTGATAAAGATTGCACCAAAGCTTGAAACCTGTCCTTTAAATGGCTTAAGCTTTTTCGAGAAACGAAACACGACGGTTTTGAAGGAATCGTATTTAGAAGCGAATTGGCGATATAAAGAAGAAATTAATGCCAGTTATAAAATCCTTACTGGAGTGCTGAAAAAACGACTATGCACGTGGGTGGAAGATGAAAATCTTCTTAGTGAATACCAGGCTGTCTTTAGGACAGGATACTCGGCGTAAGACAAAGTGTTTGTGCTCAAAAGCATAGTGGAGGAATTTCAAAGGCAGGGCAAGAAACTATACATTTCTTGCGGATTTAAGAGCAGCATTTGATTTAATAGATCGAAATGCATTGTTTTACAAACTCTACGGAAATTGCATGTCATATAAGTTCGGAAGGGTTTTACAAAACTTATATGCAGGTACTCGAGCAGCAGTACGGAGAGGAATTATCTGCATTGATGATTTACTTGATGGAACACCTGGAGGTGTGGAGTGGGGTGGAATGCATACCAAGGGCCTAATTGCGGACGATGTGGTTTTGCTGTCCAGTTCACCTGAATCCTTGCAGCTGATGATCAATCGCCTTTATGACTACTGTAAGTTCTGGAATATAAGCGTTAACTTGGAAAAAACCAAAATAATGATTTGTTAGAAAGGTGGAGGAAGGCGCAGTAGAAAAGAAAGATGGTACTGTAATGATGTAGAATTGGAAGTGGTAGCGGAATATAAGTACTTAGGTATTCTGCTCACCAACGGCTTTACCTTGCAAAAGCATCTTAAAGAAAAATTAGCAAAGTCTTAAAACGTAATAAACGCAACGTGGAAAGGATGTTTTGGAAATCGTTTCATTTCACATAGCAGCAAATATAAAGTTTTTGAAGCAGTTACAGAGTCAGTGATGTTCTATGCTGCGCAGGTATGGGGACATAAACAATATGAGGAGGTCGAGAAACTTCTAAGGTTTTATATCAAAAGAATTTTTCATATTCCTTCAAACGCCCCAAACTATTTACCCATGGTCGAAACGGGACTTTCTCCTCTGTTTGTTAAGACCTTAAAGCTGCAGGTAGACTATATCTCAATGGTGATGAAAATGTCTAAGGAGCGTCTAACAAAAAAAGCAGCTCAAAAAAATATTGCGGATAGAACAAGTTGGTACGCGGAATGGTTAGATCTGGCACAGCAGTGTGATATGGCCGTGAACTTAAGTCTAGGAAATAAAGTCCACTGGATAAACGAGATGTATAGGCTGATATAGCAGGTGGATGAGCCATATGCATGTAAATACAGGCAAGATGCTGAATCATTAGTTTTTAGAGCAATTTACAGTCGTTTAGATCATAATTTTGGGAGAGAAAAACTATTTTCATGAAAACAACAGCGTACAAGAAATATCCATGATGATAAGGTTGAGAGGAGAACTTTTGTGCCTAAATTATGTGCTACACAGAGATGATTTACCATGCCTTTGCGAATTGTGTAATTTGAAAGAACGAGAAGATGTCCTGCATTTTATTGGAAAATGCCCTATACTACAGGAAACAAGATTGCATGTCTTTGGAAAAAGTTTTCTAACGGATGAAGATTGCTTTAATGTGTTGAACCTAGTCGATATGAAGAAGTTGTTCTTATTTTCCAAAATCGCTCTTGCATACAGACAAAGAATTATGACCGGAAGTTTCTGAAATTTCAAACTCAATACTTTTTTGCTTTTTATTAGTTCTTTTTTAAATTGTCAATCTGGCAGATTTTTGGAAAATTTTGAAAAAAACTTATTATTTAATAAAAACTAACTAAGCTAAACATAATATCCAAAGAGTTATAAGATACAAAAAACTATGCAAAAACCAAAAAAAAAAAAAAAATCCAAAAACTTCTGTGGCTGCTCTAGTTTTAAGTTGATGTAAGTAGTTTTAATTAGCTATAATTAGTTTTAAGAAAAAAAACCACTAAGCATGTTCTTGCAAACGGCAGCTTTCCTCTATTTTGGCATGGAAGGGCTGATACAGGAAAGATTGGCGGTTCCGCTAATCTACCACGTCTGCCACAAGTCCGTGGAATAGCAACTTCCTTACAATCGAGATGTCACCGCACTAGGCGGAGACGTTGAAGAGCTTATTCGGTTCAGTAGAGCGGTCTCAGAACGCGATCGTCGTGACATTGTAAAAATGTCGAAAATGATCTGGTGGTTGTCTGAGCACGAAACTGAAAATGAGATTAATAGCGATTTGCCAATGGCTGGCTTACAAAGGTTTAGCGTGTAAGATTAAGGGTTTAGGGGAAAGCACAGAGGAAAACAAACAAATCAAAAAAAAAATGAGTACATTGCCTGACACACTTTGGCCGCAAGGGCCCATTGTGATACCAGAGAGATCAGCAAATTAATCACCTACTGCTCTCAGAAACCCGATGTAAGATTAAAGAGTTGATCACTTATTAATCTTCCATTACGGGACTAGCCGGTTAATCACCTGCTAGTCGAACCACGCGGAACTTTTAATGTATTTCGAAAGACTTTTAGGGTTAATGTAAGCTAAGTCGCTAGTATCATCGAAGAAGAATTCACCAAGATGAGTTTTCCTCCTATGAAGTGCAGGGCATGAGCAAAGAAGGTGTTGAACGGTTTCCTCCTCCTTTTCGTCCATGCAGCTCCTGCAAAAATCATTGGAAAACACACCAAGTCTTTTGGCATGTCTTCCTATTAGACAGTGTCCCGTAAGAACACCTTTGGTAGAACCTAGATACAGGCGGTTCAGGGCTAACAAACTCTTTGAGCGTTTTGAGTCTACACGCTGCCAAATTTTTTTGGTTGCAAGACAGTTGTTACTCTCAATCCATCTAGTGTTTGTCATCCTTGAAGCGTCTTGTCTAAGTAGGAGATTACATGTAGCGATAGGTTCACCTATGTTGTTCCATTCTGAGCGTAGGGAAGTGGTCGTGCTTTTTTTGGCTAGTTCGTCTGCCATACAGTTGCCTGGTATGTCTCTGTGACCTGGCACCCATGAAAGGTGAATGTTGAACTTATTTGACATCTCCCTCAGAGACATCTGACAATTTTGGACCGTGATGGATTTTGTAGAGACAGAGGCAAGAGATTTAAGGGCAGCTTGGCTGTCTGGGAAGATTCGAATGTCCGTGGAGGATATGACGTTTTCTTTGAGCCAAGACAGCATCTCCTCAATCGCCATAATTTATGTCTTGTGAAGGGATCACACTAGCGACCACGTCATTATACATTTAATTCCGGTCATTGACGTTAATCCACATTGCGCTTCACGATAGCCAACCTTGAACTCATATTTCATTCATGGTCATGAGTATCAACCTCATGCACTAAATTATTAAGTAATAATTTCAATGACACTGACGATGACGGGACGACGATTACTTTTGTCAAGTGTATCTACCTACTCACTAAGGTTCAATGTACTGCATACTGTGTAGTGCATATGGCTGGACGTATTTGGATACATTTGTGCATTGTATTAGACGGGCTATGCATATTGGCATGTGCTATTAATTTGATGACATAGCAAGTATGCTACCGGGTTCCGTTGTTCGTTTATTTCCAACAGAATTCGGAATACCAAATATTTCTATGTGTAAGTTATAATATGTATATTTGATATTGGTTTAAGATGTTAGTGTGTAAGTTGATTATTATGTATAAATAGGCTAAGTTGAGTTAATAAAGATTCATTATTATTCCAGAATCGAAAAGACTAGTTTGGCTCTTTAGCCGTCTTTATTTTGGCATTTATATTCAGATAGGCTCATTAGCCATCATCCGTTTTCGGCTTGGGAAGCCTTTATAATATCCCAAAAGTAGGGCTTATTACAGTTTGGAACACACTACAATGATCGGGTAGGTGGAAGAAAAGTTTCTGAGCAGATTCCACTTCCCACACCTTCGCTGGTTTTTGAACCATCGATGTAGAAGTGTATTGCTTCATTTTCCAGAAGAGTGCCATTTTCCTAAGCTTCTCTTGAAGGTATGCTTACTTGGAAATTGTTGTCAAACATACACTTGGGGGTAGTGTAGTCGGATTCGGTAAGAATCGGCGCATTCATTGCAATTCAGATTTTTAGATTAACTGAAACACTTATTCAGTTCTACGTTGAACGGTTATCTAGGTGCGACGGTTTTGATTTGCATATGTAAAAAAAACTCATTAACTTGTTGACTTTACTGCGGTAAACATTTCATGAGCGTAGAAAACAATCAGTAATGGAGTAAGAATTAATTAATTGTATTTTTTTCAATAAAAATCAGGCACAACAAAATCACCATCACTTGGCAAGTATAATTTTTTGATGTCACTTATCGCATCTGACAAGCTTAATAAATTGAATCTAGATTTTCAATCTTTTTTTCCTGACTGAAAAACTGAATCTGTAAAAACTAACAGCTGATGAGTTGTCAACTGAAAAACCTAACATCTGGCAAATCAGAGGCCGAAAAAAGTTAGTGAATCTGAAAATCTAACTTGTGACGAACGCGCCCAATCTAAAGTTATTTAGAATGGTAGTGTGGCCGATTTGATAATTTATCCACTGTTATGTAGCTCTGAGTCGAGTAGCTGAGCTATCTGCGACTTGTTTGCTGAAGATATCTAGGGATGTGAGATCTAGTAGTACATTGAGGGCGTCTGATGGAGTTGTCCGCAGTGCGCCACTAATACACAGACTAGCCGTTCTTTGAACTTTGGACAGCTTATTGTAGTTGATCATATTGTCTAGTGCGGTCCACCAGAAAATCACCCCGTATGTGAGTATTGGTCTAATTACCGAGAGAAACCCCATTTCCCACCAATGGCTTTTTTACAGGAGAAGAATGCTACGTTGGCTTTATTTACTCTTTCCTCAATATTGGTTTTCCAGGTTATTTTTTTGTCCTGAGAGACCTAGACATTTTGCCTGATTGGACAGTGTGAGAGTTACCCCTTTAATAGTTGGGGGTCTGAAGTCCGGAATTTTGTATTTCCTCGCAAAAAGAACTAGTTCCGTTTTGTGTATATTGATTTCCAGCCACAATCTACAGCCCAATTGTTAAGCTTGTTAAGTGCTGTTTGTAACAGCTGTGGGTTTTTTCAATGGTGCAAACCAGAGAGTGGAGTACAGTTTCCACTAATTTACCTTTTGCACAGACATGTTGCGCCGTTGAGATCAGACAAGGTTTAATTTCTTGTCTTAAGTGTATGTCATTCTTCAATCATTCTTCTCAGTGTTTTAAGGTCTTAAATCTTTTGGATTTACATGGGAGCTTTTGCCGGCTTAAGGTATGAAGACAACCCTGGCTTCTCTCCAGGCCTTGGGAATATAGCCGTAGCTGATGCATCCTTTCATGATCATCTCTAAGTTATAGATGATGATGTCTGAAACCTGCTGCAGCTCCGCAGGGATGATTACGTCAGGCCCTGGTGATTTTTAAGGGTAAAAGCTGTTTATTGCCCATAACAGTATATCTCTAGAGATAAGACCTTTACCTGATTGGTTTGCGAGTCGAGGCAAGTGCTCCTCGTCTGTTATTGTCAACGAGCTATGTTTAGACTCGTTTGTCTAATGAACGATATCAAGCACATAAACTTGTAACGGAATTGCTGTTCCTAGTTACTGACTTTGCGATCTTCTGCAATTCCATGAATATCCTTAAACCACAGGATTCCTAAAGATACTCACGAACATATAACTAGGTTGTCCAGTCGGCTGAGTGCGGTAGGCACGCTAGTGAATGCCATTAAACTAGCTCGTCGGAGGGGGGGGATCTTGCAATCGCCACTGGACCGCCGTATACCTTATTAACGTACCTAATAAATATGCAAGAAAAGAGTAAAAACCCAAAAGCTGCTAACAAGTATCTCTATTTTAATCAACCAATATTATTCATCTATGGAACTTTTGATGAAATTAGTCCCTGATAGTGGCCCTCCCACTGTAATCTACTCAAGGTAGACATTCCTTTGGTTACCGCACCACGAAGTCTATTTGCGATAACCCCTAACATGAAGTCAAAATAATTTTAATCCTGACTTAAATTCTCACCGTCTAAACCACCCTTCGTCATTCCCCTTTCCCAAGCTCACATTAAAAAAACTTAATCAATTAACATCCTGGATGCCATTAACACTCGAAACTTCAAATCTTTAAACAACGTATTCTTTTATTTATCAAATATAAACATGAAGTAATTTTTTTTTTTTTGCATCTCAGAGACTTAAGTGGTACTGAACTTAGAGCAAGCTCGTCTGTACACACTTATCTACGCTCTTCATCATTAATGCAAGTGTTAGTGGTTAGTAAATAACGCCAACACAAGCACAAAGAGAACGTATACGAGGAAAAATAAAAAAACATTACAAAAATATAACAAAGTAAAACTTAAATTAAATTAACATTAAGAGAACAAACTAAACTAGTGAAACATAACTAAACAAGGTTATAAATAAAAAATGAAATTAAACTACAGTAATTAAAAATCTACTAAACATGAATCATGCAGATGGTACACTGGTTCTTAATATTAATTTTAAACTACTTTTACCAATGTTGAAATCAACAATAAAAGGATTAGAGTTGAATAACCTACTCATGCGTGCTAATGGCTCATGCATTCCATAGTTAGTTCGGTGGTGGTAGCGATGTATTAACTCTAGATTACGTAGTTGGTGAGTTCCTCCGCGATAGTTGAATCCTACGTGGGAGAGCAAGTCGGGAGCATCAATTATACCGGTTATTAATTGATGAAAAAATACTAAATCATTGTTGATTCTTCTCTGTGAGAGGGTTTGAAGATTTAATAAGCGAATACGATTTTCATAAGGAGGGAGATTGAAAGGATCTTGCCAAGGAAGACCTTTGAGAGCGAAGCGTATGAATCTGTGCTGTATTGCTTCGATTCGTGATTTATGAATATCATAAAATGGTGACCACACCTGAGAAGCATACTCTAGATGGGGACGAACATAACAGTTGTATAAAGAGAGGGTGACATAAGGGTCACTAAACTCCTTTGCCCATCGCTTAATAAAGCCAAGCATTGAATTAGCTTTGTTAATAATTAGGTTGATGTGTTCATTAAATTCGAGGTTGGTACTAAAAAGAACACCGAGGTCACGAAATCTAGAAACTTGTGATAAAGATTTTTGCGATATTGAATATTCTCCAATGCTAGGAGATCTTTTGCGGGAAAAAGTCATACTTTGGCACTTGGAAGTGTTTAAAGTTAGTCCGTTCATTAAACACCATACAACAAAACTATCAATATCTTTTTGTAAGAAGTCGCGATCTGAAGCATTTTTGATGATTTTAAAAATCTTCATATCATCAGCAAAGATTAAAATGTCGCTATAGGAGATGCAAGAAATTACATCATTTATAGCAATAATGAAAAGCAAGGGGCCAAGATGACTACCTTGTGGTACGCCAGACATAGCATTGAAAGGTTTTGACAAAATGTTACGAAATTTGACTTCATAAGTCCTATTTTTTAAGTAGGAGCTTATCCAAGCAATAAATACTGTGGGAAATCCAAAAGCTTTTAGTTTATAAAGTATGATGTTATGAGACAGTTGGTCAAACGCCTTAGAGAAGTCAGTGTAAATGCAATCAAGCTCGTTCCCACATTCAAGAGCATTGGAACACTTATGATGAAAGGATAGAAGGTTGGTAACCGTCGATCTTCTTTGCATAAATCCGTGCTGCTGGTGGCAGACAACATTCCTTGAAAAAAAGGATACGCTTTCGCAGACTACTTGTTCAAATACCTTAGGTATACATGAGAGCTTTGAAATAGGTCTATAGTTTTTTATATCGGATTTTTCACCCTTTTTGAAAACAGGTATGATAAAAGATTTTTTCCAAAGAGTGGGGAATATTCCAGATTTTAATGAAAGCTTGAAAAGATGTTCAAGTGGAAAGGATAATCGTGAGGAACACTTCTTTAAAACAATTGGCGGAATCCTGTCCGGGCCAGAAGAAACGTCATCTTTGAGAGAAGAGAGGTAGTAAGTAATTCTGTCACTTTGAATAGGGATATTATTAAAATTCACTTGCGAGCAGTGAGTTAAATATTCAAAGTAGTTTTCATCAATTTCTAGATTTGTATTACAAAAAGAGCCATTAAAATGGTCTGCAAAGGCATTACAAATGTCGGGAGTATTTTTTAATGAAATGGCATTATAAATAAAGTTGGCTGGATAGCCGTCTGATTTTTTTTTAGAATTTACAAATGACCAAAAGCTTTTTGGATCGTTTTTCAGAGAACAGCCCATTTGGGTGACGTAGCTAGAGTACAGGTTCTGAGAAAGCGTTTTGAAGTCTTCAAAAAAACTTATAAATATTTGGTGGTCGGTTGGAGAAAGAGTAATTAAATAGGTCTTCCAAGCCTTGTTTCTTTTATTTCTTAGAGCCTTTAGTTCCTTGGTAAACCACGGTTGACAAAAACTAGCATTTCTGAGCGTCTTTTGGGGAATGGTTTTTTCCATGCAAGTTTCTAGAATGGAGTAAAAGCAAGCGACTGCTTCGTCAATATTTGCAATGGTTGATATATTTTCAATACCAGCCCTGCTTAATTCATTCGAAAGCAAATCGAAATTCGCCTTTCGAAAGTCAAAAGTATATAAACAGTCATTTGAATTATTAATAACGTGAGATACGTTGCTTAGTTCAATAAAAATATCTAAGGGGGGATGAAGATCATCAATTCTAGTTATGCCTGAATTAGATTGAATAACAACCGTGCTAATAGCTTCGGAAGAGAAAACAAGGTCTAACATACGGTTTTGGAAATTTCTAATACAGCTTACTTGCTGTAAGTCAGTAGATATAACATTATCTAAACAAGAAAGCTCACGCTGCGGTGAAGTTAGAGAAGGTTTTTGGAATGATCCATCGTCAGAGGGTAACCATTGGACATATGGCAAATTAAAGTCACCTAGTAACAGAATTTGGCTTTCTAGGTCCGACAATTCAAAAATATGATCCAAAATTAGCGACAGTTCAGCATAAGCAGAGGCTGAACTTTTTGGAACAATGTAAACGTTAACGATAAAAATATTTTTAGACAGTGTACAGACTTTCACACAAACAACATCAATAGTCAGTTCAAACGGAAAGAGTATACGAGACGACATATATGTGTTCCTGACCGAAATCAGAACACCACCACCGACCTCATCTGGCCTGTCTATGTGCCGATCCTTACGGTAGACCGAGAACTCAGGGCTCAAGATTTCGGAATTCAAGAAACTTGGACTTAGCCAAGTTTCAGTCAAAACAAACACGTCATGTTTGAAAACGTGGGAGTTAACATACAAATCAGCAGTTTTACTGCGAAGACCTCTTACATTTTGATAAAAGAGGGAAAATCTAATTAGTTTTTTGGAGCAGTATTTATAACCAATTTGTTTTTGGCTCTCCTGTTGATGGAAAATTCTTTAACAAGAGCACCACCAGGCCAAGAGTTACTGTCACAAATAGAGTCGAAAGACGAGGGCGGGACAAGTAATTTGAACGAGGACACAAAGCTATCAGTTTTGCTTATCTTACTACATTTAATAAAATTTTCATTGGGAATCAATTTCTTTGAAACGAGATAATGCAAAACATCGTTTGTATTAAGATCTGGCCTAAGTCGAGACACAAAAATTAATTTCGGTTTTGGAACCGTCTCTATTGGTGTGAAAGATGCACCAGACTCAGGTTCAGAACTGGAATTAGTTGACAACGATCTATTTTCGAGGTCCACTACTTCTGCTACTACTTCCATCGGGACAGAAGGACCATTAACTCTGACAGAGTTGCTTCTCAATGTCTTGCGCTTTGAAGGAGGGCTCAAATTTTTGCTAGCCACTGTGCCTTCACTGATCTTCTTAGCGCCCGTATTTGGAAATGAAACAGAGCTCAATGTCGTAGATTGAGCATTAAGATCCTTCAAGCCAAGGGTTTTTTTGGGAATTGTAATTTCTAAGTCCTCTGTAGATGTAGACATGTCAACAGAGCTACAGGGAGAGGAAAAGTAATGACTATAAATTCTTCGATGGTAAGCCTTTTCATCCCCAATACAACTCAACTATTCAGGAATCAAAGTAGAAAATGAATACAATACGATTAAAAAAAAAAAGTTAAATTATAGAAACCTTAATGAAACACCCAATGGTGCAATTACCCTATGCAGTACTCTCTAGTAGTTATTCTTAACTTCATAATAAGAAAATCTAAAATTTATTTCTTTAAGTATATATGCAGCAGTAGGTGTATGTACGTTCAATGGCCCTTCTAAATTACCTCTCTCATGAGGGTATCAAATTTTCATAAAATCTAACACAACACCGTTTAAATACTCTTAAAGTAATTTGGGTTCATTGACCATATGACAAACCGTGTAAAACAAGGTCAACCGTATGGTTATTGGTACTTTTAAAAAAAAAAAAAGCTTTCAAAAATTTTTTTAAGAGGTTATCGTCATCACTTTTCGATTCTCTTATGAGTCTACTTCAATAATAAAAAAAAAAAAACACTTTGTATAGCGCAATTAAAATACATATGAGCGAAAGTCTGTTAGCTTTCTGAAATCTGAGAGAGGAGCAGCCTACGAGGCACTGTTCAAAGGTAAAATCTTGGGAGCAGCTAAGAACCTTTTGAAGGTGAACGTGCCAAGGAACTGGGAGGAATGCAGAGAGCGCCTCAAAACCCACTTCAAGCCAAGGAAGGACCAGCTCTTCATCACTAACGAAATATTGAAATTAAGAGTAAGTAATGTGTTAGATTTAAGTAGGAAACTAACAACTATTGTAGAGGATATTGCAGAGTACGCTGCACTTTGTGTGAATGGTAATGCAATGGCTGATATATTGAGCAGCATTGCAATACAAAAAGTAAAAACTATAGTTTCTGGTTCATTAGCATACGCTATAATGGACATTACAAATTTGTCCGAGATTAGGGTTATTGTTGACAAATTCATCGGGTTGGATGAAACAAATTTGAGCCAAGTAGGAAGTGAAACTAACAAAAGTAAAAATAGGTATAACGAGGGGAATTTCAGGCAGCAAAGCAGTAGAATTATTCCTAATACAAACAATTTTAGACAAAGTAATAGAATAAACACAAATGCAAATAATTTTAGGCCGCCGAACTTTGCAAACCCATTCAGGCTGCCAAGTGTGCCCAGGGGCGTATCGAGGGGGGGGGTGTGGGGGGGGTGTAGCACCCCCCCACGATTTTTCCGAGTCGGCAAATCGAGGAAGAAAAACAAAGTAGATTTGTCGAGTTAAGTCAACTCAACCAAAAAGACACGAATGGAAGTGTTTGTGACAGTGGATTTGTTGCCAAAAAAATAACAAATCGGCAAATTAAGTTAGAAAAACAGAGTAGATTTTCCAATTGCCATGCCGACTCGAGTGATCTCAACCAAAAAGACACGAATGGAAGTGTTTGTGACAGTCGTTTTTTGGCAAAAAAAAAAAAATAACAAGTCGGCAAATTAAGGTAGAAAAACAAAATAGATTTCCCGACTGCCATGCCGACTCGAGTGATCTCAACCAGAAAGACACGAATGGAATCGTTTTTGTCTCAACCTAAGAGAATTTAAAGAACAAGAGGGAAAACCACAATAACACATTGATACCACCCCACAAGCTGGTGCACGCACTTATTCCCAAAATTTCACTAGCACCACTTTATATTCGGATCTCAACACTGGGCTTACACAAAAAATTGTACCAATACTACTTTATTCTCGTCTAGGAACCGGTTTTTTTTTTTTTTACTTTTAGTCACCTTAAGGCTACGTCTGGCAGAATTTTTGGAATTAAAACTTTTTTTGGGTTTGTAAATAAAATTTATTTGTGATTATATACTTTTTAAGTATTTGGAAATAAAAATTTAAGCATCAAAATATTAAAATATTTCCTTTTTTGTTAAAGATTTCTCTGAGTAGTCTCCTCCCTTCTATTTCTTCTTTTTTAAAAAACGTTTCTTAAGAGAAATAGACAGAAAAGTATGACTGCTTGAAAAATATATACTAAAGCAAAACAATAACCAATAAATATGAATTCATTTTGCATTTGTTTGATGAAAAAGATTCCAACTTAAGCTTTCGATTTTCTTCTTGAAGCTGTATTGAAAATTTAAGCAAATAGTTGATTGAATTAAAAAAAAAGAATTGAAAGTAAAAGAATTGAAAGCGGATATCAAACTATGTAGACATTTTTTGAAAAACTTATCTCAATCAAAATATTGAAATGCAGCAATCTTGTAGATATTATGGAGAGCTCAGAAAGCCTTCATTCATCTCTGTACCACAATTACTTAGTGCCAACACTTTAAGTTTTAATTTTTTTTTGTGTTAAGAAAAATTGAAAACTTAAAGTGCTGGAGCTTTGTTAATAATTGTGCTACTGAGATGAATGATGGCTTTCTGAGCTCAACACAACGTGGACAAAAAAGTGTTGGCACTTTGTAAGTAATTGTGGTACAGAGATGAATGAAGGCTTTCTGAGCTCTCCATAATATCTACAAGATTGCTGCATTTCAATATTTTGACTGAGATAAGTTTTTCAAAAAATGTTTACATAGTTTGATATTTAGGTTTTGGTATTAATTAAAAGTTAAGACCAATAACCGAGCTGAGGGAGCGAATCACAATATAATGAGCCCCAATAGAATCAGTATAGTTGCATGTTTATGAGTTTTCACATCTTGCCCAGCTTTACAAAAAAAAATCTAGTTTCTTAGAAACAATTTAAAAAAAAATGTAGTTTTTAAAAAACAAAAACTTTGGTGTTGTTCAAACCCTCCCCTTAAGAATTTTTCAGTAGTGTGGTGAAAATTAAATTTCAGGTTATGTTTTAAATAGCCAAGCGTCAAATGAAAATAAACTCACCGCACATAAACTTCCACAACTTTTTCGCGCCTTTTTTCTGCAGCTCACACGTATTCACAGATGGAGGCTGCGATTACAAAAACAACAATGTAAGCAAATGGAAGTTGCGGGGCAAGAGACGTAATGGTTTTCCCTCTTGTTCTCTAAATTCTCTTAGGTCTCAACTTAGTAATTCTATAATCAGGGTCATGGGGGTCAATTCCCGATCTGTGAAGCTGTGAAGTGAAAACATTTATCACAGCTTCACCGAAAATTCGAGTCTCGATTAGTGAAAATCCAACTTAGAAGGAATAAAAAGCGATGCCAGTTCTTTTGATAACAATAATCGTACCTCTGCTTCTGGACTTTTGAAAAAAATCTTAGATTTTGATTTTATTAGTTCGTTATATTTTTGCAAAAATGTCATGTTTAAAGTTGAAAATTTGACCGAAAGTCTAGAGGCGGAAGAGTTAAACGTTTTTGACGCTTCATTACTGATTCGAAGCACATTGGAGTTATTTCAAGAAATGAACGATGATGACATTCAATTAAATGCTTTGATAAAAAGTTCTTCTTCATTTGCTGAAAAACTAAAGATAAGTCCCGAAAACGAATTTTTAAAACATCATAGAACGCGTCGGTTACCAAAGAGAATTGATGAAAATTCTGAAACTGCTTTTGTATTTGATCTAGAAACATTTTATAGAAAAGAGTTCAAAATGGTTCTTCAAACTTTAATTTCGAACGTTAAAGATAATCTAACAGATAATTTTACCATTTTTGAACCTTTCTTAAAAATTTTTAAAATACCCGCTTCCAGAGCAAATGCCAACATAGAACTAGTCAAATCTATCATAGAATTAGATCCATTTTTTTTTTAAAGAAGATGTGGACTGCTATTTATCAGAACTGCAAATTCTTCTTTTTACTTGTGAGAAATGCTCAAATTTCGATGATATTGTCAAAGAGGTATTCAAATTAAGATATGTGATTCCGTTAGCCTTTAAACTAGTTTGCTACATGTTAACTGCTCCTGTGACGTCGGCTTCTTGTGAGCGGTCATTTAGTAAACTTAAAATAGTTCTTAATTATTTGCGTACGACGACGGGTAGTGATAGGCTAAATTCATTAATGCTTCTGTATTCCTCAAAGGATGTTGTTGATAATATTCAACCTAGTGAGGTCGTCAACAAATGGGCATTATTAAAACACCGGAGAGTTGGAGTTTAAATTCCAATTGATGAACTTTTTTTTGAATAATGATAAAATTTTTAAAGACTAAAATCAAAGAATATGTGCTCTTTCTCATACCAAAAACTATATTGTAATATTATTTCTTATAAATACTTTTAATTTTTTGTTGTTATATCGTTAGGTATATTGCAATTATAAACAGATTTTATGTTAATAAATGAATTTCTGTGAAATGAACACTTTTACCTTTTTAAATAGTTTTATTTATTTATTAGCTGAGCCACCCGGTGTTGCTCGAGTCTGTAGTTTTAAGGTTTCCATTCTCGTTCTTCCGCTTCCGTAGGAATATGGGTATAAAATATAAGTTTTTTTACTGTGGGATTATGTGACATCGCAATGGCGAAAGAATTTTTGAAATCTGTTCAGTAGTTTCTAGGTTTCCGTTCCCAACCCCGTTCCTGTGGGAGTATGGAGATAAAACCTTGAAAGGAACCATCTCTGGTTTGAGCTATGTCTACCCTGAAAATCTCATAAGAAACCAGTCTATAACGGACATAAATACAAGCATACATACATCCTATTTTATATATGTATATAGATTTATTTTTTGATGCAGTCGGCAAATTCTGAAGACTAGTCGGCATTTCATTAAAATTCACCCCCCCATGGCTTGGAGCCTCGCTACGCCCCTGAGTGTGCCACACAATTCTGGGCAACCTCACTATAGGAATAGGAATAGCAACAGCCAGCAAAGTAGGCAAAGGTCCGACCACATGTCAGTTGACGCCCTAAACAATGAGGAGGAAGGTGTAGGAGAAGATGTTTTTTTTTACAAACTAGCCTCGGAAAATAGGATAATACTAAAGCTTACAATTAAGGATGATAGTTATCTAGCACTATTAGATACAGGGTCAACAGTTAGTATAATGTTAGAAAATAACTGCCCGAGACTTAGTTACACGACTTTAAATACAAATTCAACCCGGATAAGTACAATTCAAGGTCAAGTGCAAATGCTAAACAAGTCAGTAGCAACAATCTGCGGATGCGGATGCGGATGCGGATCTTAGAATTTGCTAAATATATATCATTTCAAATACATAAATGAATGAAAATTTATCAATTTTAAATTTTTTTTATTTAAAAATAAAAATAAAAATGTATTGTACTTCATTGTGTTACTGAATAAGAAAATGGTTTAGTAATTAAAATTAAAAATAGGTGAATTCTATTTGATAAATAATAATATTGCAGCCTTCTCAGACTCCAATCTGTTTCTTAATGGATCGTAGATTAAACCAGCTCCACTAAACAGCTGTTCGCTGGGAACACTAGCAGGTGGAGGTGACAAATACCTGCGTGCAATTTTGGAGAGTGTTTTAAGATCTGTTTCATTAGTTTTCCACCAATCGAGGGGATTATTATCCAAATCCAGTCTTTTTTTATTGCGATAAGTAGCTATCTCTCTTCGAAGAAGCGTTTCGGGACTTGCGTTGTTAGATTCTGCTTCACCATCATCTTCACTCGATGAATTTAGCATCATCGCCATATCGCTTTTAAAGCAAGCCTTGTAACACAACCCGGAAGTTCCTGGCTCTGAATCTTTTTTCTGTTTTTTTGATTTTTTTGAATTTGGTGACTTCGTGGGAGAGTCAGAGGTTAAAGGAATGTTTGTCATTTTTAATATTTCATCTCTTATTCTTTCCTCTGTGACAGGTTTGAAAAATTTATGTTTATAGCCAGGGTCTAAGTATGTTGAAATCGCGTACAAGTTGTTATCTTCCAAAGAAGAAAATTTTGAGGAAAATTGTGTTTTTAGATTTAAGACTGCAAGCCGAATGGGATCAATTGCCGATGGTTTTGATAGGTATTCATCAAGTTTTTTCATAAGCATTTGAATAATTGGAATCACAGATGATAAAAGTGCCTGTAATACGTTATTGCGTACCTACATTGGAAAAAATTAAAAAACCGAATAGTTTCTCTTTGCTTTTTAACTGTGTGCAGATAGTAAGTTAAAAAAAACTTTGAATCACATCCGCATAAACTCCGCATAAATTGATGCGGATGCGGATGCGGATGCAGATGTTGAAATCAATGCGAATAATCCGCGATTGCGGATGCGGATGCGAATATCTGCAACACCCCTAGTAAGAATGTCAGAGAAATAAACGTTGACAAACAAGAGTTAGTTTTAAACAATGAGGTCCGCCTTCCATTTTTGAGTAAAATCGTGTCTAAAGAAGTTAACGCACTCGAAGTGAGCAAACTACAAGATATTCAATTTGACCATTTAAGGGAAAAAGAAAGAGAACTTGTAGAACCACTTATCAAAAAAATTTTTAAGCTATTTTATAGAGAAGGGGACATGTTAACAAATACGGACACAATACGTCAATACGACAGAACAACAAATAAATTCTAGGTTGTACCGCTTACCCAAAATCCATGAAGAAGAAGTAAAAAGGCAAATGGACGAGATGGAAAAAACGGCATTATAAGAAAAAGTAGGAGCAGATATAGCTCACCGATCATAGTTGTACCCAGCCCTGGATTTACACTAGGTGCTCTCGGTGCTTTGGCACAGGGCGGCAAATTCTATGGGGGCGGCAAAATTTGAAACGAAAGTCAAAGATTCTTTCAGTCATAAAAGAATTTTTCGGGACAAAGGTGTTATTACGCCTCAAACGCATCACATTATCACTGTAAATTTCCGGAATTATCTTATTATTATTCATTTGGAGTTAATTTTCTACATCTTCCCGATTAAAATTAAAATCACGCGCCTTAGCATACGAAGAATAAAACTCCCTGGTACACTCGTCGTCAACGATACTCGTCTTCAAATATACTTGCCGCACGGGCGGCAGCTGTTTCTTCGTGGTAGTAGCGACGAGTGTATGTATTTATGTTTTTGCCTACTACCGCCAACAATGTTTTTATACCAAGTGATTCAGCTGTCCATTTTTTTCTCTCTCTCATTTGACGGTGACACTATTGTGAGAAGCTCTATACTCTATACACTCTGGCAATTTTTCTGTTGCCCATCGTCTGTCAGCTGCTGTGATTCGATTTCCGATCAATTCAAGTTAATATTATCAAAACAAAACAATTTAATATTTATCTTTTTGTTCAAGTTGATGATATATATTCTGTAGACTATGAGTGATGGGCGGAAAAGGTTAAGCGGTGCTGCTTATAAAAAGCGCGCTTCAAATAAGGTTGTTGGCCTTGGAAGAGGAGATTTTGTGCGAAACTCCAAAACTGGAAAGTTTTTTTTATTAAAAAGAAAGAAGGCGAAAAGCGTATTAATGACGGCAATTGTTTCTCATGGTTTCTCATGTTCATTGAAAACACTGGACATAAAGCAGAAGATTTGTTGATGGCTGTAATATCTGTTCTTGAATGCTTCGACCTTGATATTCAAAATTGTCGAAGTCAGTCGTACGATAACGCGAACAATGTGTCAGGCATTCATTCAGGTTTACAGAGTCAAAGAAATCAACGATCTTGCAGTGCATGCTCCTTGTGCTGGCCATTCAATGAATTTGGTCGGGATTCACGCAGTCGAGAGTACCCCCGAAGCAGCATCTTATTTCAACACAGTCCAAGCATTGTACAACTTTTTTACTGCATCTACACATCGCTAGGAAATTCTACAAACTCATGCAGGAAAGAAGATTGCTTTGAAATCATTGTCAGCAACAAGATGGTCAGCTCGTCACGAAGCAGTTAGAGTGCTCAACAAGTTCTATGGTGAGATAATTGAAACTCTAATAACCATTGAAGAAGATATTACTGAGAACGCGATCACGAGGCAAGAAGCAAAAGGACTTCGCATTCAACTTGAACGACTGGAAACAACATTCATACAGATTCTTTGACATTTTTTACTTTCAGCCAAAGGTTGCAAAAGGTTGATATCAGCATAACTGATGTGATTGATGACTATCGTGGACTGATTAAAGTAGTAGCTGATGCACGAATGGAATTCGAAATTTATGAACAGAAACCGTTAGAAATCTTAGAGAGTCAAGAGTACCAGACAAGTGTTTCTAGAAGAAGAAGGAGAAAGTTGCAGGCTGATGAATCACCAGACGGAGATGTTCAATTGTCAGGAAGGGATAATTTTCGAGTCAACACTTTCAACGTAATTCTTGACAATTTTGATTCTGAATTGCGAAGAAGATGCCAAGCATAGAAATTCATGGAAAGTTTTCAGTTATCACTGAATTTGGAGATTTGAATTCCTGCGAAATTCGTAAGAAGTCGGAACATCTAAGGACAATTTATACCTCGGACCTCGAACATTCATTGGATGACGAATTGGTGCACTTCCACGCGTATTGCTCCGAAAAAAAATTAAAACGTGATTCACCATCCAAGCTATTAAAATTCTTGAAAACGAACGACTTATATACCGAGTTCCCAAACGTTGAAATAGCATTTCGTATATTTATGACATAAGCAGTGACGAATTGCATCGCAGAACGTTCATTTTCATGTTTGAAAAGAGTCAAAGACTATTTTCGTTCAACTATGACGGGCAGTCGGCTAAATAGTCTAGCAATTCTGTGCATCGAGTCGGATTTGCTTGAACGCTTGAATTGTGAAGAACTAATAGATCAGTTCGCGGTAAAGAAAGTAACGAAAACGATTATAAACATCCGTAATTATCTTGTATGTCAACTTTGAGTTTTATTTTCTTATGAAAAAGCTTTATGTGATTATTCTCTTACCATGTAACAATAAATGAATTCAAACCTTACATTTTCCATTCATTTCATTCGTTAATTATATAGTTAACGATCTCACTAACATTTCAATTATTTATAAATCAATGATAAAGGCGGCATTTTTTAAGGAGCACAGGGCGGCATTTTAATGAAATCCGGCCCTGGTTGTACCAAAAAAGAAAGACAACTCGGGAATTCAAAAGTTTAGAATAGTGGTAGATTATAGAAGGTTGAACCAAGTCACCATAGATGACAAGTATCCTATACCAAACATTGACAACATCTTAGACAAGCTAGGGAAGGCACAATACTTTAGTACGATAGACTTGGCGAAAGGCTATCACCAGATTAAAGTTGCTAAAAAAGACATTGAAAAAACAGCCTTTGTTACACCAAGTGGCTTGTACGAGTTTGTTCGTATGCCTTTGGGGCTGAAAAATGCTTCAGCCACTTTCCAGAGAATGATGAACGATATTCTCCGTGATTATATTAATTCCATTTGTGTGGTATACATGGACGATATTTTAATTTTTTCCACATCTCTGGAAGAGCATATTATCTCATTGAACAAAATTTTTACTAGACTCCAACAACATAATTTAAAGATAGAGAGAGATCTCAGAGAGAACGGTCGTGTTTTTAATTGTGTCCGCAGAAACAGCAATTTATTTATTTAAATTCATAAAATTATATGCAACATTAAGTTTTTTTCAATTTAGTTGAGTGTTATATCTAAAATCTTATTCAAAAGTGAATTTAAAGTGAATAAAAATATGTATGCATCTTGCATTAAATGTGAGAAAGGAACTAGAAGCGAGCTACTTGTGCGGTGCGGTGGACTGTGCGGTAGGGGTATACATGAAAAGTGCGGGAATCTAACAAAATATGACATGGAGAAAATGCAAACTAATGCAAATATTAAATTTGTCTGTGATCGGTGCATTGGATCAATGACTATATTAAAAGATAACTATTCGAAAATTTTGTCGTCAATTAATTCAACGGAGAATTTATTGAAAGGTATATTTGAACAAAGTGTCGAAAGAATGGAAAAGTGCGTGAAAGAGACAGTCAGTGAAATAATAAATAAAAATAATAATAACGTTAACAATTTGAAGAAGTGTGTGAAAGAAGCGGTTAGTGAAGTTAAAGATGTTAGTGAGAAAAAAAATAATGACAACAATAAGCCTTCATATGCATCAATGTTGGGAGCACCCATATATATAAAACCAAAAAATCAACAAGAGAGCGCGAAAACAATTAAGGAAGTGAAAGAAAAAATAAATCCGTCAAAGTTATCAGTGAAAGTAAATAAAATTTCTAATAAAAAAGACGGGGCGGTGACAATACAATGTGAGAATGAAAATGAGCGTAATATTATAACAAAAGAAATAATGGAAAAATTAAATACTAACTACGATATAAAAGTGAGCGATATGCGAAACCCTAAAATATTAATTCATGGGATGAGGGAACTATTTAGAAATGAGCAAGTGGAAGTGGCTTTAAAAGCGCAAAATAAATCCATTAATTTTAAAGAAATTAAGTGCATAAAAATTTATCAATCTGCTAAAAATAAAAGTATTTATAACGCAATTGTAGAGGTTGATGGTGAAGCGTTTAAAGAAATCATGAAAACCAAATTTGTGTTTATTGAGTGGGATGAGTGTATTTGTTATGAAAATATAAATGTAAAGAGATGCTTTAAGTGTTGCGGTTATAATCATAGTGCGGCTAAATGCAGAAGTGAGAAAGATATATGTGCAAAGTGTGGTCAAAATCACATAGCAAAAGATTGTTTGAGTGAATGTCTGAGGTGCATTAACTGTGTTTTAATGAAGGAGAGGTTGGGTGATGTTGATAACAACATTGATGTGCAACATGATTCCAGAGATGTCAATTGTCCAGTTTTTCAAAGAAAACTGAAATTTGAAAGAGAAAAAATTTTATACTAGCAGCTAAGTATGATTAAGTGTGTGTATTTAAATGTTCAAGGTCTCGTTAACAACTTTGATGAGATTGAATTATTAGCTAGTGAGGAAAAGCCACATTTAATATGCCTAAGTGAAACACATGTAACAACAAGTAATGTAAATGAATCGGAGTTGACATTAAAGGAATACAACTTGGCACAAATTAAAAGTGATTCTTCTTACACGGGTGGTGTTTTAGTTTACATTAAAAAAGAGTTAAATTTTGAAGTTGTTAACGAGGTCAAAAATTGCGAGGGATCAGATTGCCTCGAAATAAATATTGGTGACCAAAACACATTGATGAAACTACTCCTTGTGTATAGATCACCAAGTTTTTCAAAAGCGTAATTTCTAACTTTATTTGATAGTTTGCTGGAAAATATGAAAATTGATAAAGAATTCGTAATAGTAGGTGACTTTAATATCGATTGGTTGAGTGATACAACATATGGAAGGAAATTTCGTTCGATATTAATGGAAAATAATTTAAGAGTAATTAATAATGAACCGACGAGAATAACGGCTAAGCAAATTTCGGCAAATAATGACCCTAAATTGAAAATAAGTGATCACGAGACCATTCGATTTGAAATTTCGCTAAAAAACAGTATACAAGCCAATTGCTGTACAAAATATAAAACATTAATTTATGATAAAAATATATTTTTCTCTAAACTTTTAACTAGCAATTTAATTGGTGTGGATGTGGTCAACGGTAGTGTGAATGAGCTAGCAAATTTGTTGTGTGATGAATAAGATAACATTGTGAAAGAAATGGTGGTTGAAAAAAGAGTGAATGTAGATAAATGCAATTGGTTTAATAGAAAATTAGCAAAATTAAAACAAAATAAAGTTGTGAAATACCAACAATGTAAGTTTGGAAGTCAAAGTTCGGTATGGTCAGAGTATATTTCAGCAAGAAACAAATATAAAAAAGAGCTTCAATCTGCTAAAGATGCGTTTATACGTAAAAGAATTGATATAGCAGATAATCCACAAAAAATATGGAAAAATATAAAAACTTTTGTTTTAAAAAAAGATCGAAGTGAAATAAAAAGTGTAGCATTCAATGGAAACATTATAAATGACAATGAGAAAATAGCAAATGAGTTTAATAATTATTTTATAACAAGTGTTGAAGACATTATTGCGTATATTCCAAATACATCATATTCAGATAAAATTCATAATACCAACTCCGTTTTTACTTTTAAACCCTTCAGCAACAGGGATATAATCAATGTTTTAAAATCAATGGGTAAAAAGAAAGACTATAAATTTATGAGTGCGCAAATGTTCTTAGATGGTTTTTTAATCGTGGGACCAATACTAAAAGCAATTTTTAACAGATCTATATCAACGGGCTATTTTCCAAGCAAATGGAAGGAGTCTTTGGTAATTCCAATACAAAAAGTACAAAATACAATGAAGTGTGAGGAATACAGACCAGTAAATATGCTCCCGATTTATGAAAAATTTTTGGAAAAGCTAGTAGAAAAACAGTTCAGAAATTATTTAGAACAAAACAACTTAATAATAGATCAACAATCAGGTTTTAGAAAAGGATTGTCGTGTGAGACAGCACTCAATTTTGTAGTGGAAAACTGGAAGAATGAGATGGACACCAAAAATATAGTCATTGCAGTATTTTTGGATTTCAAAAGAGCCTTTGAGACGATTGATCGAAACATACTTGTTGGAAAACTGTTAAAATATGGAATTCAAAATAATGAGCTGAAATGGTTTGAGTCGTATTTGAGTGCCCGTACACAGCGTACATCGGTTAACAATAATGTGTCTAGTGCAAAAGAAGTGAATACAGGAGTACCTCAGGGATCAGTGTTGGGAGTCCTTCTGTTCCTATTGTATATCAATGATATAGCTTTAACAGTTAAATATTGTAAGTTATGTATGTTTGCTGATGATGCTTTGCTTTTTATTTCGGGAAAAGACTTGCGTGAATGTACGGATAAAATAAATAATGATTTGGAATCTGTGAATGAATGGCTCAAGACAAATAAGTTAAAACTTAATATAAGCAAAACAAAGTATATGTGTATCAATAGTGCGGATCAGAATGTGGTGCAAATTAATGGTGAACATATAGAACATGTGAATGAGTTTAAGTACTTAGGAATGGTAATTGACAATAAAATAAATTTGAGATCTAATACAGATTATATTTGTAAGAAACTATCAAAAAAAATATACTTTCTGCGACGGATTAGAAATAAGCTATCGACTAAAACAGCAATTAAAATTTATAACGCGATTGTGAAACCTCATTTTCAGTATTGCTCTACCATTTTATTCTTATCTTCACTAGGAGATATTTCTCGTTTGCAAAAGCTCCAGAACAAGGCTATGAGGATTATCTTAAAATGCGCGCGACTTACCCATATAAAATCTATGTTACAGAGATTAAACTGGCTGGACATAACACAGTTATTTAAATTAAATGTTTTAATATTTGTATTTAAGTTGAAAAATAATATGCTTCCAAAATATTTAAGCAATAATCTAAAATATATTAGTGAGTCCCAACCCTATAACCTTAGAAGTGGAAGAGACTTTAGATTAGAACATAAATCAACGGCACGAGCACAGAACACTTTGATGTATAAAGGTCTCCAATTATATAATAATCTTTCTAATGAAATTAAATCAATTAATAATATAAGAATCTTTAAAAAAGAAGTGATAAAATATTTAAAAGCGGATTCTATTTAATCAGTATCTTCAAAGTATTAATAAAACAAATGGCTTTTCAGCCAAATAACACACCCTAACACTAAAACTTTTTAATAATTCTATTAATTTTAAACAATATAAAATATAAAAATTAAAATTAAAAAAATAATAGATACATCATAACCGTACTATAAGATTCATAATCTAATAATGAGAATAATTAAAAGGTCCTCCCCGCGCGCCGGTTGGGAGGGGAAAGTGGGCGGGGCATAATAATAATAATAATAATAATACATGCAAACAAGTGTAGCTTTCTTAAGAGACACACAGAGTTTTTGGGTCATGTTTTAACTAAAGATGGTATGATGCCAAATCCAGACAAAGTGAAAACGATACAAGAAATTGAAATACCAAAAACGGAAAGGCAATTAAAAGGATTTTTGGGGGCTACAGGTTTTAATAGAAAGTTTATTCGAGATTATTCCAAAATAGCTTACCCAATGATCAAATATTTAAAGAAGGATAACAAAATAAATATCAAAGATCCACAATGCATATCAGCGTTCGAAAATTTAAAAAGTCTCATAATTTCTCATCCTATATTAAAATACCCAGATTATAACCAACCGTTCGTCCTCACCACAGATGCTAGTGATTGTGCTATTGGAGCTGTGTTGTCACAACAAGGTCATCCAGTATGTTTTATTTCAAGAACTCTAAATAATCATGAACAGAAGTATAGTACAACAGACAAAGAGTTTCTAGCGATAGTGTACTCAGTTTGTTATTTCCGACCATACTTGTATGGGAATAAGTTTAAAATTGTGACAGATCATATAGCTATAAAATATATTAACAGCAAATATAAGGGAAAGGAGTTTTCTCAACGTGATCAAAGATGGTTACTTAAGCTACAAGAATTCAATTACGAAATAGAATACATGCAAGGAAAAGATAACAAAGTAGCAGACTACTTAAGTAGACTTGAAAATACAAAAAAATCCAATGAAAACAACGATGAAGACTCGAATTTTGCATTAGCTGAGACTCAGACTCAGCACTCTCTTGAGGAACAAAGATTAGACCATATAGGCATTAAAGATGAGATTGTCAATAAGTATAACATCCAAATATTATTAACTTACAGCCCAGAACGTGAAGTCCAAACCCTTCACAAAAGAACGATAATGGAAATAAATCCATTAGAGAGTGAAAACAAGATAAAAGATTTATTAAAGCTATGTGTAAAGAGAGGTCAAATAGGAATTTACACAAATAATGTATCCGATTCTGATTACAACAGAATACAGAAAATTTTAATATCCCTGTTCTCATCAGACTCTAAGATCAAATTTATAAGGTGTTCCATTGATTGACGTTTGAAGTGTCAAAGGTTACAAAACGAAAATTCACAGCTCCTTAAAAAAATTATTGAAATTCACATTTTTAACTCAAATTTTAACTATATTTTGCAAAAAATCGATTGGTAATCACAACATAACAATAACGTCGCTAATAATTCGTTATAAATCGATAATATTAAACAAAAAAACCATCAATTGAAAGTGAGCAACTAATGTCAGCTTCGAACAAAAGAAATCTGCAGCAAACATCACCAGAACAAACTACTAAATTACCCAAGAAAATACTCCTTCAGGAAACGTCTGTCACATCTATGTCAATTTCTGATCTTAAAGATATGTTTGCGAGTATCTTGGAAGAAAAAATGCATGATCTCCCAACAAAGCAAGATATCCTAAAAATTTTCGACGACGTCAAAAGTCTCAAGGCAACAAATGAGTCATACGCACAGGAATTACAACAAATAAAAAACAAAACCAATGAACTCGAAAAAAAAATGGAATATCTAGAGAAGCGATCTAAGGAAAAAAATCTGATTTTCACTTTTCCGGCTGACACGCAAATACTTGATAATACCAACGAAACAATCAACAACATCGCCAACAAAATTTTAGAAGGCCAAAACATCAAATTTGAGGATGTAACAGCTCTACCGTCTAAAGGAAAGCAGCAACTCATATAGGTAGAAACAAAAAACAAAACAATTAAAATGCATCTTCTTAAGAACTCAGCAAAACTTAAAGGCACTGGTGTGTATGTGAACCCCGACTACACCAAAGATGAGCTTAACAGAAGACAAAAACTACTGCGAATACGACGAGCCATCAAATTGAAACATCCATCAACAGTTCCACAAATACGAGGCCTTAAATTAATAGTGAACGAAGAAACGTTTTATGCAACGCAAGATGGAAAACTTATATGTGGCAGCCGCGACGGAAACGAGGTTCTTCATGAGATGTTCGACAATTTGGATTTTGATGACAACAATCAACCACTTGAACCAAAACAAACACAGCATGGTCAACAATCAACGTCAACAGCTGTCCCAACGACAGAGAGGACAATAAAGACAGCGCCATCTAAGAGATCAACACGACAACAACGAAAACACCATAACTGAAATAGAGTTGCCGTCTGTCAAGCAAGAACAAATAGTAGTAATAGTATCAATAGTAGTCAAAATTTAAATATCAAAGAATTCAAAACAAAAAACATAAGCGTTCTTTCACAAAATATTGCAGGTTTAGCAAACAAAATATTTAACGTTGATTTTTTTAAGTTTGTAAGAAATCATGAAATATTTTTTTTATATGAAACTTTTATTACAAATGAACATTTTGAAAACTTTAACAAGTATTTTCAAGATTTCAAATTACATTGGATATCAGCACATCATGATCATAAATTTGGTAGAGCTATAGGAGGATGTTTGTTTGGTTTTAGAAAAAACGTTAATGGTAGCTTTTGTGATGCTAATAATAATGTTTATTTAACTCTTAATAATCTAAATTTAAAGTTTTATATCTTGCCCGTCTATATCAATTGCAACTTTTGGGATAACGATTTTTATGCACTTAACGATTTGCTAAACTCGGTTGATTCAGAAAATATTATGCTCATTGGTGATGTTAATTCTAGAATTGGGGAAAATCAGATAGTGCCTAATGCAACTCACCTGATTGGTGTGGAACATATTGGGAAACGTATTTCAAAAGACAAAATCGTAAATCGTAATGGTCGCCTCTTTCTAGAAATGTGTCAAAATTACAATCTTTACATCCTTAATGGATGCAGCAGAGGGGATGCGAATGGCGATTTCACGTTTATTGGAGGAGCGGGTAAATCAGTGATAGATATTTGTGCAATATCAGGAGAGTGGCATGCGTTAATAACCTTCTTTAAGGTAGGAACGCAAATCTTTTCGGATCATATGCCGCTGACAATAGATTTTGACTTCAATTTCAAATCAAATATCTGTACGCTTACCCTACCCCCAAAATTGGTTTGGAGAAAAGTACAGAGTAATGATTACGCAATCAAATTAACAAGTCAGATAGAAAATTCATGTCCAACCGCTATCCAAGAAACCGCAACAGAAAAGATACTACTTCTGAGTAATTGCATTAAAAAAGTTGTTCCGTTTAACGCAGGATCAGTTAAAAATAATTATAGACAAAAATGGTATGATCAGGAATGTTTTGCCGCAAGAAAACAATCTTTTTCACTTTTCAGAGCCCTCAAAGTTTCCACAAGTCCAAATAAAAACCTGTCTCAACAGTATTTTGATGCAAACAAAAAATATAAAGCGCTGTGCAAAGTAAAACAGGAAAACTTTTATAGATCTTTAGCTGAGGAACTAGCAAGCACCACCAACAGTAAAAGCTTTTGGGTAAAAATCAAAGAACTTAAAGGTGTAGATTATGTAAAAGAAATTCATGTATCCGCACAGGAGTTAGCTGAGTACTTCAAGCTTCTACTCAATCCCACAGGAATCAGTGAAAGTGTTCAATTTGCCGAACCATTTATAATCAATAGCGCTCTCGATTCTGAAATTCAAACTAGCGAACTCGAGCAGTGCCTATACAATGCCAAAAATAATAAAGCTCCTGGCCCTGATCGGATAGGGAATGAATTTTATAAACATGCACCGACCGTCTTTTTAGAAAAAATGTTAGATGCATTTAATTACATTTTTAGAACAGGTGAGGTACCCCAGGAGTTCAAAGATGCTATTGTGTATCCAATATACAAAAAGGGTGATGTCAATACACCGAGCAATTATCGAGGAATCTCCTTTATGAACTCCATCGCCAAAATATTCTGCGCTATTCTTCAGTTGAGAATAAGTACATGGGTAGAAAAAAACTGTATAATTAGCGAATACCAAGCAGGTTTTCGCAAAGGATATTCTACTGTTGACAACATTTTTACGCTAACAACCATCGCACAATTCTTCCTTAGGCAGAATAGGAGACTGTATGTATTTTTTATAGACTTTAGAGCAGCATTTGATTCGATAGACCGCAATGCTCTTTTTTATAAATTATCGCAAAAAGGAATGTCAACTAAAATGCTTAATGTCTTAAAAAACATGTATACTAACACACGGCAAAAAGTTTGGGATGGCAATAATGTGTCAAACTGGTTTGAAACTAAGTCTGGAGTAAAACAAGGATGTCTCCTTAGTGCAACCCTATTTGCATTATTTATAGACGATATAGCAGACCATCTACCCGCAGGAATAAGAATAGCAGGACAAACTATTAAGGTGCTGCTTTATGCAGACGATATTGTGCTAATGGCGGAATCTCCCCAAAGCTTACAGCTTATGATCAATAAAATAAATAACTACTGTAAGTTCTAGAACCTGAAAGTAAATCTAGAAAAATCAAAAATAATGATCATTCGCAATAGAGAAACCAAACTTACCAAAAACGAGAAATGGTTCTTTAATGGTGAAATAATCGAAACTGTTTCACAATATAAATACTTAGGAGTACTTCTAACACCAAATATGAAGCTCAATTTCCACCTTGAAAATAAACTTTCAGCTGCCAAAAATCTTATAAATGCAGCCTGGACAAAAATAATAAACAAACACGAAATACCAATATCTGCAAAATACCGTGTTTTTGAATCTGTTATGAGGTCTACAATGTGCTATAGTGCGCAAACGTGGGGATATAAAAAGTACGAGGAAGTAGAAAGGCTTCTTCGGTTTTTCCTGAAAATGCTCTTCCGTCTTCCCACAACTACACCGAATTACGTACTAACTTTAGAAACCGGACTCGGACTACCAATCATTTTTAATTTCACACTGAAATTACACTTTGACTACGTGCTCAAAGTACTAAAATACCCCGCACATAGACTTCCACTCATACTCACTAGATACAGTATGAATAATTGAGTAGAATGGGTTAAAGATTGGATAGCCTTAGCTGAAGAATGTGATACTAGCCTGGATATTCAATACGTTAATACAATCATTTTGAAACAACAACTTTATAAAGTTTTAGAAATATGCGACACTCTCCACAGAAACGAAAATAAAACTAGTGCAACATCGTCCATGAACAGGCTTATATATCCTGAACTCAACTATGATCTCAATGAAAAAAACTATTTCAATGACAGTTATACATACCATAAGGGCGATATCTCAAATTTGTAGAGCAATTCAAAAAAACCACAACAAATATTTGTACTATATGCAATCTCCAAATGAAAGAAGACACTTTCCATCTCTTGGCAATATGTCCGATTTATAAAGATTTAAGATCAATGTTTTTCGGGAAAATTTCATTAACAATGGAACAAACTAAAGGCATCCTTAATGGAAAAAATTGGTCAGCACTACACAAATTTATAGACACTGCGTTAACGTATAGAAATAATATTCTTAATGAATTTGCATAGAAAATACAAAAAAAAAAAAAATGCAATTAAATTCTATAATTATAATTCCCAATATGTCATGGTTTTATCAATATTTATCAGTTTTATTTTATTAAATTTCTATTTTAATCATAATTTATTAATCAAATGTTTAAATTTCGTCAATCAGGCAGACGGCAACGCCATTGCTTATTTAAATTATTAATGTTGTTTTATTGTTTTCAGTACGACAGTTTGTTAATCTAAAATTATAATGTTATAAGAAAACAAAAAAATGAATAAATAATTTATAAAATCTAAAATCTATAAAAATCTATGAGGTGTTCCAAAATAGCTCAGGAAATAAAAACAGAAGAAGATTTGCATAAACAACTATCTCTGTATCATACCAAAGAGTCGTTTCATAGTGGCATAAATGAGTGTTACCATAGTCTTAAAGACAAAATATATTTTCCTAAACTAAGAGACCAAATCCGTTTAGTAATAGGAAATTGTCCTAAATGTAGAGAAATCAAATACGACAGAAAGCCAATTAAGCCGAAATTTCAAATTACAGAGACCCCAAAAGAAAAAAACCAAATTATTCACCTTGACATATTTCACTTTAAGAAACATTCATTTGTAACAACAATAGATAGGCTAACGAAATTTGCAGCAGCTTATCCTATTACTGATCGTAACTGGAGAGCAAAAAAGACCATAATCATTGAGCAGTTTTCAAAGTTTGGCATACCTAAGAAAATTGTAATAGACAATGAGTTTAGGGCCGAGCAATTAGTAGAGTTCCTTAATGCCGATGGTGTAGACGTTCACTTGACAAAACCGAACAATCACACTGGAAATGCCGATATAGACCGACTTCACTCTACCTTATTAGAAACTAGCTGTGCCCGCGACTTCGTCCGCGTGGAATAGTGACTTTCGGCAGCATTCTTAATTTTTTAGGCTACTTATTTTGCAAATAAGACACATTCATGCGTTTTAGTAAACCATTGTTATATTATTTTATTTTAGTATATGTTTGCACACGACGTTCTTATTTTTTCCATCTTTTGCGAAATAAAAAGGTTTTGTGGGATTGATATACGTGATTCTGCCACATAAAGTTGCCATGGGATTTTTTTCTAAACGAACACTTGCAACTCAAATCAGTGGGAAAAAAAAGGAAACGGGGAATCGAAACGTTTTCTCCTTTTTTCGTTCCAGTCATTATTAATGCCGCACCCCAGATGTGTAATTTGTAGCTGTGTACAATTCTGGATTACTCATTTTTGGCACTGGAACACCAACTTGCTGCCACTCCTAATAATCCTAAGAAATTGAGAGACTCTATAGGGTATGATGTGACTTGCTCAGTGTCCATAATATTGTCTATTGATAGACATTCGCCAACGTCCCCCAATACGTCAAACATATTTTATTAGTTTATATGGTTAACTATCTCATTAGTCGGCGCCGAAATCGCCTTTCAAACAGCCATTCCCGATTGCCAATTATTATTTGAAGATCAAGATAGACATTTCTTCTCAGGTCTAATGTATTTTCGACAGTTTGACAGAAATCACCCCGCAGTGAAAGAACTTTTATCGACCCAGCAGTCTTAAGGTTCCCGTTTACGGTGTCGATCCCGTAGAAATATAGGGATTACTTATTAAGCCTATGTCTTTCCTCAGGCTCTAGGCTATCTCTTAATTAAATTCCATTTAAATCGGATCAGTTTTCTGGGCGGGAGATGGTAACAAAGAAACACGAACAGACAGAGTTAATTTTGGATTTGTAATATTAGGAAGGATGTCCATCTTCGGGTTCTAGACTATCTCTGTACCAAAATTCATATAAATCGGTTCAATAGTTTGGGTGGTAAATATAAACAAAGAAAAACAGACAGACAGAGCTAAATTCGGATTTATAATGTTAATAAAGTCTTCCATTCCCGTGGGAACATGAGGGCGTTTCCGGAGGATGACTCGAAGTTTACATTACTCGGGAATAGTGCAGTATTCTAACGGTGGACATTTTTTGAAATGGGTGCTGTATTTTCCAAGTTCCCGTTCCCATGGGAATACAGGGATAAAACATGTTGCATAACATAATATATGTCCATCCTCAGGTTCTAGACTGTCTCTGTACCAAAATTCATATAAATAGGTTCAATAGTTTGGGCAGTTAATGGTAACAAAGAGAAATAGACAGACAGATTTAACTTCGGACTTATAATATTAGTAAAGACTCCCGTTCCCGTGGAAACATGGTGACCGTTCCCGTGAGAGATATGGGGATGAATAAAAGTTTATGTTGCTCAGGGATTATGGAGCATTCCAACGGTGGAAGAGTTTTTGAAATCGGTGCCATAGTGTCAAAGTTCCCGTAAACGTTCCTCCTCCCCTGGGAATATAGGGAATAAATATATGGCGTATGTCCTTCCTCAGGTTCTGAATAATCTTTGCAAAAAATTTAATTTAAATCAGTTTATAAGTTTGAGCGGAAGATGGTAACATAGAACGACGGACAGACAGATCTACTTTCACACTTATTATATTAGTAAGGACTCCCGTTCCCGTAGGAATATGTGGATGAATTAAAGTTTATGTTACTCAGGAATAGTGTAGCATTTTAACGGTGGAAAAATTTTTGAAATCGGTGTCGTAGTTTCTAAGTTCCCGTATACGTTCCCGTTCCCGTGGGTATTTAGGGATAAAATATATAGCCTATGTCCTTCCTCAGGTTCTGAGCAACCTTTGTACAAAATTTCATTTAAATCGGTTTATTAGTTTGGGCGGGTGATGGTAACATAGAACGACGGACAGACAGAGCTTCTTTCACACTTATTATATTAGTAAGAACTCCCGTTCCCGTAGGAATATGTGGATGAATTAAAGTTTATGTTACTCAGGAATAGTGTAGCATTCTAACGGTGGAAAAATTTTTGAAATCGGTGTTGTAGTTTCTAAGTTCCCGTATACGTTTTCGTTCCCGTGGGAATATAGGGATAAAATATATAGCCTATGTCCTTCCTAAGGTTCTGAGCAATCTTTGTACAAAATTTCATTTAAATCTGTTCTTTAGTTTGAGCGGGAGATGGTAACATAGAAAGGTGATCAGACAGAGCTACTTTTGCATTTATAATAATAGTGAGGACCGGTTCCCGAGGGAATATTCGAATGAAATAAAGCCTATGTCCGTCCTTAAGTTCAGTCCAATCTTTGTACAAAATTTCATTTAAATCGGTTTATTAGTTTGGGCGGGAGATGGTAACATAGAACGACGGACAGACAGAGCTTCATTCGCACTTATTAGTAAGGACTCCCGTTCCCGCAGGAATATAAGGATGAATTAAAGTTTATGTTACTTTGGGATAGTAAAGCATTCTATCGGTGGAAAAATTTTTGAAATCGGTGTTGTAGTTTCTAAATTCCCGAATACGTTCCCGTTCCCGTGGGAATTTAGGGATAAAATATATAGCGTATGTCCTTCCTCTGGTTCTAGACTATCTCTGTACAAAATTTCATATCAATCAGTTTGGTAGTTTGGGCGGGAGATGGTAACATAGAAAGCCGGACAGACAGAGGGACTTTCACATTTATAATATTAGTTAGGATAATAACAGGAATTGAGGGAAGTGAGCTTTCGATTGAGATGAAGAAACAGATGGCTATAGGAAACTATAACGATCGATATTACTCAACAATCAAATGTTCTCCCAGGCAGGCTAAGGAAACAGTAAACTGTTCGGAATTAATTTTAAGGACAGATATTATCAAAAGAAATGTCTTTAACAAAAGAAATTTAACCAGAGAAAACTACATAGAAAAACGAAGTTCAGGGCATATCAGAAATTATAAAAGGCTAAGACATAAAGACGAACCCTATTATAGATTAAATCCTCTTCAAAATGTTCATACGTCGAATATTAAAAGACCTTTCAAACTTACAGATACGGACAATGACCAGCCTAATAATATTCCTCGCAGTTATACCAGTAGTGCAAGGGCTACTGCAGGTCAATCAGATTCATGAAGAGATTGGATACACTACAATCAAAATCAAAGAAGTTGAAATTATAAGCGATACAAACACCATACTGCATGTTATTGATATGGGAGAAATAGACAGGTTACTGATGCAAATTGAGACGAACATTCTAAATATGAATATGGACAACAAAGAGTTGTTAAACACAGTAGTTGCCGATATTAAGTCAAAGATAAAATCCATTAAACCAAAAGAATCTAGAAGAAAAAGAGGACTCCTCAACGTTGTGGGTAGTGCACACAAGTGGTTGTTCGGAACAATGAATGACGATGATAGGCAGGAAATTTTAGAACATTTAAAAATAGATGAAGAGAATAACCATAAATCCATTCTAAATTCTAACAAACAAATTTCTATAAATACTCATTTTAATGATACTTTCAATATTCTAAAAAAAGCTATAGAACAGGATAGGAATAAGACAATTGGATTCTTAAATACGATTACAGACCAGAGAAAGTCAGTCGAAGAACATTCTATGTATTAAGATCAGATGATAAAACTCAGATATTTAGAAAACAAAGTAGACCAAACACTAGACAGTATAGCAGCAGCAAAAAACGATATTTTTCACCCCAGTATCCTTACAAGAGAGGAACAGAATCTGTATGATATTGATTTTTATAAGATTAAGCTAGTAAAAGTTGGTATTCTTAAGTACATTAATAAGTCTTTAATCATTGCAATAAGGATTCCTTAAACTTATATAACAGAAGACATTAAGTTAGTTATACCATTGCCAAATACAGATTTTCTAGAAATTGATGAAAATGTTGAAAGATTTGTAACAGTAGGTAATAAGAATTTTGTATACAAAGAAAATAAACTTTTAAGAGATTTGGAAAATAGCAAAAGTTGTATTTGGAAAAATGAATGCCAATTTAAGTATAATAATAAGACAACTATCGAAAGAATTGATGAAGATACGTTACTAATTAAGAATGCTGTAAACGAAAATTTAACTCAAAATTGTGATGATCGAAAAATATTATTAAACAAAAATAGTTTGATTACTTTCTACAACTGTACATTGGAAATCTGTAAAGAGAAATTTTACAATCAAGTAACAAAGATTCAAGCGAAATACTTCTATCCTAGTAACATTGTTAATCAAACTAAGCCAAAAATTGTGAATTTTGAAAAAATTATATTAAAACATTTCGAAAATATAAAAGAAATCAAAGAGTTAAAGTTCCACAAGGGCGTAACATACGGCCTTAATGCTATGTTGATTTTAATTGCAATAGCGTTTTTGATTTTTGTTTTCTTACGGTGGAAAAAGAATAATAATGTAAATATTAAAATTTCAAGTAATGAAACAAATAAGAGAATTCGGGAGAATTCAAAGTTTGTATAGCTCAAAAAGTGTCATCGAACCTCCAAGTTCTGATGACTAACACGAAATTCTAGACACTGTAAATTATTGATGGGAACGGAAACGAAAAGGTTCCGATTACGTACCTGTTGTTTCCGTTGCCAATAAAACTAGGAATAAGCAAATTAGGTATTAGCTATGTGTTAAGATACATTTAAGTTATCAATAAAGAGCTGTCATTACTTGGACACCAACTTGATGGTATATTACTTTCTGTAACTTAACTCACGTTACATTGGTGTCAGAAGTAAGACAAAACTTATTTGATAAAAAAAAGACTAGTACAGTGTAAAAAAAAAGTTAAATTAAATACAGTGAAAATGGGTAAGTTGTTAGAAGAGCTCAGCTGCACTGAGCTTAAAAGTGAGTTAGGTAAGCGATATCTTTCTAGAGCGGGATCGAAAAATGAGCTCGTCCTGCGCAAAAGATCTCCTAGCATTGGAGAATATTCAATATCGCAACAACATTTATCTCAAGCTTCTAGATTCCGTGACCTTGGTGTTCTCTTTAGTACCAACCTCGAATTTAATGAACTCATCAACCTCATTATTAACAAAGCAAATTCAATGCTTGGCTTTATTAAGTGATGGGCAAAGGAATTTAATGACCCTTATGTAACACTCTTCTCTTTATACAACTGTTATGTTCGTCCCCATCTAGAGAATGCTTCTCAGGTGTGGTCACCATTTTATGATATTCATAAATCTCGAATCGAAGCAATACAGCACAGATTTATACGCTTTGCTCTCAAAGGTCTTCCTTGGGAATATCCTTTCAATCTCCCTCCTTATGAAAATCGTATTCGCTTATTAAATCTTCAAACCCTCTCACAGAGAAGAATCAACAATGATTTAGTATTTTTTCATCAATTATTAACCGGTGTTATTGATGCTCCCGACTTGCTCTCCCACATAGGATTCAACTATCGCGGAGGAACTCACCAACTACGTAATTTAGAGTTTATACATCGCTCCCACCACCGAACTAACTATGGCATGCATGAGCCATTAGCTCGCATGAGTAGGTTATTCAACTCTAATCCTTTTATTGCCGATTTCAACATCTGTAAAAATAGTTTAAAATTAATATTAAGAACCAGTTTACCATCTGCATGATTTATGTTAAGTAGTTTTTTTTTTATTACTGTACTTTAATTTCGTTTTTTATTTATAAACCTTGTTTAGTATTGTTTCACTAGTTAAGTATGCTCAATTAATGTTAATTTTAATTTAATTTAAGTTTTAATTTGTTAATTTTGTAATGTTTTTTATTTTTCCTCGCATACGTTCCCTTTGAGCTTGTGTTGGCGTTATTTACTAACCACTAACACTTGCATTAATGATGAAGAGCGTAGATAAGTGTGTACAAATGAGCTTGCTCTAAGTTCAGTACCACTTAAGTCTCTGAGATGCAAAAAAAACGGCTATTTTCTACAAATTATATCTATATATATAAATTAAAGTTTGGTTTTGTGTACGTTCGCTAACCGGCCAAACCGATTGACCGATTTCTTAATTTTTTTTTAAAATTAAAGAAGAGTATGAGTAGAAGGTTTAGGACAATAAAAATTTTTTTTTCAAATAAAGGAAGTTAGTTAAAAAAATAATTAAGTTTCAATTATTTTCCCATGTAAAATTACAATACAAACAGCCTAGATGCTCACAATGCTTTCTATGTATTTTAATATAACTCCTCCTAGATGTATTCCCTACTACATTTTGCGGCTGTCAAACAAGCACCATTGAATAACTATATATAGAAGCTGACACCCGAATTAAACAACTTTCTCAAACTCGGCATAAGAAGATTGTTACCTAGCAATAGCATTGTATATATAATAGAGTGGTCCTTATTTCACTTTTTTGCGAAAATTGAGTGCGACGCCCCCTAAATCGATTCTAAAAAATTAAAAAAAAATTCCTTAATTTTTTCATATTTTTATCTCAAACCCTTCCTGGCCCTATTTTCCTGTCATTTTTGAACTAATAAACGGAAAAATTTCGAATTAGGCTCAAATGAAGCGTCTCTGAACACTCTACAGCCACGTGTTTTTTTGATAAAATTAAGATCATTTGCTTATACTCTATTTTTAATAAACAAAAAGGCTGATTTCTTATTTCGCTCAATCTGCCAAAAGTAAACAACATTTTGACATGGATTATTTTTTCAAAGATATCTACGGCAATTTAAATGATATAACATTAAATTAATTTTTTTTTATTTATTATTTCATTTGTTATTAACATGTTATTAACAAAAACTCGATAAACAATTTTTTTTATAACAGCAGCCGTCTTTGAACGGATGATCGAAAAAAACAAAAACTTTTTAATGAAATAGGGTCAGGAAGGGCTAGGAATAAAAATTTTAAAAAATTAGGGAATTTTTTTTTCCTGATTTAGAACCAACCTGGGGGGCGTCCCAAATTTTTTTTTCCTAAGGACCACTCTAATTTATATAATTTATAGTAGAACCATTTGCCGATTTAAGAATGTTTTGTTTTTAGGGCACGGAGCGCTGCAGTCGCCTGTAAAAAACGTAAAAAAAATGCGAGTAGTCTTGTGGAATGTATTTAAAAGAGAGCCAGATAAATGTTTTAAGAGACTGATCATATGGCAAAAATATTTAAGCGGGATTCGTGATGTTGTGATTTTGTTTTGGTTCTCATTTGTGGGTATGTGTAAAGTTCCTTGGAAAATTACATTTGCTTTGAAGAAACTGGTGTGAGACATAAATATAAGTATATTTTTGCGTTTTTTCATTTCTTTCGATTGAAATTACTTGCATAAGGAGCAAATAGCAACGTTGCATTATTTCACTTTGGAAATTATTCCAATTGCTTTGAAATACCTACGTACCTTACTGAAATGAATGAAAGATATTTTTGCAGTGGGGATGCAAATAAATGGAATTATTGAATAATTTCAAACACAATGTAGTAAATACAAAGACCATTTATTTAACACAACCTGTTACAAATTCTAACAGAATTCAATGACAGGTGCGTAAAATATTTTCGAAGAGATATTTACCAGCACGGTAAAGCCTTTAAATTACTTTATAGGAAACAGAAACATTTTTTTTATTAAGCTACCTATAAAGTTCAGATTATAGGTACCTACTATTGAGAACCGTGATGTGGTGATTAAATTTTTTTTTTTTTTGGGTACGCGTAAGTAAAAATCCTTCAAAGATTTCTCAAATGCATGCATTCGAAAGAACTGATGTGAGACAAAGTCATAATGTTTTTGTAATTCTTATTTTATTTTGATTGAAATGAAACAAATAGGTAGCAACGTTGCATTATTTCACTTTGGAAATTATTCTAATTGCTTTGAAATAATACATATCTAATCTAATAACCATTTATTTTATCAAAACTAGTTACAAATTCTAACAAAATTCAATGACAGGTGCATAAAATATTTTAGTGTAGACATTTACCAGCAAGGTTTAAAGGAGATAGCTTTGTATATAGAATATTTATAGTCATCGCCTTTTTAAGAGAAAGTGCCGGCTCTTGTTAACATCACCCTAATTTTAAATTGGGGTCATTAACAAACGATTTATAAACATCAGACTAGCTTTAACTAAACTCCTTGAAATTAGAAGACGTCCGCTTTTTTTTGAATTTTTCTGGTATACAGGTGTACACACCAGAAAAATTTAAAAAGAATTTCTTTATTTTCCAAGACAAGAAAATAAAAAAATGGTGTTAAAGTAGACCCTTTTTCCAATACAGCCATCTATAATTTGAGAGAAAAATTGGAAATTGACAAAACTGCCAAATTTATAATTTTCATCCGATCGTAAAAATTGTAGCTGGCTATATGTGAAAACATATGGAGAGTATGCAGTAAAGATTTTAAGACGATTCGTTAATATTTGCGTAAGTTACAGCGGCTGCAAATTTGAAATACAGTAATCCGCGGATAAATACCCCCCGCTTAGTTGCGTTACCCGTTTAATTGACCTCAATCCTAGGCAAAAAAAAGATCACATAAGAAATATACATAAAATTTCCCGTTTAAATGCATTCCGCTTAATTGCGTTTCCCGGTTAAATGGTCCAAAAATCAAAACTCTTTTTTCAATTTGAAGCAAATTGCCCGGTTAATTGAACGAAAAAAACCAAATCATTGAAGTCACTTTTTGCTTACCCCTTAAATGATTGATGATGAATTGGTCGCATTGTTGCGCGCCTACAAGTTAATAGTCAAATTGACATGACTTAAATCGTTGTGAGATTTTTTACTCTCTCGTGAGCACTCTCTTTTGTGCACTGCTACAAAAAATCGCTGTTCTGTAACGGCATTAGACTGACTTTCGCTCAATTTCGGTGCATTTCGTGCGAATTTTCAGTAAAGAAACACACCTATTTATTATTAGGTTTGTTCGTAAAAACCCTGGGGTCGCCACAAAGCGTTTTTTTTTTTGAGAAACCTAAGGTCGCCCTGAATGTCAAATTGAGTGTTTTTTAGCCCTGGGGTTGACCTGGGTTTTCCCTCAACTCACCCTAGGTTTTTGCTGTGGCGAGTTGAGGGCTGTCAAATGGCATGTATTTTTATTCAAACGACAGGGATGTGTGGTGATTTTGTGGATTTGCGTTTTTTGATAATTGGAAAACCCAGGTTTTTTTTAAGATTGTCAAGAAAAGTTGGGTCAACCCTGGGTAAAGTTCAACGAACGAGCCTATTGTTTGCTGAAACATCAGAGTTTAGCGACTGCAAATTAATATCTTGAAAATGTGTAAGGAAACAATGCAGGTGAAAATTACAGATTCTTACCGTGATATAATGTTCTAGCCAAATGAAAAGCAAATCTGACTAATTCCCTCTTGTACGCTTGCTAAAGATATACGCACGGATTATGTACCAATTCATAATTTATGTGTTGTGTACATTATGAAAAATTGTTCCTTTTCAATCATTCCTAGGCTGAAATTGTTTTGTTCTTTTTTTTATGTCTTAGCATTATATGTTAATCTTCCGTTCAATAAAAATTTGATTTTCATTAAAAAGGTTCTTCTTGACTTTCTTGCCAAAGTCGTAAAAAAAATCGCTTTATTGCGTTTTCATTTCAATTAAGCGGGGTTTTTCTAAATGGGACAGCAGATCAATTAAGCGGGATTCTTTTAATTGCGTTCACCTGTTAAATGCGTCTAAAGTTGTGCATTTAAGGTGACGCAATTAACTGGGGAGCACTGTATGCAGTTTTGAGAAAAACGCGTTTAAAGGTTTTAAAATCGTCAGAGCCATTTTTTAAAAAAAATAAGGTTTCAAAAATTCAAGTACACAATTTTAAAGATCTTACTAAAAGATAAATTGACAAAAGAAAAATGAAATAAATCAAACATACCGTTTTGAAAAATTTAGAAAAAACTGATTGTTTTAAAAAATATTATTGAAAATTCAAAATAAACAAATTTTTCGAATTATGACATGCAATCTCTTTTAAACAACTTTGCACTTTTAAAATATGAAATTTCGTCAAAAGCGCATCAGCCATTAGCGAGAAAGTCGGCTTTGAAAAAATGGGCTATGGGTGGTATCGTTTTTAGACTTAAACCGAAAAAATGTTCACATCATAAAATCACACGATGTTGACGAAATTTTGTATTTAAGAAGTTTTAAGTTTTTTAAAAATGATTATATATCAACATTTGAAAAATTCTAGCTTTTGAAATTTTAATTTTTTTTTTTTAATTTTGATTTCTTAAAATAATTTCAAAACGATATTTTTTGTTTTTTTCTTAAATTTTTGTCAAAACAACTTCTACAAAGATCTTTAGGTTTTGGATTTCTAAGAACCTCGCTACACCTGTAAGCCTCCCCACAGACCATAACTGCAAACTTTGAAGAAAATCGGTCAAGAGTTTAAGGCTGTCTATTCATATGCGGATAGACAGAAACACAGAAACACAGGCAAAAAAGTTATTTTCTTGAATTTCGAAGCACGAGCCTCCCGGGTAACAAGCACACATGGTAACCATTACGCTACCATATGATATATCTATACTATATGGTATTACAAATAAGTTTTTTCTTCCCATATATTTAGCTTCGAACAATCAAAACGAGAAAAAGTAGGGTTAAAAAAATTTCTTTTCTCTCCTTTATACGTATTTCAAAAATATTTTGTCAAAGTTTCTAGTCGATCGGAGACAAATTGAAGACGATATAAATATTCTTATACCTGCTTGATCTGAGCACACATTTGTTACCTGGCAGCTTTAAAGCGTTTTTCTTATAACTCACATTTTTAAAGTTGGTGCCTACAGAAGGGTTTTTGGAATTGAGTATCTAGGTCTTGAAATGGTACCTGCCATACAATTGATATGATAATACTTATTATTCAAAAACAGCTTCAAGCACTTCGATAAAATTTTATGTGAAGGATTAATTTTAAATTGTCTTTATAATGTAAAAAAAAATTTGAAAAAGTCTAAAAATGGCTCTTTTCAAAAACGACTTTCTCGTTAAAGGCTTAACATGTTGACGAAATGAATTTTAGAAGTTCTTAGATTTTTTTAAGAAAGACTAAATATCAACATTTAAAAAAATTTAATTTTTGAAGCTATTTTAAAAAAAATTTTGATTTTTAAAAATAACTTCAAAACAATATTTTTTTTTCAAAACAGCTTCTATCAAGTTCTTAAGCTTTGAATACTGGATTTCTAAAAACATCGTTTTTAAAAAAAGTGAAAAATAAAAAAGGTTTTTTTTAGACTGCTCCAATAGTTTTGATTAAATTTTCACCGTTGATATGTATTAGCAGCTGCAAAAGTGGGGTTTTTTAGACTTTCGCTTGAAGCCTTTGAAATATTTCATTTCATTTTTTTCAATATTTTGCGTGTCTTAATTCATTTTTCGTAATTAATGCGTAGTTGGCAGCTCTGAATCCCCAAATATATTACGCAAGTTTGTACAACCCAGCCATGCTCAATTTTAAGTGAATTAACCCTATCCGTCTTTTAAACTGCTATAATGAATATCAAAAAAAGAATAATAGGTACAACAAAATATGTACATAATATTAAATGAACTAGAATTTTGCTTTCAAAATTTATTTTTAACAATAATCAATCAAAGTTTCACATGCAAAATTTATTATCTGCTAGGCTCTTTTAAGATTTCAACGAAAATGTAGAAATCAAAAAAACCTACACACAATGACTTTGAAAAAACTTAATTTTCATGTGCCTGCCACAAATAAAATTTCTGACCTACCTCACTAACGCACAAACGAAAAGGTCTCAAACATGAATTTCCTTGAAATGATTATTTTTTGTCCTTACGAGCATTGTCTTGCATAATCTTCTTTGTCGTCCCTCGTCCCTTAGACTATACCAATGCCATACATTATACTTATACATACACCCGATCTACGGGTTCCTCTTTGAATTGTGCACAGCAGTTCAAAAAGAGAACTCAATGTTTATAAATTAAATTTCAAAGAGCAAAAATCTTAACATCCACAAATGTTCTTTTTCTCTCTGTAAAAATTTCATGTGGAACTTGTTAGTACGAACCGCAGGCTGGTGGTGCGCCACCAGTCAAAAAGTCTACACAATTCTACTATAGTTTTTATATACAATGATAAAAACTATAGTAGAATTGTGTAGACTTTTTGACTGGTGGCGCACCACCAGCCTGCGGTTCGTACTAACAAGTTCCACATGAAATTTTTACAGAGAGAAAAAGAACATTTGTGGATGTTAAGATTTTTGCTCTTTGAAATTTAATTTATAAACATTGAGTTCTCTTTTTGAACTGCTGTGCACAATTCAAAGAGGAACCCGTAGATCGGGTGTATGTATAAGTATAATGTATGGCATTGGTATAGTCTAAGGGACGAGGGACGACAAAGAAGATTATGCAAGACAATGCTCGTAAGGACAAAAAATAATCATTTCAAGGAAATTCATGTTTGAGACCTTTTCGTTTGTGCGTTAGTGAGGTAGGTCAGAAATTTTATTTGTGGCAGGCACATGAAAATTAAGTTTTTTCAAAGTCATTGTGTGTAGGTTTTTTTGATTTCTACATTTTCGTTGAAATCTTAAAAGAGCCTAGCAGATAATAAATTTTGCATGTGAAACTTTGATTGATTATTGTTAAAAATAAATTTTGAAAGCAAAATTCTAGTTCATTTAATATTATGTACATATTTTGTTGTACCTATTATTCTTTTTTTGATATTCATTATAGCAGTTTAAAAGACGGATAGGGTTAATTCACTTAAAATTGAGCATGGCTGGGTTGTACAAACTTGCGTAATATATTTGGGGATTCAGAGCTGCCAACTACGCATTAATTACGAAAAATGAATTAAGACACGCAAAATATTGAAAAAAATGAAATGAAATATTTCAAAGGCTTCAAGCGAAAGTCTAAAAAACCCCACTTTTGCAGCTGCTAATACATATCAACGGTGAAAATTTAATCAAAACTATTGGAGCAGTCTAAAAAAAACCTTTTTTATTTTTCACTTTTTTTAAAAACGATGTTTTTAGAAATCCAGTATTCAAAGCTTAAGAACTTGATAGAAGCTGTTTTGAAAAAAAAAATATTGTTTTGAAGTTATTTTTAAAAATCAAAATTTTTTTTAAAATAGCTTCAAAAATTAAATTTTTTTAAATGTTGATATTTAGTCTTTCTTAAAAAAATCTAAGAACTTCTAAAATTCATTTCGTCAACATGTTAAGCCTTTAACGAGAAAGTCGTTTTTGAAAAGAGCCATTTTTAGACTTTTTCAAATTTTTTTTTACATTATAAAGACAATTTAAAATTAATCCTTCACATAAAATTTTATCGAAGTGCTTGAAGCTGTTTTTGAATAATAAGTATTATCATATCAATTGTATGGCAGGTACCATTTCAAGACCTAGATACTCAATTCCAAAAACCCTTCTGTAGGCACCAACTTTAAAAATGTGAGTTGTAAGAAAAACGCTTTTAAGCTGCCAGGTAACAAATGTGTGCTCAGATCAAGCAGATATAAGAATATTTATATCGTCTTCAATTTGTCTCCGATCGACTAGAAACTTTGACAAAATATTTTTGAAATACGTATAAAGGAGAGAAAAGAAATTTTTTTAACCCTACTTTTTCTCGTTTTGATTGTTCGAAGCTAAATATATGGGAAGAAAAAACTTATTTGTAATACCATATAGTATAGATATATCATATGGTAGCGTAATGGTTACCATGTGTGCTTGTTACCCGGGAGGCTCGTGCTTCGAAATTCAAGAAAATAACTTTTTTGCCTGTGTTTCTGTGTTTCTGTCTGTCCGCATATGAATAGACAGCCTTAAACTCTTGACCGATTTTCTTCAAAGTTTGCAGTTATGGTCTGTGGGGAGGCTTACAGGTGTAGCGAGGTTTTTAGAAATCCAAAACCTAAAGATCTTTGTAGAAGTTGTTTTGACAAAAATTTAAGAAAAAAACAAAAAAATATCGTTTTGAAATTATTTTAAGAAATCAAAATTAAAAAAAAAAAATTTAAATTTCAAAAGCTAGAATTTTTCAAATGTTGATATATAATCATTTTTAAAAAACTTAAAACTTCTTAAATACAAAATTTCGTCAACATCGTGTGATTTTATGATGTGAACATTTTTTCGGTTTAAGTCTAAAAACGATACCACCCATAGCCCATTTTTTCAAAGCCGACTTTCTCGCTAATGGCTGATGCGCTTTTGACGAAATTTCATATTTTAAAAGTGCAAAGTTGTTTAAAAGAGATTGCATGTCATAATTCGAAAAATTTGTTTATTTTGAATTTTCAATAATATTTTTTAAAACAATCAGTTTTTTCTAAATTTTTCAAAACGGTATGTTTGATTTATTTCATTTTTCTTTTGTCAATTTATCTTTTAGTAAGATCTTTAAAATTGTGTACTTGAATTTTTGAAACCTTATTTTTTTTAAAAAATGGCTCTGACGATTTTAAAACCTTTAAACGCGTTTTTCTCAAAACTGCATACAGTGCTCCCCAGTTAATTGCGTCACCTTAAATGCACAACTTTAGACGCATTTAACAGGGGAACGCAATTAAAAGAATCCCGCTTAATTGATCTGCTGTCCCATTTAGAAAAACCCCGCTTAATTGAAATGAAAACGCAATAAAGCGATTTTTTTTACGACTTTGGCAAGAAAGTCAAGAAGAACCTTTTTAATGAAAATCAAATTTTTATGGAACGGAAGATTAACATATAATGCTAAGACATAAAAAAAAGAACAAAACAATTTCAGCCTAGGAATGATTGAAAAGGAACAATTTTTCATAATGTACACAACACATAAATTATGAATTGGTACATAATCCGTGCGTATATCTTTAGCAAGCGTACAAGAGGGAATTAGTCAGATTTGCTTTTCATTTGGCTAGAACATTATATCACGGTAAGAATCTGTAATTTTCACCTGCATTGTTTCCTTACACATTTTCAAGATATTAATTTGCAGTCGCTAAACTCTGATGTTTCAGCAAACAATAGGCTCGTTCGTTGAACTTTACCCAGGGTTGACCCAACTTTTCTTGACAATCTTAAAAAAAACCTGGGTTTTCCAATTATCAAAAAACGCAAATCCACAAAATCACCACACATCCCTGTCGTTTGAATAAAAATACATGCCATTTGACAGCCCTCAACTCGCCACAGCAAAAACCTAGGGTGAGTTGAGGGAAAACCCAGGTCAACCCCAGGGCTAAAAAACACTCAATTTGACATTCAGGGCGACCTTAGGTTTCTCAAAAAAAAAAACGCTTTGTGGCGACCCCAGGGTTTTTACGAACAAACCTAATAATAAATAGGTGTGTTTCTTTACTGAAAATTCGCACGAAATGCACCGAAATTGAGCGAAAGTCAGTCTAATGCCGTTACAGAACAGCGATTTTTTGTAGCAGTGCACAAAAGAGAGTGCTCACGAGAGAGTAAAAAATCTCACAACGATTTAAGTCATGTCAATTTGACTATTAACTTGTAGGCGCGCAACAATGCGACCAATTCATCATCAATCATTTAAGGGGTAAGCAAAAAGTGACTTCAATGATTTGGTTTTTTTCGTTCAATTAACCGGGCAATTTGCTTCAAATTGAAAAAAGAGTTTTGATTTTTGGACCATTTAACCGGGAAACGCAATTAAGCGGAATGCATTTAAACGGGAAATTTTATGTATATTTCTTATGTGATCTTTTTTTTGCCTAGGATTGAGGTCAATTAAACGGGTAACGCAACTAAGCGGGGGGTATTTATCCGCGGATTACTGTATTTCAAATTTGCAGCCGCTGTAACTTACGCAAATATTAACGAATCGTCTTAAAATCTTTACTGCATACTCTCCATATGTTTTCACATATAGCCAGCTACAATTTTTACGATCGGATGAAAATTATAAATTTGGCAGTTTTGTCAATTTCCAATTTTTCTCTCAAATTATAGATGGCTGTATTGGAAAAAGGGTCTACTTTAACACCATTTTTTTATTTTCTTGTCTTGGAAAATAAAGAAATTCTTTTTAAATTTTTCTGGTGTGTACACCTGTATACCAGAAAAATTCAAAAAAAAGCGGACGTCTTCTAATTTCAAGGAGTTTAGTTAAAGCTAGTCTGATGTTTATAAATCGTTTGTTAATGACCCCAATTTAAAATTAGGGTGATGTTAACAAGAGCCGGCACTTTCTCTTAAAAAGGCGATGACTATAAATATTCTATATACAAAGCTATCTCCTTTAAACCTTGCTGGTAAATGTCTACACTAAAATATTTTATGCACCTGTCATTGAATTTTGTTAGAATTTGTAACTAGTTTTGATAAAATAAATGGTTATTAGATTAGATATGTATTATTTCAAAGCAATTAGAATAATTTCCAAAGTGAAATAATGCAACGTTGCTACCTATTTGTTTCATTTCAATCAAAATAAAATAAGAATTACAAAAATATTATGACTTTGTCTCACATCAGTTCTTTCGAATGCATGCCTTTGAGAAATCTTTGAAGGATTTTTACTTACGCGTACCCAAAAAAAAAAAATTTAATCACCACATCACGGTTCTCAATAGTAGGTACCTATAATCTGAACTTTATAGGTAACTTAATAAAAAAAATGTTTCTGTTTCCTATAAAGTAATTTAAAGGCTTTACCGTGCTGGTAAATATCTCTTCGAAAATATTTTACGCACCTGTCATTGAATTCTGTTAGAATTTGTAACAGGTTGTGTTAAATAAATGGTCTTTGTATTTACTACATTGTGTTTGAAATTATTCAATAATTCCATTTATTTGCATCCCCACTGCAAAAATATCTTTCATTCATTTCAGTAAGGTACGTAGGTATTTCAAAGCAATTGGAATAATTTCCAAAGTGAAATAATGCAACGTTGCTATTTGCTCCTTATGCAAGTAATTTCAATCGAAAGAAATGAAAAAACGCAAAAATATACTTATATTTATGTCTCACACCAGTTTCTTCAAAGCAAATGTAATTTTCCAAGGAACTTTACACATACCCACAAATGAGAACCAAAACAAAATCACAACATCACGAATCCCGCTTAAATATTTTTGCCATATGATCAGTCTCTTAAAACATTTATCTGGCTCTCTTTTAAATACATTCCACAAGACTACTCGCATTTTTTTTACGTTTTTTACAGGCGACTGCAGCGCTCCGTGCCCTAAAAACAAAACATTCTTAAATCGGCAAATGGTTCTACTATAAATTATATATACAATGGTAAAATCATAAAAAAATCAAACATAATAAAAGAAGTCAGTGTATAACAAAAAAGAGAATTTGGTCAACCGAGCTAATGAGCAGCACAAAAAAACAATACACATACCATTCGCATTCAGAAAAAAATCAGTTCATGTACATAATCTAATGATCGAAGATAAATGGTGTTGGCTGGGAAAACCTATTGCGTTTTCTTCTGACATTTGCGATGGTCCGTCCAAAAGGGTAACTATTAAAAATTTTGCCCTCCTTTCACTCATTGAAGGGGTTTTTTTTTTTTTTGCTGTCCATTGGTAAAAATGGTTTTCAGATATCAAATAACTTATCTCTTTAGAGCGCATTCTTTTTTAATTACACGGTTTTTATTTATTTCGCAGTGCATTTTTAATTTTAGAAGCAGTTTCTTTTTAAAAGCAAAGTATGTACATAAGTAGAATTCGTATTTGTCCGTGAGTTCAATTTTGTGCTGAAATATAATATTTCACAAGGCACCAAAAACCAAACAAACCAAACCATGTAATGCATTGAATAGAACATAAATCAGGTTTTGACGCTTGGTTTCAAAATTGTGTCATTTTTCGTGTTTTTTTTATATAGTTGGCCACAGAAAAAAGTAAGTGCAGTGGTACATTTTCTTCAACTTTCTTTTATGCCGATGCAATTGAAAGTGAAAGCTTGAGTGGGCAAAAAACACCAAAACTATCAAAATTTTTGTGTTTGCAGGTGTGTCAAAATAGAAATAACATAACGAATTTAAAGTTTTTTATTTTTATCCCAGGTGTTGTTTAACGAAAATTAAATTCCCTACGTCAAAAATAGGATTTTTTGAATCACATTGTTAATTCTGTCTTGCTTATTGTAGATGAATAACTTGTCAACAGTGTTCTGTTGCCAAAAGCAAGCTTTATTATTTTAAAGGTTTTTGCTTCGCTAAATCTAAATATGAGCTCAGAATTTATCAATAGCTCACGTTTCTGAGATATTAGTAGCTCTATAAAACTGGCAGGGCTAAATGAGCAAAAATTAAAAAAAATTGCTCAAAATTTGTTGCTAATTTGTTGCTAATTAGTTGCGAAAAAATCGATTTTGTTGCTCCAGCCGATCCCGAGAAATCGACAAACATGCCAGCTTTACATAAAAATAGCATGAAAAATAGCGAAAAAGACTAAGAATTGTGAAAACAAATAGACTGCATTTTGTTGCTAATTTGTTGCTAACCAGTTGTGAAAAAATCGATTATGTTGCTCCAACCGATCCCGAGAAATCGACAAACATGCTAGCTTCACATAAAAATAGCATGAAACATAGCGAAAAAGGGTAAGAATTGTGGAAATAAACAGACTGCAATTTGTTGCTAATTTGTTGCTAACCAGTTGTGAAATAATCGATTTTGTTGCTCCAGCCGATCCCGAGAATTCGACAAACATGCTAGCTTCACATAAAAATAGCATGAAACATAGCGAAAAAGACTAAGAATTGTGGAAACAAATAGACTGCATTTTGTTGCTAATTTGTTGCTAACCAGGTGTGAAAAAATCGATTATGTTGCTCCAGCCGATCCCGAGAAATCGACAAACATGCTAGCTTCACATAAAAATAGCATGAAACAAAGCGAAAAAGGGTAAGAATTGTGAAAACAAATAGACTGCATTTTGTTGTTAATTTGTTGCTGTAAGATCGTGCAAAATTCAATTGTCGAAAAAAAAAATTTTCATGTTTTTTACACAAATAAAATTTTTGAACGTTTATGCTTGCTTAACTCTCGGTTTTTCGGGAATAAACAAACAAATTGATTTTTTTGCTCATCGTTGCATCAGTTATCAATGTCCGGAGAGTCAGCAACAAAATAGAAACCGGGAGATCGGGTGAGTTTCTGATCGGTATCATTGTAAACCGTGCAAAATTTCATCACACATTTATTTATCATGATGAACAGTTAGATGGATCCATTTTATTAAAGTGCGAAACAACTGTGGAACAAATTATAATGAGATCATTTATGAATACACCGAGTGCTGAGATTATGATCAAGTGCAATACATGTTCAGTAAACCATGTAAGAGACATGATTGCACCACTGATATATACGTCTGACATGCAAAAAAATGAAATCGAGATGGAACAGTTTGATAATTTATCCATGGTAACCCAATGCAGAGCACAGGGATGTACAGGAATGAGACAAACCTCAATTTCTTCTTTATACATATCAATACTTTTGAATACGCGAAAATTAAAAAGTATATTACATCTGACTAGTTTAAGCTTATAATTAACAGGGGACATAGTTGTTTTTGAAGTGTTGGATGCTGGAACAAATATGAAAACGAAATTAAATAATCTGCCAAAATATCTTAAAAACCCTACAAACTTTGGAGAAATGTACAGACTTGTTGGAGTCGCAGATTTTATGCCTCCTAGATTGGTGACCAGGACATCTTTTGGTCATTTTACCGCGGTATGTTTGCGAGGGACTCAATGGATAGAGTATGATGATCGAAATCCAAAAGAAATTTTAAGAAAAGCGAATCATTTTGTGTATCTGAGAATATTAATGTATGTAAAAGTGCAATAAAGAAGTACATATTTCCGAAAAATTATTCGAAAAATTTAAACTGTTTTTAGTTTGAAAAATCTGTATCGTAAGAGTATTTTTTAAATTTACTTACATTTATATGGATAAACGTAAATGTGCATTTTATTCACCAACTAGTTCCCAGAAAATATTTTTAACTTCCCGCTAAGAAAATTGAAAATTTTTTGAAAATTGGGAAGTTATTGGTTCTACCCCGTTTTTCGAAAATCCAGTTTTCCTCTATATTGACGCTATATTGACGGTTCCCGTGAGGGTGTCCTGATTTCTGAACTTAGCGGGAAGTTGCAGAGATAGCCTCTAGGTTACTTCTAATACTCTAGGTTACTTTCTAAGTACTAGAAAAAAATGAAATCCAAACAATTACTATTCAGCACAGTAATCAATTAGATATTGAAAAAAAAAAATACGATTTTAACAACAAAATCAATTATGTTTATCCTGGGAAAATGGAGATTCAAGCAAGCCTGCACGGTTTACAATGATACCGATCAGAAACTCACCCGATCTCCCGGTTTCTATTTTGTTGCTGACTCTCCGGACATTGGTAACTGATGCAACGATGAGCAACGAAACCAATTTGTTTGTTTATTCCCGAAAAACCGAGAGTTAAACAAGCATTAAAAAACATGAAATTTTTTTTTTCGACAATTGAATTTTGCACGATCTTACAGCAACAAATTAACAACAAAATGCAGTCTATTTGTTTTCACAATTCTTACCCTTTTTCGCTATGTTTCATGCTATTTTTATGTGAAGCTAGCATGTTTGTCGATTTCTCGGGATCGGCTGGAGCAACAAAATCGATTTTTTCACAACTGGTTAGCAGCAAATTAGCAACAAAATGCAGTCTATTTGTTTCCACAATTCTTAGTCTTTTTCGCTATGTTTCATGCTATTTTTATGTGAAGCTAGCATGTTTGTCGATTTCTCGGGAGCGGCTGGAGCAACAAAATCGATTTTTTCGCAACTAAGTAGCAACAAATTTTGAGCTAATTTTTTTTTAATTTTTGCTCATTTAGCCCTGCCGGTCTTATAGAGCTGATATTAGCCGTTAAAAACCGAAAAAATTCAGTTTTTGCTGTCTTTGTGCCTCTGTTTTAACATAAAAAATATGCTAGCCCAAAAACAAACCATTGCTTTTCCGATAATTTTGTATCCGCTGAATTCATATCTGGTCTCGAAATGGCTCTATTTACATCAAATTTTTGAGATATTTGGCTTCAAAAAATGCGATATATAGTCATGCATTATTTTGAGGACTCTTGCAGAAATTAGAGTAAGAAAACATATTTTTGAAGGTTTTGGACTTAAAAAACTGAGCTTTCAAGTTATAATTTCCTTTCGAGATTGCACTTAGACCTCAAAATAATGTATGACCCTGTTTTCTTCTTAGTCTTTCCTCAGCCAATTGAATCAATGTCCAAATCAAAATAAGCTTTAGCTAATTTAAAAGTCTTTATTGTTCGAAAGTTTAATGTGAAGTGAAGATCAAAAATATTTATTTTGATAAATACTAAAAAGTATTCTTAGTTATTTTTGAAACTTGAAACTAAAAAGTAAAGTAAAATCTTCAAAGTTAAATACTCCCACTTTTAGTTACAAGTCAATATAAATGATAAACGTATAAATATTAAAGATTAAAGAAACAAAAATTAATGTTGATTCTTCGATTCAACGTTCATCAGATCTCGAAAATGTTGATGCTTAACCTTGGGCAAAGATCTGGTCATAACATCTGCTAATTGTTCGTTTGTGGGCACATATTTAAGTTCATAATATCCTTCTTCAAATTTATCACGAATGAAGTGATATCGAACGTCAATATGTTTGGTTCTCTTGTGGTACTCTGGATTGTTGATGATACGTATTGCGCTCTGATTGTCAGTATAGAATATTGGTGCCTGTAATGTAGATTGTAGCAATTCTTCTATTAAATTCTTCAACCAGATCCTTTCTTTGACTGCGTGAGCTGCTGCCATATACTCGGATTCTGTCGTTGATAGAGCAACAGATTTTTGACGCTCAGAACTCCAACTGATGATGCTATTTCCAAGCATGAAAACATATCCAGATGTTGATCTTCTTGTAGCAACGTCTCCGGCATAATCTGCATCACTGTAGCCAGATAAACTGATATTATTTTCGCTTTTAAATGTAATTCCCATGTCCATCGTCCCTCTTAAGTATTTAAAAATGCGTTTGACTACATTAACATGTGCTACTGCTGGTTTCTCCATTAACCACTTACATTTCCTACTGCAAAACAGATATCTGGTCTAGTAGCTACCATCAAATACATTAAGCTACCGATAGCTTCACGATATAGAAATTTTACATCTTCTTGAGCTTCGAAATCCCCAAGATTTTGTGAAGTGTCCGATGGTGTTGTTACAGCATTACAATTTGACATTTTGAAACGATCCAAGATTTTTCTTGCGTATCCTTGTTGATGCAGATGAATAGAATCTTCTCGTTGGATTATTTCGAGTCCAAGAAAACAATTTAATGAAGATATTTTTATTTCAAATTCTTTCTGCAGATGTTCAATTACAGATACCATTGCTTCTTCTCTTTCAGCTGCAATCAAACCATCATCGACATAAATTCCCAGAATCATCATACCTTCTCTGCCATTGTACACAAATACACATGGGTCAGAGTTGCACGCTTTAAAACCAAACTTGTTTATGAAGGATGTAAACTTTTTATTCCAGCAGCGTGACGCTTGCTTCAAACCATACAAGCTTTTGAATAACTTGCAAACTTGTTTTGTACCATCTTCATATCCAATCGGCTGGTTCATGTAGACATCATCTTCTAAAACACCTTTCAAGAAAGCTGTCTTTACGTCAAACTGTTTCAGTTTCATGCGTTTCGATGCTACCATTGCCAAAACTGTTCTAATCGAAGTGAATTTCACAACGGGACTAAACGTTTCTTCGTAGTCAATTCCATTCTCTTGTGTGAAACCACACACCACCAGTCGCGCCTTGTATCGATCAATACTTCCATCTGGATTCTGTTTAATTTTAAAAATCCATCTATTATCAATTACCTTCTGGTTGAGAGGACGGTCAACCAAATTCCATGTTCTGTTTTTAATAAGTGATTGATATTTTTCGTCCATCGATAGCTTCCACTGTTCGCAGTCTTTCGATATGATGGCTTCTTGGTATGTTCTGGGCTCTTCTCTTACAGCGAGAACTGCGGTATGAACTTCAGATTCAATGCAAATTGATTGTTTTGGCTCACTTCTTTCACGAAGACGACGTTTACTAATGTTCTTCTTATCTACATCGCACAAAGCACCTTGCTTTTCCTGAACCTCTTCTGATTCTGATACTGCTACTTCTTCATGAATTTCATTCTCATATGCATTTTCATTCATTGGTGAATCTTCAATTTCGATGGATGTTGTTGATTTCTCAAGTAAAAATACAACGTCTCTAGCAATTTCGATTTTGTTCGAAATAGGGTTCCAAACCCTATACCCCTTGGACTGGTTATCATAACCAACGAACAAGCACTTCAGAGATTTTGCATCAAGTTTTTGTCGCTTTTCTTTTGGAATATGTATGAATACTTCAGTTCCAAAAACTTACAAATGGTCGATTTTTGGTTGCTTGTTATACCACAGTTCATAGGGTGATCTTCCCGCAACTGTACTTGTTCCAGTTCGATTAAGAACATAAACCGCTGAATTCACTGCTTCGGCCCAAAATCGCTTGCACATACATTTGGAATGAATCATTGTCCTCGCTGCCTCTATAATAGTCATTCACAAATTCAGTTCCGTTGTCCGATCTGAAAATGTGAATGTTGTGACCATTTTCTTTTTGCATCATTCGAATAAATTTCTTGATATTGCTTAGGTTAGGTTAGGTTAGGTTGAAATGGTTGTCAGGAAAACAACTGACACACTTAGACCAGTATTTGGTCCATTGTGATACCATAAGAATTAAACGAGGAAGAACCCCACTTAACAAAACCATTTGGAGCTTTTTATGAAGCGAAAGAGATGCAGGATATCTGTGTTCGCCAGATCGTTTAGATCATCGAGGAAATATTTTCCAAGATGCCGTTTTCTTTTAATGGAGAGTGCAGGATATGAGCAGAGGAGGTGTGGAATAGTTTCTTCCTCCTCCTCATCTAAGCAACTTCTACAGAAGTCATTTGAGGGAACACCAAGTCTTATGGCGTGTCTGCCTATCAGACAATGTCCTGTAATGACATTGATTACGGAGCTAAAGTGCAATCTGGTTATGGATAGCAAATGCCTTGTGCGTTTTGGATCAAGTCCTGGCCATAGCTGTTTTGTTGCCACACACGTGGTGATACTATTCCACCAATGATTTGTTCTATCCATTGCCTCTTGCTTTAGCATAAGTTTACATGTTGTAATGAACCATTACAAATTCACCCACACATCAGTTGTGCTGTAGCAAATGCTCTACACATCAGTCATACGACCCAACCAAAACAACTTAATCATACGATGCCCAATACATACCGCAACACAACAACAATACATTCACGTGAGTTTCAATGCGGTGAATGGAATTTGGCATGTTGGAGTTCGTGCATTTTTTACAACTCACACCCACATATCACCGAAAGTTGTATAAGAACCAACCGAAGTGATGAAAAATCAGTCTGCGCCGACCGTGGCAAGTGAGCGGTCATCTAGGAGAGGTTCAGGTGAGTGTAATAGTGTCCACCGCTATCTCGGTGTGAATTTAGTGTCCAACGCTATCTCGTTGTGAATTTAGTGTCCACCGCTATCTCGGTGTGAATTTAGTGTCCAGCGCTATCTCGTTGTGAATTTAGTGTCCACCGCTATCTCGGTGTGAATTTAGTGTCCAACGCTATCTCGTTGTGAATTTAGTGTCCACCGCTATCTCGATGTGAATTTAGTGTCCAACGCTATCTCGTTGTGAATTTAGTGTCCACCGCTATCTCGGTGTGAATTTAGTGTCCAACGCTATCTCGTTGTGAATTTAGTGTCCACCGCTATCTCGGTGTGAATTTAGTGTCCAACGCTATCTCGTTGTGAATTTAGTGTCCACCGCTATCTCGGTGTGAATTTAGTGTCCAACGCTATCTCGTTGTGAATTTAGTGTCCACCGCTATCTCGGTGTGAATTTAGTGTCCAACGCTATCTCGTTGTGAATTTAGTGTCCACCGCTATCTCGGTGTGAATTTAGTGTCCAACGCTATCTCGTTGTGAATTTAGTGTCCACCGCTATCTCGGTGTGAATTTAGTGTCCAACGCTATCTCGTTGTGAATTTAGTGTCCACCGCTATCTCGGTGTGAATTTAGTGTCCAACGCTATCTCGTTGTGAATTTAGTGTCCACCGCTATCTCGGTGTGAATTTAGTGTCCAACGCTATCTCGTTGTGAATTTAGTGTCCACCGCTATCTCGGTGTGAATTTAGTGTCCAACGCTATCTCGTTGTGAATTTAGTGTCCACCGCTATCTCGGTGTGAATTTAGTGTCCAACGCTATCTCGTTGTGAATTTAGTGTCCACCGCTATCTCGGTGTGAATTTAGTGTCCAACGCTATCTCGTTGTGAATTTAGTGTCCACCGCTATCTCGGTGTGAATTTAGTGTCCAACGCTATCTCGTTGTGAATTTAGTGTCCAACGCTATCTCGTTGTGAATTTAGTGGCTCCTGCTATCTCAGAGCAACCATTAACTCTCGCTTCCGAGTATCATTACAGATCTTTACCAAGTACCCAGCGTGACCTCAAATCCGAGCCCAGGAACTGGAAGCCCAGGACAGGAAACAGTACACCGAGTGTCCCGAAGACCAATCCACCCATAATCCAGGACAGGAGACCATCATTCGATTGGCCTGAAGAAACAAACGAGAACCTGGTCGTAACTACCGGACTAGACCACACCCAACCGAACCCCAAGTGAAACTCCCCTCATCCGAAGAGGCCTACTTGGAATCTACCCATAACGATTGCGAATAGAAACCTGAATTAAAAATGAACTGAAACTCTAAAAGCTTAAAACCATTGTATAAAATATTATAAGAAAGTTATAATTTTAAAAATCGGAAATAAAACTTCATTAAACTAAAGTTTTGGCTGCTTCTTTAGAAGACCTTGGATCCGCTGAACCTACCTCAGCCTTTGATAAAAAGCATCCTCACAAATGGCGCCCGAGCAGGGACTTCTTTGAAGTTGGTTAACCGATTTATAGACCGACCGTTCCAGAAGGATCAACTTGCTTAGAAGTCCATACCGACCGTTCGGTATTACACCGAATAAAGATTGATCCAGTCAGGAGTTATTTCTTATCCAGATTTACCGACCGACCGACCGTTCCAGAAGAAATAACTCTCTGAGGGATCATTCCGACCGACCTGTCATACACCGAGGATACCAACCGATCAAAACCAGAGGAGCTCTCTACCGAGCCAGAAAAGAATAGAAGAGAGAGACTTGAATTTCAACCCGTGCCAGTGATTTAAAACCATGGCAAATACCGACAGCAATATCAACATGGACGTCGAAGAAAATCTCGCGTCCATCTACCTGCTGAAGAAGACGGAACTCATTGAGAAAATGGCTTCCAAAAAGTTAGATACTAGTGGCACAGTGTCTACGCTGCGATCCCGCCTGAGTACTTACATCAAAGACTCCAGGACTCACCGTTCGACGCAAAACCTGTGCACGGAAATTTCACAATTGGTTCAGGAACGTGAATACAAAAATGAAACCGAAGCACCACCGCAACCTGCCAATACAACCGAGACGACAGACGAGCCTAGCGTCCAACTCCAGCTACACGTACCTCCAGCTGTAGGAGGGCGGTACCACCAGACCACTGGAGCCGGCTCCACAACAAGTTCAACCTCAAGCACCGTACGTCCACCCCCACACTATCCAGAGTTAGAGAGTAGCAACCAACCCGGTCCATACAGAATGTACCGAAGTCCCGAGGCTGAGACCATGAATACCGTCCGTAAATGGGGCCTTAAGTTTGACGGTTCGGGAAACGCCCTAGAGTTCATGGAGCGCCTCGAGGAGCTGGTACATTGCTACTCGATACCAGCAGAGCACATCCTCCGAACTTTCCCAGAAATCTTCAGGGGTTCCGCCCTAGAGTGGTTACGAATCCACAGAGGAAGTTTTCAGACATGGGAAGAGTTTCGCCAAGCGTTCCTCAGATACTTCTTACCACCACGTTTCGTCCACAAGTTGGAGGAAGAGATCTGGCGAAAGAAACAAGGGCCGCGGGAGAAGGCCAGAGACTTCATCCGGGCCATGCAATATCTTATTAGACAGCATCCCAAGATGAGTCAGGAAGACAACGTCGATCGGATATATGACAGCCTCCGCCCGGAATACCGAATTGCTGTGCGAAGGATGGATTTTCAGACGTTGGAGGAACTGACGGACCTAGCAGAGGAATACGAGTATGTCAAAAACGAAGAAAGAAATATGAGACCTGCCTTGGGCCCACCTCCTACAGCCCGAGCACAATTTGGAGCAATATCGGTGCCGTATGACCGCAACACGCATTGCTGGAATTGTAAACAAAGAGGACACCAGAAGAGGAACTGCCACCGACCCTTTCGACTATTTTGCTCAAACTGTGGGGAAGACGGACGCTTAACCAAAGATTGCACGTGCAAGCGCTACACCCAGCCGACCCAGAACTGGAACAATCGAACTGCTGCCGTATTTGAAGTTGAGCAGCATCCAACAAGTAGCCATGGACAGATAGCAACTATTTTTATGGCTAAACCAGATGTTATAAGTAAACGAAACCTGAACCGAAGCAGGAGGAAACCAAGGAAGCCTACAACAGGCAGTCGATTTACCCGTTCGTGGGCACGGTATATTAAACGCTGCATGCAAGATGAACATACCGAAACAGTTGAGATGGATTCATCAGAAAGCCAAGAAGAACTACAACAAAACATACCGAGACAACCTAATACAGAACTATGCATTGAAAATAGGGTATTTATACCAATTAAAGTTGAAGAAAAGAGTTTCAACGCGCTAGTGGATACCGGCTCTACGAATTCGTTTGTCGGCCCAGCACTAAGAGACGAGCTCAGAGCTCTGGAAATTCCTCTGCGCTACAAGGAACGTGAGATTCATTTAGCCGATGGAAGTCACACCACTACCAGAGAGGTCTATTCAGTCACCTTTAGGCTTGAAGGTTGCTTGGTTCAGGGAGAATTAGCATTTTTACCAGAACTTACCAACGATGCGATCCTGGGAATGGACATATTGGGCCAAAAAATTTTTTCTATGTCTCTTGCAAGGCAACCACTCGTGAAACAATGCTCGCAACGTCCCGGACCGGAGCCCCCACCCTACCGGAATTAAGGTAGTAGCTTATCAGCTACACTTCCGTCCACCACCCGTGGACCACCAGTCAAGACGAGAAGGTTCTCGTCTCCGAAAGAAAGGGGGGAATGTAATGAACCATTACAAATTCACCCACACATCAGTTGTGCTGTAGCAAATGCTCTACACATCAGTCATACGACCCAACCAAAACAACTTAATCATACGATGCCCAATACATACCGCAACACAACAACAATACATTCACGTGAGTTTCAATGCGGTGAATGGAATTTGGCATGTTGGAGTTCGTGCATTTTTTACAACTCACACCCACATATCACCGAAAGGTGTATAAGAACCAACCGAAGTGATGAAAAATCAGTCTGCGCCGACCGTGGCAAGTGAGCGGTCATCTAGGAGAGGTTCAGGTGAGTGTAATAGTGTCCACCGCTATCTCGGTGTGAATTTAGTGTCCAACGCTATCTCGTTGTGAATTTAGTGTCCACCGCTATCTCGGTGTGAATTTAGTGTCCAACGCTATCTCGTTGTGAATTTAGTGTCCACCGCTATCTCGGTGTGAATTTAGTGTCCAACGCTATCTCGTTGTGAATTTAGTGTCCACCGCTATCTCGGTGTGAATTTAGTGTCCAACGCTATCTCGTTGTGAATTTAGTGTCCACCGCTATCTCGGTGTGAATTTAGTGTCCAACGCTATCTCGTTGTGAATTTAGTGTCCACCGCTATCTCGGTGTGAATTTAGTGTCCAACGCTATCTCGTTGTGAATTCAGTGTCCACCGCTATCTCGGTGTGAATTTAGTGTCCAACGCTATCTCGTTGTGAATTTAGTGTCCACCGCTATCTCGGTGTGAATTTAGTGTCCAACGCTATCTCGTTGTGAATTTAGTGTCCACCGCTATCTCGGTATGAATTTAGTGTCCAACGCTATCTCGTTGTGAATTTAGTGTCCACCGCTATCTCGGTGTGAATTTAGTGTCCAACGCTATCTCGTTGTGAATTTAGTGTCCACCGCTATCTCGGTGTGAATTTAGTGTCCAACGCTATCTCGTTGTGAATTTAGTGTCCACCGCTATCTCGGTGTGAATTTAGTGTCCAACGCTATCTCGTTGTGAATTTAGTGTCCACCGCTATCTCGGTGTGAATTTAGTGTCCAACGCTATCTCGTTGTGAATTTAGTGTCCACCGCTATCTCGGTGTGAATTTAGTGTCCAACGCTATCTCGTTGTGAATTTAGTGTCCACCGCTATCTCGGTGTGAATTTAGTGTCCAACGCTATCTCGTTGTGAATTTAGTGTCCAACGCTATCTCGTTGTGAATTTAGTGGCTCCTGCTATCTCAGAGCAACCATTAACTCTCGCTTCCGAGTATCATTACAGATCTTTACCAAGTACCCAGCGTGACCTCAAATCCGAGCCCAGGAACTGGAAGCCCAGGACAGGAAACAGTACACCGAGTGTCCCGAAGACCAATCCACCCATAATCCAGGACAGGAGACCATCATTCGATTGGCCTGAAGAAACATACGAGAACCTGGTCGTAACTACCGGACTAGACCACACCCAACCGAACCCCAAGTGAAACTCCCCTCATCCGAAGAGGCCTACTTGGAATCTACCCATAACGATTGCGAATAGAAACCTGAATTAAAAATGAACTGAAACTCTAAAAGCTTAAAACCATTGTATAAAATATTATAAGAAAGTTATAATTTTAAAAATCGGAAATAAAACTTCATTAAACTAAAGTTTTGGCTGCTTCTTTAGAAGACCTTGGATCCGCTGAACCTACCTCAGCCTTTGATAAAAAGCATCCTCACAATGTAGCGATTGGTATACCGATATTCAACCTGCTGGTTGATATCGGTAGAACGGTTCCTTTTCTGGCGAGTTCATCGGCCTTACAGTTGCCCGCGATATCTCTGTGCCCCGGCACCCAAATAAAGTGAATTTTGAACTGTTCAGCCATCTCCTTAAGAGACAGGCGACAGTTAAGGGCGGTTACTGAGTTCGTTGAAACGGCGCCGAGTGATTTGAGGGCTGCCTGACTGTCTGAGAAAATCCGGATATTCGCCGAGGATATCACGTTTTCCTTTAGCCATGACAGTACCTCTTTGATCCCCAGAACTTCCGCTTGGAACACGCTACAATAGTTTGGGAGGCGGAATGAGAGACCTACGTTAAGTCGTTTTGAGTACACCCCGCAGCCAACCCCTTCCTCGGTCTTTGACCCATCTGTATAGAAACGAATAGAATCATCTCTCAAAAATTCTTCGTCCTCCCAGGTTGTTCTCGTTGGGATTGAGACATGGAACTTATTATAGAAAACCAATTGGGGGATGGTGTAGTCAGAGTGGCAAGAGATTGATCTGAATATATTCAGGATTGTGGCATGACCGTTGTTGTTATCGGTACATTGGGAGATAGCTCTGATACGAGTGGCCGTACTTGCGGCCATTTGTTTACTGAAGATATCTAGTGGTTAAGAGATTAAGGAGTATATTTAGGGCAGCTGAGGGTGTTGATCTCAGTGCTCCGCTTATACACAAACAGGCTGTTCGTTGGACTTTGCTCAGATTATCGCAGTAGGTCCTTTTATCAAGAGCGGTCCACCATACCACTACTCCGTATGTGAGTATTGGTCTGATGACCGCGGTGTAGAGCCAGTGGGTGATTTGGGGGGAGAAGCCCCATTTAGTGCCAATGGCTTTTTTGCTGATTCTTTCCTCTATATTGGCTTTCCAGTTTAGCTTTTTGTCTAGGATAATACCTAGATATCTGGCTTCGTTGGAGAGTTGAAGTGGGATTCCATTTATTGATGGAGTTGTTAGTTGAGGAATTTTGTATTTCCTGGTGAAGAGAACGAGTTCGGTTTTCTGAGGGTTGACCCCTAGATCACTTTTTCTCGCCCATTTTGCTACTTTATTTAGAGCGGTTTGCATCAGATCCATAAGGACGTGAGCATATTTGCCGGATACCGCAATGGAGACGTCATCTGCATATGCAATCACTTTGAATCCCTCAGCTTCTAGGTCAACTAGAAGTTCGTTAACGACTAGACTCCATAGAAGAGGGGATAGAACTCCACCTGCTGACAGATCTCTTTGCAGAGAAATCTCCCAGTGTTGAGTTGATTCTTCTGCTTTTTAGCATAAGATTTATCAATTCCACTAAGGATTTGTCTACTTTGAGCTTCGTCAGCGCCTTTGTAATTGCAGAGTTGCTGACGTTGTTGAAGGCACCCTCTATGTCGAGGAACGCGGCCAGAGTGTATTCTTTGTGATGGAGGGAATATTCTATAGTACGAACCAGGGTGTGAAGGGCCGTTTCTACAGATTTTCCCTTACAGTAGGCGTGTTGCGCTGTAGATAACAGTTTAGGATCTATAGCTTTACGCAGGTGGATATCAATCAGTCGTTCTAAAGTTTTGAGAAGGAAAGATGATAGACTTATTGGTCGGAGAACTTTTGGATTTACATGGGATGATTTCCCAGCCTTAGGTATAAACACAACCTTGACCTCTCTCCACTGAGTGGGGATATAGTTTAAGGTGGTGCAGCCAATAAAAAGCACTTCAAGGACAGGGATTCTGATATCCGCAGCCTTTTGGAGTTCGGCTGGAATTATACCGTCTGGTCCAGGGGATTTATATGGGTCAAAGCTGTTAATGGCCCAAAAAAGTTTTTCCCTTGTAATCAGATCGAGATTGTTTGGAGTTTTGTTGCTTGATACTATGGAATCATAGTTACATAAGATGTTGGAGCTGCCTGGAAAATGAGTGTCCAGAAGCAAATTGAGCGTTTCTTCGCAGGATTCTGTCCATCCGTCAGCTGTTTTCAAACTGCTAGGCATGGTTGGACTCTTTGAGAGGATTTTTCTTAGTCTGGAAGCTTCTGAAGTATCTTCTATTTTTCCACAGAAATTTCTCCAGGAGGTTCTTTTATTTTTCCTCAGTTGATATTTAGATGTTTTGAGGGATTCCTTGTAGGAATCCCAGTCTGTTACGGTTTTAGATAGTTTAGCTCGGTTGAAACGTCTTCTACATTCTTTCCTGAGCGGTTCCAGCCCCGAGCTCCACCACAGTGGTTTCTGTTTTCCTCTTATTTTTATAAGAGGTAAGGATCTGTGCAGTAAAAAGGTTAAGAGCGGTGGTAAGATCATTGACTTTTTTGTCCAGATCCTGCTTGTTTGTAGGGTTTTGTAAAAGTTCAGGTTTAATAAACTTTTTCAGAGTTACCCGGTATTTTTGCCAGTCTGTTTTCCGATAGTTTCGGAAAACTGGGTGCTTGAGAGGTTCTTCATTAAAATCAAATTGAATGTATATGATCAGAAAAGGAGTGTTCCGTAGATACTTTCCAATTTGTAATCCTATGATGAACTGAATCGGAGACAAGGGTGATGTCGAAGACTTCTTGTCTGTTTCTGGTAATGAATGTAGGTTCATTGCCAGTATTACTTATTGTAAGGTTAGTACTTAAAATAAAATCAAAAAGTGACTCACCCCTTTCATTTATGTCAGTACTCCCCCATACTGTGTGATGCGCGTTTGCATCGCATCCAATGATGAGGCAGATCTTCTGCCGTTCTGCTGCAGCGACAATCTTTTTCATCAGGTCGCCTTGAGGAGGGCCAGGATGGTCGTGGCCGAGATAAGCTGATACCAGCCAGTAGGTGTTGTTACTGGTTTGGTAACTAGCAGTAGTTACATCACAATTGCTGTAATCAGGGAGTTAAAATACATTAGTGCTACTTCCTACCAATATGCAGGATCTGGGTTCACCTTTGTCCTTTACATATAGCTGAGTATATCCAGGAGTCCTTAATCCATGAATGCAGGATTTGTTGATCCATGGTTCTTGGATAAGGACAACATCTTCCCCTCTTTTGTTCAGGCGGAGAAGAAGGGAGGCCGAGGCCTGTTTGGAGTGCTGAAGATTAATCTGCATTAACTTCACCATCTTGGTGGCAGCTAAGCAGACTAACCCCCACCACTGTTTGGTTAAGGTCGTCTTCAGACTCACTACCTGAAGTTGACCGTAACAGGTCATCTTCCTTCAGGCCGTTTTCGGACATTGAGTCGTCTGTTTCATCCTCTTCTGATGTTACGGAGGAGGCACTGGGGGGATCTACTTCCATTTCAGGGAGTTTTTCGCCTTCAGCGCTTACCATACTTGTTGTGTTCGAGGCAGAAGGAGCGTTTACGCTTTCTTCGTCTTTTTTATATATTCTTAAGGTTATGGTCGCCCATCCGAACTTAATCTTACCTTGGGTTTTAGCTAGAGGGGCCATCGAGTCTTTGTTGATGACTATAATAGCCGATCTATTTGGACCGTCTGGTTCCTCCAACTTTGCTACATTCCAGTCGTGAGTAGGTAGGGATGGGTTACAAAATTGGATCATCTTTAGAATTATTTCTTTGTCGGAGAGCTCCGCTGGTATTCTGATGCGAGCTCTTGGTCTGCAAGGAATTTTCTCCTCTGCTACAACCTCGATCTTTGCACCAGGCCAGAGACCTTCTAGACGGCTGACTGCAAGCTTGTACAGACTTTGCGATCTCTCTCCATCAAAGGCAATTAGCTTGACTCGCCCCTGGTACCAACCCGCATCTTCAAAAGTTGCAGGTTCTCCCGGGTTCTCCATCATGAGAGCCCAATAGGAGGTCTGGAGCTTGTTCAAGATCATTGTCCACTGATCAAAAGTAATCGCGCCATCTGCATTGCTCTTGTCAATTATGGCGACTACTGTTTTGTCCTTTAACACTTCGCTAAAGGACAAGTCTTTTCTGGTGGAGGTGCTGATGTGCACCTTTGATCGCTTAGGTTCCGGGATGGTTCCTTCGCATGATCTGTTTCTTTTAGAGGAATCGCCGGTGGGGATTTTGGCAATGATGCTCTAAGCCCACGTAAGTTTAGCGTCCGCATCAGAAGCTCGCTTGTCTATTGGTGTTTCACCAAGAATCTTAACGAGCCTCCTTGCATTTCGCCGTTTCCTACGATTTGGGGGTGGGAGCTTCTCTTCCTCACTGGGAGCAGAGCATATTTCAGCGCCACTCTCACTGGGAAGGGAAATTGCCTCCGTGCTCGTTCTTCCTCTCGGTCGGACCGTAATTCACGGTGTCGTGAGTTGGAACAGACCCCTCCGTGCACTCATGAGGATGGGATTGGGTTGTGGGATTGGGAGTGCAGCAGAGATTCACTACTGCACGGTCAATAATTTGGGTACTGGTTTCCGCATTTGATGAAGTGCTGGCGTGACAAGCAGAGGGTTCACAATAATTCACTGCCTCCCCTTTTTATGCCAAGGGCAGTTCCACCAAATTTGGAGATTGAGTACTACCAATGACGGCGTTTGCACCACCACTGGTCGTAGCGTCTAGGATTGAAGGTGTTCCTCCCTCCCCGGATGGTTTTTCAACCCTTCCAGTGAGTTTGGTCGACCCACAGTCCCTACCGCTTTTCGCTTTTTGTTGGTTCTCGTTAATAATAGTTGTCACTGGCGACTTATCCTCTTTCGAGATGAACTCTGTAATAATTTTAATGATGCGGTTTCAAACCTTAATAACTTTTCAGCCCCCAAATTTTCGGTTGACATATCAACCTCAACTAATGATTTGGAAGAGCCGCATACTCCTCTGCCTAATGTCTCATCAAAAACAAGCGACATATTAGTGCAGTCCACTTCAGATATTTCTAAGCCTAATAAGTCTAAAAAGAAAAAGCAAGATACTCACTCTTCTGAAAAACGGTTAGGTCTTAGGAGCTGTGTTGGTCCTACAAATAATAACAATGAAATGACAACTATCGATTTAGCTGTTGTTTCTAGTAGGCCTTCTAGTGTTGATAATCAAATTACCGAACTACCTCATATCCCCAAACAAGTCGAATCAGTTCCCGAAACCATTAATGTGAATTATCCTCCTATTGAACCATTTCCAATTCCCAAACAAGTAGAATCAGTTCCCAAGCCTAAACAAATTTTTGTATCCTGCCTTAAGCCTGATTTAACATCCAATGATATTATATCCCATCTAACTTTGAACCACAACATATCTAATGACTTAATTATTAGATGTACGAAAATAAGTAAACCTAACAGTTTTGTTTCGTCCTTTAAAATTTTTGTCCCTCCGTCACAATTTGATTATCTTTGCAGCCCGAATTTCTGGCCTTCAGGTACTCTTTTAAAAGAATTTGTTGGCTCTTCCAAGAAGAAACGTGTTGAAAATAGTGCCGTCAATAATGTTTCAAAAAACTAATAAGACTCTCCCTATTTTACCAGAATGTAAGGGGGCTTCGTAGTAAAACTACTGATTTTTTTATTAATTCTCAAGCTTTTGCTCATGATATTTTTGTTCTTACAGAAACCTGGCTTCATTCAGGCATTCTGGATACAGAACTTTTTAACTCAGAATTTCAAGTATTTAGAAAAGACCGCCATTCTCATGTAGACGCAGACGTAGGAGGGGGTGTTCTCATAGCTTGTCGCAATAGTTTTTTGTCGTCTAGTATCACTTTTCCTTTTATTTTAACAATAGATTTAATATGCATTAAAGTTACTTTTGAGTCTAAGACAGTCTATGTAATTGGCACATACATTCCCCCAAAAAGTTCTGCCCCTGCCTACAATGAAGTGGCTTTAGTGTTAGATTATTTAAACAATCTTTCTTTTTTAGATATAAATATTTTACTGCTGGGTGACTTTAATCTATCTTATATAGATTGGTCTCCTTCAATTGACTGTTCATTTCAGAAAGCTTCCTTGACATCCTCTCAACAAGAGCTTATCTTATTGGATTATCTAATTTCTACTGACTTACAACAAGTGAGCTGTATTAAAAACTTTTTAAATCGAAATCTCGATTTAGTCTTTACCTCTGACGCTGTTAGTACTGTCGTTCTTAAATCTAATTCCGGCATTACTAATGTAGATGACTATCACCCTCCTCTTGACATTTTCCTTGACCTAAGCGGTCATATTCATAGTTATAGTAATTCATATGATTGCTCGCATATATTTGACTATCGAAAGACAAACTTTCAAATGCTTTCTGATGAACTAAGTAGATCTAATATTAATAATATATCAGCGTTCACCAATATTGACGAAGCAGTTAGTTACTTTTATTTTATTCTTAACGACTGCATGAACAAAGTAATACCCCTCAAAATTTCAAAGAATGTGAGCTCTCATCACCCATGGTACACTAAGGAACTAAAAAAGCTTCGCAACAAAAGAAATAGTGCTTGGCGGACCTACATTAAGACGCGTTCTGAATCTGATTACCTTTCTTACATCTATTTTTTTGATGAATTTAAATCACTATCAAAAACTCTGTACTCAAGTTATGTTCATAGAATGGGCAACTCATTAAGGGATGATCCAAAAAGTTTCTGGAACTTTGTAAATTCAAAGAAAGATTCGGATGGATACCCAGATAACTTTACATATGGTAATGTCACTTTGACACAAACATCCGACATTTGCAACGCTTTTGCTCACCATTTTTGTAATTCCTTCTCTGATTCTATTGTTGATATAGATCGTAATTATTTCGAGTTTCTACGTAAATGTCCTCAAGTTAATTTTAATAATGTTCCAATTAACCTAGAAAGAGTCCTTCACAATATTTCATCTTTGAACGATGATTACTCTGCTGGCCCTGATGGCATCCCTCCAATAATTTAAAAAAAGTGTAAGTCCCAAATTGCATTTCCCCTTCATTACTTGTTTTCATTATCGTTAGATTCTGGTCGATTCCCTTTACTGTGGAAAAGATCTTTCATTACACCTGTATTTAAAAAAGGTATTAAATCAGATATCCTTAATTACAGACCCATATCTAAGCTTTCGTGTATCCCCAAATTATTTGAACAGCTTGTTTGTGAAAGCTTAACTTTCGATTTTAAAAATATAATTTGCAAACAGCAGCATGGTTTTGTACAGAAAAGATCAACAGTAACAAACCTTGTATACTTCCTTCATAAATGTTCAAACGCGCTTGAAAGCGGGCAAGAGTTAGATTCTATATATACTGACTTTTCAAAGGCTTTCGATAAACTATCTCACGATATTATATTGTTTAAACTAAATGCATATGGATTCCCTTCGACCTTCGTCGATTGGATCAGGTCGTACCTAACTGATAGATCATATGTGGTAAAATTTAGAAGCATTCTTTCAGACTCCTTTAAGGCGCATTCAGGAGTACCACAAGGTAGTCACCTTGGTCCTATCCTCTTTATTCTAGCCATTAATGATGTTACTTTTAGCTTGTCATCGAGTGAAATTTTGATCTTCGCGGATGATATGAAAATTTTCAAGAAAATAGACTGCGCAGCCGATCGTCTTATTTTACAATCTGATGTTGAAAATTTTGCCACATGGTGCGATAAAAATGGATTGATTCTCAATCCAAGCAAATGTCAAAGTTTAACTTTTTCGAAGAAACGTACACCGGCTTTGCATAATTACTCGATTTCTCATCAAATATTATGCAAGGTGTCCAGTATTAAGGACCTCGGTGTTTACTTTAGTTCCAATTTAGAATTTACATCGCATATCAATTACATTGTTAGTAAAGGAAACTCAATGCTAGGCTTTATTAAAATATGGGCTAAGGAGTTTACGGACCCCTACGTCACTCTTTCGCTGTATAACTGTCATGTTCGACCCCATCTAGAATATGCTTCTCAAGTATGGTCTCCTTATTATGCAGTCCACAATTCAAGAATAGAAAGTATACAGCGAAGATTTATTAGATTTGCTCTCAAGGGACTTCCTTGGACTGATCCTTATGACCTTCCACCGTATGAGCATCGTATTCAACTTTTGCATATGCAACTGCTTTCGCATCGACGAATAAATAATGATTTAGTCTTTATTCACCAGCTCATAACAGGACAAATTGATGCTCCTGACTTGCTCGCATGCATAAGTTTTAACTACCGGGGAGGCTAATACCAACTGCGCAACTTGGAGTTACTTCACTGTCCTTATCATAGAACTAATTATGGATTGAATGAGCCTATTACTCGCATGATAAAAGTTTTAAACTTAAACTCAAATTTAATAGATTTTCATGTTAGTAAAACTACGTTAAAGTCCTTGATTAGAACCAGAGCTCCACTCTCTTGACTATATTTTTATATTTTTTTTATGTTTCTTATATCTTTGTAATTGTCATATTTAATAATTAATTTTACGTTTATATGTAGCTACCTTTCTAATTTGTTTTTGTATATGTTTATCAATAATTTTGTTATATTTTTTAGCTCTGTTGTCTTGAGTGTGTTAGACTTAATTTTTGCTTACTAACTACTAACACTTCGCTAAATGATGACAGTGATACATATTTCTGAGTACTTAAGGGTGAAAAAACTCTTGAAGAAAAGATACATTGTTTCATAAGCTTGAAATAAGCTGTTCTGATAGTGAAAAAAAAAAAGCCATCGCCGATAGTCGCGACTCCTGCCGACTTTTGGACGTATATCCCCGTCCTTTTTTTATTTCCTTTTATTAACTTTTTTTCCATTTTTGATTTTCAAGTTTCCTACAACATTGAGGTTATTTTGAGTTACTTTAGTTGAGAGGATTCCGTAGCTGGATTGCTGGAGATCCCCTCGTAAGCACCCTCACCACGACAAGGTCAACTCATGGAGGGTGATTGATATTGCTTGCTTCCTCAGATTTTTACTTCAAAAAATAAACAAATCGAAAATGTGAATAGTCGTCCTAAAGAAGCAAAAAATACTAGGAATTTCCAATAGAATTTTCTTGAAACGGTCCGCATACATCTGAGTGGATGATTTCACCGCATATTTTCGATTTTTCTTCACGGCTCTTGAAAGGACCTCTGCAATGCTTCCCATATATACAAGCCTCGCATGTGAATTCTTGGTCGGTTAAGTCGATGTTTTTGTTTTTTAAGAATTTCCTTACGTGAGCGACGTGCTGGTGACCTAATCGTTCGTGCCATAAACTGAGTGACAATTTCTTTACTGCTACGTTTGCTGTTATTACTTGGGCTTGCGATGACTCATTCACCTTGAATATTATTTGGAACAACTTATCTCTGCGAACTCCCACTGCAACAATGTTTCCATTCTTCAGTAATTCACAACGTTTGTTGCTTGACTGCATTTGGTAACCTTGATCCGTGGCCTTTCCCGAAGAAAATAAGTTCAATTGAATTTCAGGAACATACAAAACATTCGTCATAAGTTTTCTGATCCAATTGTTACCATTAAATGCATGAATGTTTATGTTACCAATCCCTCGAGCAATTATCTTCTGACCATTTCCAACTGTCACATAACTTTCCTTTTCTTCGAAATTCTCAAACCTTTCAAGTCTATGGCTCATGTGGTCACTTGCACCCGAGTCAAGAATCCAAATATTTTTGTCTCCATTCGATGCTGACCCGTAACCATGATACACGAAAGCGTCGATCGATGCTTCATTTTGATGTTGCACCTTATATGAAACACTAGTCTTAGGACAGTTTCGTTTCCAATGGCCACCTTGACCACATTTGAAACACTTGCCTATATGTTGGGGTTTGTTGTTTGTTTTTAATGAATTCTGTTTTTGTGAATTGTTCTTCTTCGAAAAAGATCGCTGCCATAAGTGCTTCCTCTTCTTCGACTTGACCTTGAGATTTCAACCGTAATTTCTCTGCCATCAACCGTGCTCGCAAATTTGCCATCGTTTGACAGTCTGAGCTTGCAGATTCCCATGCGCTATGAAAGTGATTGTATTCCGCAGGCAACGACATCAAAATTTTGGCCATAACCATGGATTCGGATATTTCCTCATTTTGATCTCTTAGTTGCTGCACAGTTTCCAAAAACTTTGATAAGAATGTAGCAATGTTGTCTTCTTGCTCCTTAGCAAAACTGTAATACTTTTGTTGCAAGAACAAAATATTACTCTTCGATGCCTGCTCATATGTGCTCTTCAGCGTTAACCACATACTAGCAGCAGTTCATAATTTGAAGGAGAGGTTGTTTCATACATGCAGTTGAGATAGTTCTTCTTGCCTTCGCATCCAACTTCTTCCATGCTATCATTTCATTCGCATAATTTTCAGAACCAAGTATTGGGTTAGCAACAGTTCCATCAACGACATCAAACAATTCAGTGGCTTCTAGAGTGTCTAAGAAATCCTGTGGTATAGATGGCGTAAATAGTCTCATTCTGAAAAGTATATCCAAAAATATAGCAAAGCCCTTAGCTAACCTAGCCAACAAGAGTTTTGAAACAGGGAAGTTTCCTGAATGTCTTAAAACAGTCATTATTGTACCAATATACAAAAAAGAAGATCCAAAGGATCCATGTAATTGTAGACCTATTTCCCTTCTTTCAATATTTTCAAAAATTTTAGAAACTGTCTTTAAAAACAGAATGCTGTTGTTTATAGACAAATTCCATTTTTTGAACAATAAACAGTTTGGGTTTAGAAAAGGAAAAAGTACCGAAGATGCAATGACGAGTTTTCTTAGCGAAGTCTACGAGTCCCTTGATAAAGGTTTAAAAACAGCAGGTATTTTCCTTGATTTGACCAAAGCCTCCGACTTGGTAGATCATGAAATACTACTGACTAAATTGTTTAAAATAGGCTTCAGGGCGGACTCATTTCGGTGGATTAGTAGTTACCTTAGGGGTAGGAAACAATGTGTTCGTATAAATGGTACAATGAGTGACACTGTAAACAGTCCGAACATTGGAGTTCCCCAGGGATCAGTGCTAGGACCACTGCTTTTCCTCATATACATCAATTCCATTTTTCAATTGAAACTGAATTGCAAGCTAACAGCATATGCAGATGATTTATCATTATCATACAGTAGCCCTTCACAAAACGATTTAATTAGATTTATCCAAGATGACCTACATTCTATTAGCAGTTGGCTTACATTTCATAAAATTGTTTTGAGTAAGAAATCTAAAGGTATAAAGTTTTCTCTATCGCGGTCTCAACCAATAGAGGAAATTAAATATCATCACATTTCATGTGACACCGTATCCTGTAATAGCTCTTGCTTTTCTTTGATGTTTGAGCAAGAATACAAATATCTAGGTGTAATCATAGACAGCAAATTAAATTGGAAACCACAAATTACATCACTGAAACGTGTTCTTTACTTCTCTTTAAGCAAAATATATCTACTAAGAAAACTAGTCCCACGCGCATTGCTGATCTCTGTCTATTATGCATTAATCGGTTCCCGTCTCGAATATGGACTAGCATGTTGGGGATGTACATACAAAACCAATGTTCAACCTTTGGTTATGGTACAGAAAAAAATCATAAGGCTAATATCATTTAAGAGAAGACTTGATCACACACTTCCACTTTTTCAATCTCTTAAAATACTCCCATTTCGCTATTTATACATCTTCAAAACCCTAAAAGTATTCTTTACCAGAAGTGGAAATATAAGATTCAGGCGAAACGAAAAATATCCACTTCGCAGTAACAGTAGTGCATACATACCCGCTGTATCAAAAGAACACTCCCGTAAATTTTTAAATGTCATAGCACCACATATATTTAATAAACTCCCTGCAGATTTATGTAACATCGTTTCCAACAAGTTCAAATTCCTCAAAAATTTAAAACATTGGCTCCTTTCCAGATCAGAAGTTGAAACTCTTTTTGAAGTAATATCTTAAATTAAAATTATTAGCCGTCTCACTGCTCTATTAGATTTCATTTGCTCAATATTACCAATAAAATAATAATATGTTTATAACAGCAAAATTCGAAATGCATGCTCGCTACTGACAATCATTGTCACAGAGGATGCTCAAATTTTACTTATTTTATCTTCTTCTTCTAATAAAATATGATGTATGTATGTATGTATCTTAATTGAACAATATTTGCAAAATTATATTTGTACACACATTCACTTATATTTCGAAAACAATAAACAATAAAAAAAAAAAAAAAAGAATTTGTCGCATTTGGAACTTCCATGTAAGCCAATTACTACCACCTTCAAGTATTTCAATGCTTATTCTTTCGTTATCCATAATAATAATTCTTCTTTTAAAAAAAAACTTATTTCGCTTGAAAATCCTGGACTTGAACAATTAATTCTTGAAAGTTGTACAAATTCGCTTCGAATTGTCTTGTACTCCGTGAACTGGGCCCATAACCTTTTGTTCTTAGTCTTTCTTCAGCCAATTCAATCAATGTCAAAATCAAAATAAGCTTTAGCCAATTTAAAGAAGTCTTTATTGTTCGAAAGTTTAATGTGAAGTGAAGATCAAAAATATTTATTTTGATAAATACTAAAAAGTATTCTTAGTTATTTTTGAAACTTGAAATTAAAAAGTAAAGTAAGATCTTCAAAGTTCAATACCCTGTATTGTAACTTTTGAAGCCAAATATCTCAAAAATTTGATACCAAATCATCGGAAAAGCAATGGTTAGCTTTTGGGCTAACATATTTTTCATGTTGAAACAGGGGCTCAAAGATAGCAAAAACTGGATTTTTTCGATTTTGAACGCCTAATATCTCAGAAACGCAAGCTATCAGTAAATTCTGAACTCATGTTTAGATTCAGCGAAGCAAAAACCTTTAAAATAATAAAGTTTGCTTTTGGCAACAACCAAAAAGTTCAATTTTGTAGACCAGTGTATAATGAATGGAAGCCCCAACATGTAACATGTCATAAAGATCAGGAGTGGCAAAAGTATTGCAGCAGTGTAAAATAATTATTTGGGACGAATCCACCATGGCACACAAGAAATCATTAGAAGCACAGAATAAGGAATATACAGAAGGTCAACTTCATCCAAAAAGTTCATTTTGCCTACAAGCTAAAGCTAGCGGAAGCCCCCGGGCCGGAAAGTGTGATCAGTGGAAAAAGACGGTTGAGGTGAGATCAATTCCAAAAACTTAACGTTTTTTATTTTGTTGCATAAAATTTGGTATTTTTAAGCATTCTTACAGTCTAGAATGTTGAAAAACTGATTTATGTGTCATATATAAACTTTATTTTCCATAACAGCCAGTATTTTACACAAAAAGAGAAAAAAATTAACCTTAACTGCATGCCGACGCAGACGTTCTATTAAATTTTACAACACATAGCTTTAAGCTCACCACTCGAAAGCAACTGGTGTGGTAGGCTTACGAAAAAATAAAAAAAAGAACATACATTTAGGAGTAGGTATAAAAACAATACAAAAAAATTTATACATATAAATGTACGACAAAAATTTTATTTCTTCTTCTTCTACTTCTCCCAAGTGCACTTAAAACCAATTATTACTTAACCCTACATTGTTTTTAAGATTATATCTTACAAAAAGGTTGAGTTCTTGTTACCAAAAGGAAATCCTCAATTTAATTGAAGCACGACTCAATAAGGTATTGTTCTAGGAGATCCCGCAAAGCTTTAGTCAAAGTTCTTTTTTCTGTATATCTCACCTCAGCAATGAACTTTTTCAATTAACTAGTTCCTGTTCACTCATGTTCATTTTTGGGAAATTTGCGGGTTTTGCGGGTGGAGATGGTGGAAGTGGACTCTCTGTTCTACTCTGTGATTAGAAGCATTCAATCGTCCATTACAAGGTTTTTAGAGGTCTTTTTGGTGGTGCATTGGTGTTATTTGCTGGTGACTTCCGGCAAACACTTCCGCTAATTCCTCGATCTACTGCTGCTGACGAATTTAAATCTTCATAACGTTGTGGAAATATGTGAAAAGCTTTCTCTCAAATGTAAGGCCGCGTTTCCATTTGCAAGAAAACTTCTGCAAGAAATGACAGTCTGTCCGACAGTGACTTGGAAGTGGAAACTGCGAAGCAAGTTCGATCGCGACAGTCCTTGCGTAACTTCTTGCGAGTATTTGCGAGTGCAATAAGTTGCAGGTTGAAACAGGTTTCCATTGACTCGCGACAGTCCTTGCAGCTTACCGAAACAGCTTCGTATATCTCGCACTCGCGGCTAGTTGGTCGAAAGAGAGTTTGTGAATTTTCTCGCAATTGAACGTTACGAGTGTAATCCGTATTTATGTATTGTTTATGGATGTTAAAAATCTCAGCTTCAAGAGGAGTCTATCCTTCGTTGATATTCAATCATGGAATCGAGTGTCCTTAAAACCAATTATTAGGGCCAATTAGTAGGGCCCACTTCAAATATCAAAACTTCCAAATCAACTGGTGTCATCCAAGTGAGATTGAAATATTGTTGAGCGTCTTCTATGTTTAGTTTGTATAGTAAATTAAAGAAGGCACCAGCTTCACGTCTTCTTGAAATCCAATCGCGCACCCAAGTTAATCGATTTTTCTTTTTTATCCATAAAATTGTAGTTGCAGCTCATATACGCTGACGTATTCCCCCCCTGACTTCACAATTTCAAATAAATTCCCAAATTTCTTGCGACATTAATGATTCTCCAGTGAAGACACCTCTGCAATAAATTGCGACAGTATGATGCACGAGCTTCTAGCAAGACATTTATTGCAGAAGAAATTACAAGAATTCATATAGCAGTGTAAACCTCACTGCAAGAAACTTCTGCAAGACTTCCGCAAGTTAACTTACAAATGGAAACGCGGCCTAAGAGTGTTATTGCAGAATGATTCAACAGCTGCAGAATTTTTCAAGCAATTATTTAAAATTCGAAATGGAGAATTACCTCTTGATAATGATGGTCAAATAAGATTGCCAAATAACACAGGTCTGCAACGGTTTTCCTCTCTAAAATCTGAGTAACGTTTTCTATAGATTTTGATGTGCTGATTACGATAAAAATAATGAAAAAAATCCATCACGTCAGGATTTTTTGATATTGAATATTTAAAATGTCTGAACGCCTGCATTTTAAAATTTATAAAACGTCATTAAATTGCTTTAGCTTAGTTTTTATTGCATTAATTAGTGTAAGGGGACAAAGACATCAATGCAAATCAGTAATTTGCTAGCAACTACATAATGAGTATAAGTAATTCGTAATAAACATGTCGAAAAAGGGGTATTTTGGCTTAATTTAGTAATGAGCTGATTCATATACAGGCTGTTCCGTAATTCGTGTGACATACTTTGGGATGAGATTCTTGGTCATATTCTAAGAAAAAAATTGTTTCACACTAAAGTCCGTTTTTCAACTTTGACATCACTTTTTGGCAATTTAAGAAAAGGCTAACTTTAGTGTACCCTGACCTGTGTTAAATTCGATAACTCTGTCAATACTGATGATAGAGACCCAATTTTAGACTTTTGTTAAAATAATGATCTTTAAAACTGCATTTAAATAAATGAACTTCTTTCAATATATATTTTTTTAATGCGAAAACTTGTGACTTTTTCCTATTTTCTATCTGTACCTTTTTTTTTTGAAAAATCTGGAGGTGATGGAGAAAAACTAAGGACATATTCGTAATCAGCGTACCAAAATACCCTAGAATCAGCTATCAAATTCCAGATAGGAAGTTATGACCTTCATTTTGCAGGCCTGTGTAATTTTTGTTCGTTATCAGAATCAAATGCTGCGTTAATACAAGGCATGTTTCCTAATATAGTAACTTATTACCAAAATTAAGATTGGTTAAGACAAAGATGAATGTTGGCATGTACGAATAGGGATGTTATAAGTATCAATACGGAAGTTATGAACAAAATACCAGGTATAAATCTATTGATACTGCCATGAATCCGGATGAAGCTGTGAACTATCCAATCGAGTTTTTAAGTTCATTGGATCTGTTGTGCTTTTAATTAATGATTGCACTTAAAACAGAAACGACCGATTCATTTGGTGAATACAATTGAACTCCCTGATCATTCGCGTTTTCCAACTGAAACTTGCCGATGACCGAAATGTCCATGAAGCATTTAGAGGTTGTTCGTCTCTTGTGCCAATTACAATATTGAAACTTGCTCGCCAAGCATTTTGGTGTTGCCCAATTCTTGTGTCAATTGCAAAGGTGAACCTTTATTGCGACATCATCAATGGCAATGACTTGTTGAATTGGGGAACACGCTTAATGTTTGGCGACCCAAATGCACACGCAACATTCCTCCACCCTCAGGGAAAGATTCAATCGGAAATGCGAATATCAGTATTCCATATTTATTTTCAAATTATTTATGTATGTAACTTAAAACTAACAGATAATTTCAACTTATAGACTATCTTATATTATAACCTTTAACATACATAAATTAACCTACACATTACACAAATTTGTCTTAAATTAAATGAATTTAACATTTATTTTCATCTGAAGAAATTTTCAATTTAGATATATGTTTTTAAGTTCTCTTATTTTATAAATTAATGAATATTAATTAAGCTTACATTTGAATTTACATATAATAATGTTGTAGTTTCGTTCAAACAACATATACTTTTAAACATTTTTTTTTAAGTTAAAATATTTTATTTTTACAATTTGCAAAAATTTATTGACATATATTATTATTATTTATATATATATAAATAAAAGTTGGTAACCCTAGTGTGTGTCAACAAGTACTTTTTTCGCTCTTCATACTTTTCTTTTTTTCCAGTATAAATTGATCTTATTTAATATTAAAAACATTAAATATCAATACCAATACCAGTGAAGTGTTTATTCTTATAACTATTGGACAAATTCCTGGTGTAGTTCATTTTATATTGGCATTTCAATTTTTCAAGAACTTTCAATCATAATTTTCTTGGTGAATATTTATTAGTGCATCTTATAACGGTTAAGTTAAAACTTTGAATCTATTCCGAAATAGTGACTTTTAATAATTTTATATTATTGGTAACAGTGTAAGCTTTCCTACGCTGGGTTTAAAATTTTTAAGTGACACATACTTTTTGAGTTATTGCGTTTTGAGCTCACTTAGTGAATATTCAGTAATTATAATAGAGTTGCCAAACGTCTAATTTAAATTATTTGCTTAGTTTGTGTAGCTCACGTTAAACGCCAAACATTTTAAAAATGGATCTTTATTGCACAATTTGTAATAATAAAAACTCTAATGAAGTAGCTTTGTCATGTGCAGTGTGCTTTCGTCAATTCCATGCGAAATGTCTAGGAGTTAAAGGAAAGGATGCGGACAAGGTTGTATCGATTCCCGGCCTGCGTTTTTATTGCAGTAAACATGAAAAAATCTCAACGGATAGTTTGCACTGGAAAATCATAAAGCTGCAGAGACTATTCAAATCCATCTCGTCAATTTTTGTGGAATTGCAAAACACATTTGACTTTGATGTTTCGGAAATTAGTGTTTTGAATGAGGGATATTTAAATACTGAAAGAAGTGTTTGTTCTCCAATTCCATCTCCAATGGCACAGCCTCTTATCGTTCTTTCACCTTCACCTCGTGACTCTGCGCAAGTAATTTCTGCATCTGAACGGTCAAAAAGCAAAACACAAAAACAACAACAACAACAGCAACAGCAGCAGATTCAACAACAACAACAACAGCCGATACAAAAACAACAGCAGCCGATACAACAACAACAACAACAACAACAACAACAACAACAACAACAACAACAACAACAACAACAACATCAACAACAACAACAACAACAACAACAACAACAACAACAACAACAACAACAACAACAACAACAACAACAACAACAACAACAACAACAACAACAACAACAACAACAACAACAACAACAACAACAACAACAACAACAGCAACAGCAGCAGCAGATTCAACAACAACAACAACAACAGCCGATACAACAACAACAACAACAACAACAACAACAACAACAACAACAACAACAACAACAACAACAACAACAACAACAACAACAACAACAACAACAACAACAACAACAACAACAACAACAACAACAACAACAACAACAACAACAACAACAACAACAACAACAACAACAACAACAACAACAACAACAACAACAACAACAACAACAACAACAACAACAACAACAATCAAAGCAGCAGCAGATACAACCAAAACAGCAACAACAACAACAGAAGCAGCAGATACAACAACAGCAGCAGATACAACAACAGCAGCAGATACAACAGCAGCAGATACAACACCAACAACAGCAGCAAACCCAACAACAACAACAACAACAAGAACAAGAGCAACAAAAAGATCAACAGCCAAACTCAGATCAGCAAAAAACGGATCAACATTTGCAACAACAACAACAACAAAAACAACAACAACAACAACAACAACAACAGCAACAACAACAACAACAGCAACATCAACAACCACAGCAACATCAGCAGCAGATACAACAGCTACAACAATCTTTTAAACAACCACGTCAACGCAGCAAGCAGCTACATCTTACGCCAGTGTCTTTTGAACCGAGAGTTCTACGTTATAATACGACCAAAAACATGGCAAGTCAAAGTGAAGCAAATGTAGATATTATGAGATCGGATCTACCTAATGGATTGGTAGCCAGCGGACATCTTGATACTCCGACAGCTTCCAATGGGGACGAGGAGTATTGTAACATGTCAGCAGTTCTATCTCCCGAACGTGATCCAACTGAGGAACTCATTGCCTTACCGCCTGCTAAAACCATTTTTGTATCTCGTCTTTCCCCATCAGCGTCAGTTAACTTGATACAAAGTTTTATCTTGAAAAAACTTCCATTGATAAATCTATCAAATCTCCATGTAAGGAAGTTTAATATGACTCCTGATAAGGATTATTCTTCCTTTGAGATAAAAGTTGGAAGGAATCTCGAATTGTATAATTTGCTAAGTGACAGCTCCTTTTGGCCTTTACATACGGTAGTCCACGAATTTTTTCGTGGCAAGAAACGAAAACCTCACGAAAACTTAAACGTTCCAAAAAACGATATCCCGCTCGCTGTGAAGGAGGCGGCGGCGGCGCACAGTTAATTAGTCCTTCTTCATCTCGAGTTCGTCCACCAAAGTTAAATGTTTATTTTCAAAATGCGAGTGGATTACGTACTAAAACAAACGAGCTCTTTATAAATTCCTCATTGCATGAATATGATGTGATAATTCTAACTGAGACTTGGTTGAATGCAGATTTTCTATCATCTGAATTGTTTGACTCTTCTTACGTCGTTTACCGTGTTGATCGTCCGATTGAATCTGGAATGGAACGAGGTGGTGGAGTACTAATTGCAGTACGTTGTACTTTTATTAGCCAGCAGTATGATTTACCGACTTATTCTCCGTTTTTTGAACAACTTTGTGTACATGTTAAAGCTTACAATAATGAAATTTGTTTTATACTAAGTTATATAAGGCCACATAGTAGTTTTCTTTTGTATAATCAACTTATAGCTAACGTCAATGATGTAGTTAAAGAGTTAACAGCTGAACAGTTTCCCTGTGTGTTAGGTGATTTTAACATTGGTGATGTTGAATGGATTTTCTTGGAGGAAGAAAAATCTTTGATCCCATTTAATGTCACGACAGACATAGAAACTAAAGTTGTTGATTCTTTAGCTTCTCTAGGACTATTTCAAATAAACCACACAAAAAATGATTCAGGTAGACAATTAGATCTTGTTTTTGTTAATAATGACATGAAATATTTTGTATATTTATCTGAATTCCCATTAGTCAACAACGTGATTTATCATAAGGCTGTTAATGTAATTTTTGAGTTTTATGAATTCAGTTTAGATTGTTCAAATGTATTGTAACGTGAACCCAACATTTTATACCAATTTCCTAATCGAAAAACGTTCAACCGACAACACAACTGGCAACACTTTAATGGAATGGTATAAATGACAGGCGTTGCTTGTAAGCCAGTGTGTGTGAGTGTATAGAGAGACAGACAGACAGAGAGTAGACAGCAAATGTGGAGACAATGTAGAAGTTACTGGAGAGTTCTAGATGGCATGTCATTCGATATAAATAGCCCGCCCGAGGCAACCAGAGGGCAGTTTGGTTTATAGAGTGATAAAGTTAAGAGTAAATACAAGTGATAGTCCCAAAGTCGAGTTGAGATCGAATTAAGCATATATACTGAATAAAAGTGATAGAATTAAATTAAAAAGTGAAGTTTTATTTTTCGAACTAAGCGCACGTTACATTGGTGTCAGAAGTGGGATAAAACTTATTTGAAGTAAAGTGTAAAAAAATTAAAAAAAAAATAAAAAGTAAAAAGAAAAATAATAATTATACAGTGAAAATGGGTAAGTTGTTAGAAGAGCTCAACTGCATTGAGCTTAAAAGTGAGTTAGGTAAGCGAAATCTTTCTAGAGCGGGATCGAAAAATGAGCTCGTCCTGCGCTTGCGTAACTATTTGGAACAGCAAGGGGAAGACGTAAACACTTTTGTTTTTGAAATAGAAGTGGAAGAAGAGGAAGTAAGTGAAAATGTAGATTTTTCTAGTATGATGAAACTTTTGTTAGAACAACGAAACGAGCAAAAGAAGGAACAGCAGAATGTTCTCGAACAACTTGAAGCACAACGAAACGAACAAAAGAAAGAACAGCAGAATGCTCTCGAACGACTCGAAGTACAACAAAAGAAGCTGATTGAAGAGCAACAGCAGAATATTCTCGGACGTCTGGAAGAGCAAAGAAACGAGCAAAAGAAGGAACAGCAGAATGTTCTCGAAAGACTTGAGGCGCAACAGAATGTTTTGGAAGGTCAGAAAAACATTCTAGAAGGCAAATTGGGCAACATTGAGAAAAATGTATGTGCCCTTGACGAACGAGTTGAAGGTGTGGAAAAACAGCTTTCTGTTGTAGAGAATCGTTTGGAAAGCCGATGCGATAACCAGTTCTCTGTTCTGTCCAAGGAATTAGACCAGATCCGGAAAATCAAAATTCGAGAGTCTGCTGGGGAGTTTGCAAAGAAAAAGGAGATGAAACCCCCAACATTTGATGGACAGTCTTCTTGGCCAGTCTACAAGAGACAATTTGAGGCAGCCGCGACAACAAATGGCTGGGATGACGAAGACAAGTACATTGCACTGACTCTTGCTCTTAGAGGACCAGCAGCTGAATTATTTCAAACAGTTCCAGCTGGTAAGAGCGGCGATTTCAGTTCTCTCGTGGCAGCTATAGATAAACGCTTTGGAGATAGCCACTTGAAAGAAGTCTTCCGAGTCCAACTCAATAACAGAGTCCAGAAAAGGGGTGAAAGTCTACAGCAGCTCCAAGCAGACGTCGAAAGACTGGTTCACCTGGCATACCCGGATGCTGGAGAAGAAATCATCAACCAGCTCGCTGTTGAGTCCTTCGTTCGTGCCATTTCCGATATACATCTTCAGAGGTCTGTGCGAACTGCTAGAACACGTACTCTTTCCGAAACTTTAGCATTCGCATTGACAATTGAAGCAGCAGAACAGGCTTCTCAGGGAGTACATCGACTTAGAGAGGCCATAGTCGAAGAATGCTCGTGCCAAAGAGCTGAAATACAAAAGAACCGGAGCGGACTAGCAAGATGTTGGAACTGCAACAAGACCGGGCACTTACAGCGTCAATGCCGACTACCACCAAACAAAGCAGGTTGTCAACATTGTGGAAGGAAGAGATCCAACCCAGAGCAAGGTAACAACAACACCAGCGTTGCCTATCAGCCCGTTTCCCATCAGGGAAACGAGTAAGAACCAACTTCGAGGGGCAGAGGCTGGTTTCTTGTATCGATGGCCCCAGAACCACCATCCAGGTCTCTCAGACCAAACGAGACAACAAAAGTCTGACTGTGGAGACTACTATTAACGGGAACAAACATGTGGCTACCATCGACACCGGTGCCACAGCCTCCATAGTACGTCGAGACCTGGTAAAGACGACGTGGCTTCATAACACCAATAGCTACCGTCTAAGAACCGCAACGGGAGAATCAGCAAGAGTATATGGAGAAGTGTGTCTTAAGATCCGACTGGCCGACCTAGTGTTTACTCATCAATTCCTGGTGGCAGATATATGTGACGAGTGCATCATTGGAATCGACTTTATGAAACAGCACGGAGTTATTTTGGACATCGGTAATCAGGTTTTGAAGTACCAAAATAAGGAACTTCCAATGACTTATTCGAACGAAAGTACGTCGACACTGAGAACTGTCATCAGGGAAGATCTTATTCTGCCTCCTTCTTCTGAAGTGTTCGTTTGGACAAAACTGGAAGGTGAGTTTGGAAGCCTTCGATACCTCATGGTGGAACCAGACCCAGAGTGTTCCTCCCAAAGCGTCATCATTGGGAAAACACTGGTAGCACCTAAGAACAAAATGGTCCCCGTACGATTAATAAACACCAGACCGTACGATGTAAGGTTGAAGAAAGGAGAAGTCGTTGGACGTTGCGAATCGGTTGCAGCAATTACGAAGATCACAGACGAAGCTCCGAGAAAACCTATAACTCCGGAGGAGCTCGAAACCATCAGAGCTAAAATACTGAATTCATCCAACCTTGATCACCAACAAACAAGGATGGCTGAAAGTCTCCTACAAGAATACACTGATATCTTCGCATCGCAAAAGGGGCAATATGGTAGGACACAGTTGGTGCAGCATCGCATCAACACAGGAGATGCAAGACCGATTCGTCAACCTGCAAGACGTCTTCCACTGGCCAAACAAGGTGAGGTTGAGGAAATGATAACAGCAATGAAAAAGGACGGTCTTATCGAAAATTCCAAAAGTCCTTGGGCGTCACCAGTGGTGCTAGTGAAAAAGAAAGACGGAAGCACTCGTTTTTGTGTGGACTACCGAAGGCTGAATGATGTAACTAAGAAGGACAGCTATCCCCTGCCCAGAATCAGTGATACCCTGGATGCCATGGAGGGAGCGCAGTGGTTCTCGACGCTGGACTTGAAGAGCGGATATTGGCAAGTTGACATCCACCCTGATGATCGGGAAAAGACGGCGTTTTCTACAGGTAATGGGCTCTGGCAGTTTAAAGTTATGCCGTTTGGGTTATGTAACGCTCCGGCAACATTCGAGCGTTTGATGGAGTGCGTTCTTCAAGGACTGACGTGGAAAGCTTGCCTAGTCTACTTGGACGATGTCATTGTTTACGGGAAAACATTTGACCAACATTGTAAGAACCTTAAAGCCGTGCTTCAGAGACTTCGAGAGGCTAACCTTAAACTGAATCCAGAAAAAAGTGCACTTTTCAAAACCGAAGTCAAGTATTTGGGACACATCATCTCATCCCAAGGAGTAAAGACTGATCCTGAAAAAGTTGACTCCGTCAAAAATTGGCCAACACCACAGGACAAACATCAACTCCGAAGCTTTCTGGGACTTGCCACATATTACCGACGTTTCGTTAAGAACTTCGCTGGAGTTGCAAAGAGTTTACATCAGCTCACCGAAAAGGGGAAGCAGTTTAAATGGTCAGGTGAGTGTGAGAAATCTTTCCAGGAACTCAAATACCGCCTCTGTAACGCTCCAGTGCTGGCACATCCAACACCTGGCAAAACATTCATCGTCGACGCAGATGCAAGCAACGTTGGAATCGGGGCGGTACTATCCCAAGTGCATGATGGCGAAGAGAAAGTGGTGGCATACTACAGCAAGGTCCTATCGGAACCCGAAAGGAACTACTGCGTGACCAGAAGGGAACTGCTAGCTCTTATCTTGGCAACAAAGCACTTCCATAAGTACATCTATGGACAGAAATTCCTTCTGCGGACAGACCACGGTGCTCTGAGCTGGCTGTTGAACTTCAAAAATCCAGAAGGTCAAGTCGCAAGGTGGATAGAAAGATTGCAGACCTATGACTACCAGATCCAACACCGCAGAGGAAAGCTGCACTCAAACGCCGATGCATTATCACGAAGACCTTGCAAAGTGGATTGCAAGCATTGCAAGCGGCAAGAAGACAAAGAAATCATTACCGCTCAGCGACTAAGAGCTGACCCCATAAGCGGATGGAGCAATGAGGAAGTGAGGACTGCTCAACAGGAAGATCCAGATATCGAACCCATTCTCGCATGGAAAGAAAATGAAGAGAAACCGGAATGGGGAGACATTTCTGACAGGAGTCCAGTTCTCAAAGCCTATTGGGCACAGTGGGACTCACTATATGTGCAAAAAGGTGTCCTCAGGCGAAGATGGGAATCCGCTGACGGTAAGTCATATGTGATGCAGCTGATCGTACCACAATCGAAAGTCAGTGAAGTTCTTCAGGAGATGCACGACGGACCTTCTGGAGGCCACCTGGGGGTAAACAAAACACTGGAGAAGGTGCGACATCGGTTCTACTGGTTACATGCTAGAGATGACGTGGAGAAGTGGTGCCGAACATGTGACAAGTGTGCTGCAACCAAAGGACCTGGTAGGAAGATTCAAGGTAAGATGCATCAGTACAACGTTGGATCGCCTTTTGAGAGGATTGCAGTAGATGTGGCTGGGCCTTTTCCAGAGACCAACGCTGGAAACAAATACATTCTGGTTGTAATGGACTATTTTAGCAAGTGGCCTGAGGCGTATGCCATCCCAAATCAAGAAGCCAAAACGGTGGTCGACCAGATTGTATTTAACTGGGTTAGTAGGTTTGGCGTGCCTATGGAACTCCATTCCGACCAAGGGAGGAACTTTGAGTCAAACATCTTCCAAGGAGTGTGCGGACTACTTGGCATTAAGAAGACGAGAACCACACCACTTCATCCACAATCTGATGGGATGGTTGAAAGATTCAACCGGACCTTGAAAGAACACCTCACCAAGGTCGTAGGCGACTACCAAAGAGACTGGGATAGGCACGTACCACTATTCCTGATGGCCTATAGAAGTGCAGTACATAGCTCGACAGGACAAACACCATCTGACATCCTGTTCGGGAAAACCATGCGGCTGCCCAGCGAACTTAAATTTGGATGCCCCACAGAGGAGCCACAGGACACAAACGAGTATGTGGACGACCTCAAGGAGAGACTCGCTGACATCCATAAAAGAACAAGGGAACGGATGAAAGCCTACAGCGACCGGATGAAGACACGGTACGACACAAAAGCGACAACGTCAGGATTCCAAGCAGGAGATCGTGTGTGGCTTTATAATCCTCATCGTCAAAAGGGATTGTCACCGAAACTTCAGCAAAACTGGGAAGGTCCTTATACTGTAGTCACGAGGATTAAAGACGTGGTTTACCGCATCCAAAGAGGACTAAGAGGCAAGTTAAAAGTAGTTCATTGTGACAGGCTGCATCGATATAGTGGCGAGGCTGCAGATGGAATTATTCGGGACGAACAATCCTAAGGAGGGGGCAGTGTAACGTGAACCCAACATTTTATACCAATTTCCTAATCGAAAAACGTTCAACCGAAAACACAACTGGCAACACTTTAATGGAATGGTATAAATGACAGGCGTTGCTTGTAAGCCAGTGTGTGTGAGTGTATAGAGAGACAGAGAGACAGAGAGTAGACAGCAAATGTGGAGACAATGTAGAAGTTACTGGAGAGTTCTAGATGGCATGTCATTCGATATAAATAGCCCGCCCGAGGCAACCAGAGGGCAGTTTGGTTTATAGAGTGATAAAGTTAAGAGTAAATACAAGTGATAGTCCCAAAGTCGAGTTGAGATCGAATTAAGCATATATACTGAATAAAAGTGATAGAATTAAATTAAAAAGTGAAGTTTTATTTTTCGAACTAAGCGCACGTTACAGTATCTTAAATTTCAGTAAGGCCGATTTCACCGCATTAAATAATTTTTATACTTCGATTGATTGGGAACATAGACTTAGCAATAAATCGCTTAACGATATGTATGCATACTTCAAAGCCTTAATATTTGATGGTGTAAATCAGTTTGTACCCGTTTTTAAAAAGAAGTCTTCTTTTAAGCACCCATGGTTTAACAAGAGGCTAAAAAACTTAGAAAATGTTAAAAATAAGGCATTGAAAAGATCGAAAATATCAGGCAAACCTGAGGATAGATCTCGTTTTCTTCAACTTCGGAGAGAATTTGACTTTCTGAATAAATTCCTATACCACCAGCATATAAGTGCTGCTGAAAGTAAAATTAAGCAGAACAGCAAGTCTTTTTGGGTTTTCTTAAAATCCAAAAGAAAAACGTCTTTTCTACCGACAGTAATGGAGCTTGATGATGAAAAGTCGATTGATTCACAATCGTCCTGCAATCTCTTTGCAAAATTTTTTGAATCAAACTATAACGCGGATATTATTACAAACGCAAATGAAATGTATTCTTGCATAACCCCTATTACTAATTTCAGTCTAATTAACTTTTCTGAACAAGACGTTTTGGATGGTTTAAATGAACTTGATTCAACAAAAAAGGCTGGAGCGGATCTGATTCCTCCACTTTTGTTGTCCAGATGTGCCTCATCTCTCTGCACTGCAATTAAAATAATATTCAATAAATCCTTGGAAACTGGTGATTTTATTGATGATTGGAAAATATCTTTCGTAAATCCAATTTACAAAAGCTAAAGCACCAGATAAAAAATTACAGGCCGATATCAAAACTGTCAGCAGTGCCAAAACTGTTCGAAAAATTAGTAACTCAGAGGCTTCATTTTGCCGTCAAAGAATCTATAACGCCAAAACAACATGGGTTTGTGAGCGGCCGTTCGACTGCGACTAATTTGTGCCTTTTTTCCCATTTCTGTTTAAATGCTTTGGAGAATGGAAAGCAAGTTGATGCTTTATATACGGATTTTGTAAAGGCGTTCGACAGAGTCCATCATGAACTTTTATTACAAAAACTTCAAAAATTGGAACTCAGCTTAAAATTCTTGAAATGGTTGAGGTCTTACTTAACAAACCGTAAGCAGGTTGTTCAGATCGATGGTTTTCGGTCGTTTTTTATCAGAGTGGACTCAGGTCTTCCACAAGGAAGTCATTTGGGACCACTTTTATTCGATTTATTTGTAAACGATATCCCTGACGTTCTTCAATATTCGGAATGTTTGATGTTTGCGGACGACGTTAAATTATTTCACGAAATTGCTTCCATTCATGACTGTCTTAAATTCCAGGTAGATATTAATTCCTTTTTAAATTGGTGTAATTATAACCATCTTAAACTGAACATTTCAAAGTGTAAAATCTTTAGTGCCTTCAGAACTTTTTCACCCATAAATTTTAGCTACAAGTTTGGAGTTGAAGCTCTCACAAAAGTCAGTGAGGTCAAAGACCTTGATGTTATTTTTGATGCCAAACTAACTTTTTCTGCACATATTGATTACATTACATCAAAAGGAAATTCGCTGTTGGGTTTTCTCCGACGGAATTCTGGTGTTTTCAAAGACGTCTACACACTTCAATTTCAATTTCAATTTCAATTTATTTCCATAAATATATAAATTACATTGATACATTAAGATTTAAATCTTTTAGAGCATCTAGTAAATTTAACAAAAGACTTTTTATAACTCATGAAAGCAAAGAAAACGAAAAAATAAGGAAGTAAGGTAACTAATATAATTAAAGAAGTAATAAATAAAATAAGGAGGATAGTAAAAAAAGAAAAAGAAGTAAAAAGAGTGGAAAAAGAAGAGATCAGTGAAATAAAAAAAAAAAAAAAAAAGAAAAAGTTAGAAAGTCGGAAAGTATAAAATAGATTTTAATTAAGGTGAGATAGGTGCAAAAATAATTTCCTCTTAAATGTCGCATATGTGGTAGTGCTCTGCAGCTCGTTTGGTAGAGCATTCCATAAACGAACTGCAGATACATAAAAAGATCGTTCTGCAATGCTGTGCGTGAAACGAGGCAAAATTAATTTCAATCCTCTTTGAGATTGAGCAAAGCTTAGAGGTTCTTTAAGGTACATTGGACTTCGACCATGGATGATATTATGGAGTTTCAGAAGCAGCCTAAAGTTAAGATAATTATCAAGGTTCATACCAAATATCAAATAACGTAAGTGTGAAACACTAGTGTGTCTACGGATAGAATGCACAAAACGAACACAATCATTGATAGCAACATTTAGTTTTCTTCTACAAACACAGTCTAAAGATGGAAAAACAGAGGCATTGTATGTAAAATAAGGCGAAATAAGTGATTTAACTAGTTGAAGCTTTAAGTTGGGCAACAATAAATGAGATGAAGACCTTAAACAGCGCAACCCATGGTAAATTTTCCTGATGGTGTCAGAAACTGCTTTACAACAACTAAGGTTGGTATTGATTTTGAATCCTAGGTAAGTGACATCTTTCACATAGGAGATTATTTCACAATTAAGGACAACTGGAGGAAATTCACCTGGGTTGAGCTCATTCCTTGCACACAACATAGCCACAGACTTAGAAGGGTTTAGTCTTAGAATATTAGTCTCAGACCAAGCAAAGATACGACTTAAATCCTCATTCAATCTCACAATACAATCATCCATCAAACCAATTGCACTAAAAATATAAATCATAACATCGTCGGCATACATATGAATCTGGCAGTTAGAAATGACTTCTGGAAGGTCATTAATAAATAACGAGAATAGCAGTGGGCCCAACACCGAGCCTTGGGGAACTCCAATATTGGTAATATAAGAATTTGAGGTTCCGGTTTCCGTTTTAATTGATTGGACACGATCTTTCAAATAACTACACAAGAGCTTGAGGGATGAATTAGAAAAATTATACTGAGACTTAAGTTTGCAGATGAGAATGGAGTGGTCAATACTGTCAAAGGCCTTAGAAAAGTCCAAAAGCACCAAAACCCCAAACCTGTCTGAGTCAAGAGCAAATCGGATGTCATTGGTTACTTTAATTGCCGCAGTTTCACAACTATGAAAGCTACGAAATCCAGATTGCCATGGAGTAAGTAAATGCCTCTCATTGAGGTATAACTGCATTTGATCATGCATTATTTTCTCAAGTAATTTACCGAGAAAAGATAATATACTTATAGGCCTGTACTCAGAAGGTTTAGAAGCAATAGGCTTTTTTGGTACTGGTATTAATCTTGAATTTTTCCATTCATTTGGAAACTCACTACTGTAGAGACAGAAATTGAAAATGTGGAGCAAATATCTCATAATTAATGGGAAAATCAGTTTTATAAATTTCGGGGACATATCATCGGGGCCTACAGCATTAGATCTAACCGATTTAATTGAATTAACAATGTCAGAAACACCGATACATACAAAACTAAATGAATTCACATTGTCAGGGAGGTCAAAGATTCTTTGCGGAATTTCAAAGCTAGAATGGCTAGGAATCAAGGCATTCATCATCACACCAGGATCAAAAGGGCATATGCATTTCTTTTTGTCCTCCTTAATGCCAGCCTGCTTAAGATTCCTCCAAAGCTCGCAGGAGCTGAGTGATGGATTCAATTTTTTCAATAAGTAATCACGTTTTGAGTTTCTAATGAAAATATTAGCCCGATTTCGTGCATAAATATACTGTCTCTTGTTAAACTCAGAGCGGTTACTTTTGTATTTGCGGAAAAAACGTTCTCTTTCTCTAATAAGAAATTTAATGTCGTTTGTAAACCATGGACATTGATTTCTCTTTACTTGTTTGGTTACAATTGGAACATAAACATCAAATAAACTCGTAACTAAGTTATTAAATAGGGCAACCTTAGCATTAATATCATGAAAGTAGAAAATCTCATCCCATTCCGATCGATTGAAGGAATTCGCTACGTTGTCATAGCTAAAATTTTTATAGCACCTATACCTAATGGTTTTTGTCGGATTAGGTCTGATAAAATCAAAGTTAAAAGCGCAAAAAATGAAATCGTGGATAAACTCTGACGTAGGGCGTATTTGGTCATTACCTAAAATTTTATGTTTGGAACTAGTCAAAAACATATCAAGTAGCGAAGGGTTCGTATATGACTTAAAACACGTTGGCCATTTACCATTCACTACCGAAAGAAAGAGTTTATCACAGAAGTGAGTAAAAAGTCGCTTGGAGACACTATTGATCAAAAAGTTTACATTGAAATCACCTCCAATCAAGACATCCGTATATTTAGCACTCAGTCGCAACAAAGTTTCTTCAAGCTCCAAAATACATTCTTCTCTAAACATAAGGGGTGGACAATATACAGCAACTAGCAACAGTTTGTCACCCGAACTCTTAACTTCAACACAAACAAAATCAATATCATTACAAGTTGAAGCATAAATTAAAGACGCGACTATACTTTCCCGTACGTAAATACATGTTCCCCCTCCAACCCTATCATTCCTGTCGCTTCTAAATAGTTTAAAACCGGGGATACAAACAAGTGCATCAGCGATATAGGTGTTCAACCACGATTCTGAGACCATAATAACATCCAACATCGAGGTGCTAAAAGTCTGATACAACATTGTATACTTAGCTCGAATACTCTCAGCATTCAAACAACAAACTCTAAGCCCATTTCCATACGCGTCACACAGCAAATTCAGAACGCATTTCACATTATTAGTATCCATGCCAGTAAAAAATTGTTAAGAGATTAACCACCACCATCACAAACAGCAAAAAAGAGAAAAATAAATGCACCCACAATAAGTATTTAATAGAAAGAAAATTGTTTAAAGATAGATAAGGAAGAGTAAAGAAAAGGTGAGAAGTTATAATTAAATAGATATCAAAAAGCAGGTTTGAAAACATTTTGTAAGAAATTCTCATTATGGAAATTCATAATCAACAAAGTAAAATTCTATTAAGAGGAGGAAATTCATAGTTAATAAATTCAAAATCAAATTATAAATTTTACACTATTCAATGAAAGGAAATATAGAAAAAAAGGAAATATAAAAGAAAAAAAAAATAAAGTGCAGGAAATTCAAATTAAATTTTACGAATTACAAGATATTAAACATCATCTTCAGTAGCAGCAGCAACAGCATCAAAATCGACAGCGACGTCATCTACAGCAGTATTCACATCAGCAACATTATAAAGCTATTTTTATGTCCTTGGTGCTGCCCATATTAGATTACTGCTGTGTTGTGTGGTCACCATTTTATGAAAATAATATAAGTAGAATAGAAAGAATTCAAAGAAGATTTACGCGTTTTGCATTAAGAAATCTGAGATGGTCTGATAATTTGCCTGATTATTTTTCTAGATGCGCACTTATAGACTTAAAAACTCTTGAAAGCCGCAGAAAAACCCAATGCGTTGTTTTTATTAAAGATATTCTGAGTAATAATATTAAATCTGAGGAATTGCTCATGTTAATTTCTTTGTACGCTCCTGAAAGAATTCTTAGAACTAGAAATCATTTGTTCTATGTTCCCACTCATAGAACAAACTATGGCCTAAATGATCCAATAACTCGTTCCTTAATGTTGTACAACTCCATATGCAGTGAAGTCGACCTGTCGATGAATAGGTATATTTTTAAAAAAATAGTTCTTGAATTGTTTAACTCGTAAGCATAATTATTTTTATTGTAAGTTATCAAATTTGCTATCAAAAGATTGTATATATCCATTGATGAATGAAATAAATAAATATAAATATAAAATATAAATATATTTTTTTTTTAACTTACACGATACTTGAAGGAATTATGGCATAAAATTCATAATATAATCTTCAACTTCTTATTTTTTTCTTTAGTAAGAATGTTTTAGTTCTACAATTTTTATTAATTAATTGACATAAATAAACATTTTTTCTTTCTTTTTTTTTCAAATGGGAAACCATCATTATATTGTGGCACAAAATCTAAAATTTAATTTTAAACATTTTTATTTTATTTTACAATTTATAAAAATTTACTGATACAAATATTTTTTCTTTAAGCTTACATTTACATGAGGAGGAAACCATCATTATACTATAGCAAACAAAAAAGAACCAAACGAAACTTAGACACACGCATACGTAGCTCCCTTGTTCGACTGGCGAGTTGGTGCTTCAGGTGCTCTTTTAGTTTTGCTGATTCGTTTTGGCTCGTCATCGCTGATTTGTGACGATGGGAAACGTTGATCCATGCATATGACTGTATTAGCAGCTGTTGGTATCGGATTCTTCCTTCTCCTGAAGACTGCCACAAACACGATGACTGCAACGGTTATCACTCCCAAGGTCGATAACGATATAAGCGAATATCTGTGGAATGATATTTCCCATGCCATGTTTCTCGTATTTCTTGTGGTTTCCAAATTTGCGAGGTTTTGTTGCAATTCTTGAAGGGAACGCTTACCATCCAAAATATCGCTGACTATTTTCTTGTGGTCTCCCACTCTGAAATTCCATGGTTTCGACGTAGTTGGTTGGCTTTTGACTCGAATTGGGGCTCTCAGGTCTTCCAAGAGCTGTGAGTGGTTAACCAATGGCTGCTTGTATTCCGCAAGTGTTGCGAAATTTCGTTGGTATGAGAATTTCAGTTCTTTGGTGTTGGCGTCGCAAGGTTGATGAAGTTTGAATATTCCCAACCCCTCCAGAGTTGCTTGCTCACGAATCCCACCGCACATTTGGTTCAGTATCAATGGCTTTCTACAACTGAAAAACCAGTGGTTAGCTGCTGACATTTTAAGCAGGACGCCATCGTTTGCTGGGACTGCGACATATTTACAACTAGTTTCGGATGTAACAGCATGTTGTAAAAGTTCAACTAGACAATGCTTAGAACCAGATGTTAACAGCGGTGCATAGAAACTGCAAATGGCAACTGTCGAGTTTGCCTTTGTCTCAGATCCAGCACGCACCTCTGGAAATCATCATGACTTAGTATTCCAAATAGTGCGTGGTTTTCGGATTCAGCGATGTACTCGAATCTGTTGTCGATGACTAGATCCCAATCCTTATTGTATACTGCTGGCATTGGGTATACCTTATGTAACTCATAACGACAGTTTTCCGGCAGTGGTATGATTATTTTTATAAAGTAATCGCCTTGGTTTGGAAAAACTGACGTTTCTGCGGCTTGATGGAGTATTGTAAAGTCCCCAAATACGTCTTCACTTCTTACACCTGCTGCCTGCAAAGTCTTAGTTAAATTGCTTGCATTTAGAATAAAAGGATGCAGTCTGTTTTTGTAGAGATCATCTACAAAATCTACATCATCTTTGCCGTAATAAGTGCAACAAGTTCGTTGATATCCAACTTCATTTGCATTGTGTTGATTTCGTTATCTAGGTTGCTCAGACTTTTCCCAATTGTATTGGACAATCCTTCTGTTTCCGCCGTTATGTTTTCGATTTCGGCTGTCAGCTGCGTAATAGGCTTGGAAAGTTTTTCATAGTTCGAGGACACAACCGATACTTGATTTTTCATAACTTGGATGGTCTCATCTTCATCCTTCTTTAAAACCTGAAGCCGACTATACACTTTCTGTGAGTCTTCACTGTCCATAGTGCCAAAGGCCCATTTTGTTGTGATAACAAGCGTGTTTGAGTAAACGCGCAACTAAAATTACTTTTAGCCAAAAATGTCTTGTGATTTGTAAAGGAGTCTGCTGATTGGCTGAAGGAGGTGATATTCACCTCGCAAGAGTGTATCCATGCACTCAGGAACCTGGATCTACCTGTGGATCAATGGGATGTCATATTTGTGCACATCGTGTACAATAGTTACCCTGTAATTTGCAGTAGTTGTGGGAAGAGAAGTTTGAAGATGCTGCTCGAAGGACCAAATGTTCCGACTAGGTTTATTTCTAAATTCGAAAAAACTAGGAAAGAAGGCTATTTCAAATTATACACACAACTTCACTTTTTCACCTTTAAATTGCTTGCATTTTAATTCTTCTCGTACTTTTAGTCATATGTATGACCTTTTGTATATTAACTTCATAAATTTTTGTTAACATTCTATGTTTTTGTTATGACATTTCAATGTTGTGGATTGCATCTTAAGCATTGTTTATTTTGGCTAGTTAGTTAATTTCATTGAGTTCTCAACAGATTTTTTACCGCTGGTGAGGAGAACCTTAGTCTCATACGAAGCTTAAAGAACTGTCTAAGGAACTAAACTTGAGTGAAATCTGACGATCTCTTTACATCAACAATATTTTTAGTAAGAGTTTTTATATAACTATGTTCTATCAGTTGAATTTATTGTGGTATTATCGATTTTCTTATGAGGCTGACAGGGCTGCCGGAATCTATGAGGCAATCTAGAGAAAATTTTTCATTATTTTTAGAAAAAATAAAATATAATCTTCTTACATAGTCATCATCCTCTGTCTTGTCCGTGAGCTGATGGACAAGTGATTTTTGTTCTTGACAGGATGCAACTATATGTCCCAATTTCCCACGTTTTCGGTTTCCTGCACTCATTCGCCATATGTCCGACCGAATTGCAGTTGTAGCACCTCATAGTCGTCTTGTTCAATCCTGTTGCTGCTCTTAAAGTCTTTTTTGCTGATTCTGTTGTTACTTCTGTTGCCGATCCAGTCTCATTCTGTTTTGGTCGTTGTAGCACTTTATTGTAGGCTTTGTTCAAGGGCCGCTCTGAGAACTGTCCAATGAAGTCCAGAACTCGTTTTTGGCGGTTAGAGGGCAGTTGAAAGATGGCGTTTAAACGTTGGCCATCTTGCCTCAACATGTCAAGATTGAGCTCCAGCTGTTGCACCCTCCGCACGCAACGCTGCCGGTATTGGTTGTCTGGAACATTTTGACAGATTTTTCCAACCTTTTCTATACAGTCCTCCGTCACTGCCAATACGGTCGGATACTCCAACGGTGTAAACTTTGTCAATACAGTCCACGTGTCCACTGTCTCGAAAAACACCGGTGACTCCCGAAGCCGTTCGATTTCGTATGGTGGTCTAGTCAAATCTACCCCTATAACTTACCAATGAAATTATAATAAATCTATACATTTTAGATGTTTCCTTTCTTTTACTTTTTTTTTTTTTACTTTAAAAGAAATACAATACTTAATGTAAATATAATACGAAACTTTATTTTGCTTAGAAATATAAAATTTATTTTGATACCTGAAAAGTAAAACTTTGGGTTATTACTATGGAATAAGTAAACTTTTGAAAAGGATTTGATTATTAGAGATTTATTGAAAAATATGAAAATAGATTTATTTCTGACAATGGAAACGTTTGAGTTGATTGTTATGCACCCTTTTGGCTTTCCTACCGGCTAAAATAGTGGTGTTTACTGAGTTGTTAACGGACACCACCTCATAGGGCCCTAACCAAATTGGAGAGAACTTATTTTTCCTAGTAGGGTTCTTAAGCATAACTTTTTTCTTCAACAGCTAACGTAACAGGGTTTGTCTGTCGATCGTATTGCTGCTTTGCTTTTCGTTTAGCAACCTCCAAGTTTTTCCTCGCTAGTTCGTATGTTTTTTGTATCTGATATTTCAGAAGCTTTGGATAATGCTCGCTATTATAAAGGGGTGCAGGTTTGCCCTTTAAATTAGTTGGCATTTCAAATTCAAAGCCATACAAACTTTTCGTGGGGGTTAACTTGGTAGCTGAATGCTCGGTGTTATTGTGAACATGCATCGCCTGTCTCAACCATTGGTCCCAGCACCGGTCATCAATGCCAACGAAACTCCTTAGATATTCCGCTAAGGGTCTGTGACTGCGTTCTAGCGATCCAGTTCAGTTTTTTTCAGTTTTAATTCATTTTTTATTTCTTTTTCTTAAATCTACTTAGGAGCTACCAAAAATGTATAAAAATAGCTTATATAACAACTTAACTAACTTACTGACCCTAAGCGGGTACTCTTAATTACTCAATATCTTAATTCTAATGCCTTTCGGCCTAAAGATAACTTACGGATTTACAAACTAGAACTATGGTTAAAAACTAAGAAAATTTAAAAACAAAAAACTTAGTTTGCTGGATCATATTTTTTTTTGATTTTTATTAGATAGATAGATAGATAGATAATTCGATTTATTATTTCAGAATAGTATATCTTTTCACATTAATTTTTAACAAAATCGTTAGAGCGTGGCCTAGCCGTCTGCCCGATTGACATCATTTTATAATAAATTCATATGTAATGTATTATATATAATTATATTAGTTTGATAGGAAAACAAGTATAAGAATTTCTATAACTATAGTAGATTTTTTTTTTTTTACTTTTTTTGTATTTAAAAGGCTTCGTTTATTATTTGATTCCGATATGACATCGCAGTTTTGTAGTAATTGTATAATTCTGTGACATTAGTTTCGCAGTTGAGCATTGTGAGTACATCTTCCTCCGATTTATAGTTGCTGTTGAGAAAAACTCTTCTAATTTCGCTTAAAATTGGGCATTTACCGATAAAATGAATGACATCCTCCCGTTCTCTTAAGTTGCATAAGCTGCAGAAGATGGGTAGATCATCTCGATGAGGAATATAGTTCAATTCAATTAACTCTCCTCGCATTTTGAAAATTGCTGAAATTAGGTCTTGTTTGTTTTCGATTTTAAAGTAGTTCTTTTCGCATAGATTATAATTAAGACGGTTGTAAATAGATCTATGTACGGAGGATGAAGCTTCGTGCATACAATCCGCTCTGTATTGTTCGTCCACCTTCAACACAAGATTTAACAGATCTTTTTTCAAATACTTTCCATTTTCTTCGAGAAATCTTAAGTTGATTTGGCAGTATCTCCCAAGTTCTTCCAACTTTGGATACCAGACGTTCTTTTTCCTTATTGCATCTAAAGCTAAAATTTTGGCTAGCCTTTCGTCTGGCATATCAAGCACCTTTAAAATGTATCTCACATGATATTTCAGGGATTTTGTGAATAGAGGTGAAAGTCCTGTCTCAATATTGATCATATAGTTGGGGCTGTTTTTGGGTAGGCGAAAGCATTTTTTAATGAAGTACCTTTGTAATTTTTCAACCGTTTCATACTTTTCTCCTCCCCACACTTGTGAAGCATACAACAATATTGATTCCGCAACCGCAACAAAAACTTTGTATTTAACACTATGCGATATTGATTTATTTGAAAAACATTTTTTCCATGTAGCGTTAATTGCACTTTTCGCTATGACGAGTTTATTTTTAAGGTGAGGTTCCATACTTAGACTGCTAGAAATAGTAACTCCAAGATATTTATAAGTTTTTACGACTTCTATAGGCTCTCTATTGAAGTACCATTTTTCGTTCCTCGGAGTTCGACCCGACCCTTTTCGAAAAACCATCACCTTAGATTTGGACAAGTTTACCCTTAAATTCCATAGTTGGCAATATGATTGCAGGCGGTTTATCATCAATTGCAATGTTTGGGGTGAGTAAGAAAACATTACCACATCGTCAGCAAATAAAAGCGCTTTGATATTCAAGCCTGAAATTTCGATTCCACCTGGAAGGAAGTCTACAAGGTCATTTATGAACAAATTAAAGAGGCTTGGGCTAAGACTGCATCCCTGCTTAACTCCCATTTGTGTCTCGAACCATTCCGAAGTTTCTGATCCGTTCCAAACAGCTGATTGATTTCCATTGTACATGCTTTCGAGCACTTTTCCAAATTTTTCTGTCATTCCAAGTTTGTAGAATAATGCTCTACGATCCACTGTATCGAAGGCTGCTTTGAAATCGACGAAAAAAGCGTACAATTTCTTCTTTTGGTCGATCAAGTTGCTGGCAATGCTTTGTAAGATGAAGATATTGTCCGTGGTCGAATAACCCCTCCTAAATCCTGCTTGAAATTCTCCGAGTAACTTTCTGTTTTGTATCCAACTCGTCAGCCGCTCATTTAAAATTGTGGTAAACACTTTATAAAATGCATTAAGAAAGGAGATTCCACGATAATTGCTTGGATCTGTTATATCACCCTTCTTATGTACAGGAAAAACAATGCATTTTTTGAACTGCACTGGAGATTCACCTGTGTTCAAAATAGTATTATAAACCGTTATAAGTTTGTCTATTAACATTTCCGTACCGTATTTTACGAATTCTGTTGGTATTCCATCCGCACCTGCAGCTTTCCCGTCTTTAAGTTTATTCAGAATGTTTCGCATTTCTTCACGACTTATAGGGCAATCCAAAATTTTGTCCTGATATTTAGGCTTTGCGAAGTGAATAGGCGGTGCTAGGTTTTCAGGGTTGAGAAGTTGTTTAAAATAATCATGCAATAAATCCAAGTTTAATTTTGCGCTTATTTGTAGGTTTCTGCCATTTAGTAGGTTCACTCCTTTCCAAAATTCCTTAGAATCTCTGCAATTAGTAAGCTTGAGAGCTTCTTTTTCCAAATAGCTAATTTTTTTTGTCTTTGCATATTCTTTTATACACACAGTTTGCTTCAATGTACATCTTTTGTAAGTATTTACCGCTATATTTTCTAAAGGCTTTTAACCAACCAAAGGATTTTTTGCGAGCCTGCTCACACTCCGCATCATACCATTTTTCCTTTTGTCTAAAAACCTTAGTATCATTATGAGGAGGATATGATGCCTTAATTGCATTTTCAATTTCATCTAGGCCAAATTGACAATCTGTTGAAATGTTTGCTTCCAGATTGGATCTGTATTCTTCACTCTTGTTGTTGTGTCATTTCAGTCTTGGAGGAAAACTTAAATCAATCAACTGCTCCTCTACGATATCTGTTCCAAAGTCAACAGTTATTGGCATGTGGTCGGAATATGGAACACTCAGGACTTCGAAATCGGCTACCACTGTAATCCAGTTGCCTCTAACCATGCAGTAATCTATGACTGAAGATCCTTGTGGTCATATGAAAGTAAACTTTCCTAATTCATCCGAATCTGTAACGCCATTCAACAACCTAAATCCATAAGAATTACAACGATCTAACAGCTTCACTCCTCTCGCATTTTTAGTGGTGTCTTTTGACTTTCTACTCCTTCCAGCAAATCTGTTCTCTCTTCCTTCTTCGGCACCTATTCTCGCGTTTAAATCACCAATAACCATGACGTTATCGCAGTTATATTGCTCAATAAAATTATAAAGTGTGTTAAAATCTTGGTCCCAGTGGTTGCAATTTATGTATGAAGGTATTATAGTGTATTTTTTATGGTTTATTGTGACATTAACAAAATTAGTTTCCTCTTCAGTTTTAAACTCACATGTTATATTTTTAAGACATTTCTTGTAGCCAAAGAAACATCCTCCGCTTGCCCTCCCTCGTGTGTTCTGTCTTGTAGCAGGAATCCAAATAAATTCAAAGTTTATAAAACTGTTATTGTACAAATTACATTAGTTTTCAGCTAAAAACGTTTCGTACAGAAACACGAAATCATAATTGTTAATTAAATTAAAAAAATTTGCATATAAGGATTTGTTTTTCAAACCTGATATATTATAATTTATAATTTTAAATCTTTCAAATTCAATACTTTTGTTTTTAATATTATTTTTTTGGCAGACGGCGCCTTTACCCTATACTCTAGAAGACACGTTGGTTTGTGTCTCTGCTACAATACTTCCATCAGCTGGTGTTGACGTTTTGTCACTGTCCAAGATAGAAGACAGGTGTTGTTTTGTATCCGCATGGTAAATGTCATTCAAAACTCGAATGCCATCCGTAATATTATGTAGAATTCCCTGCGATGGGCTCCAACGAAAAATATTGTTGCTTACATACATTTTGTCATCTCTTACTAAAACTTTTATCTCCGGGTTTAATTCATTCAAGCGACGTTTGATAGGCAACAATTTGTTTCTTTTTTGTCTAATCGATGCGGGAAGATCTTTTGCCAATGACACTCCGGTATTTCGAAGGGTGTTCGATGCTTTAAGTGCAGACACTACCTGTTGTTTAGTTGCAAGTTTGACAATGAAGTTTTTTTTGTTCGGATTTATCGACTTGATTTCGTATATTTGCAAATTTTCTACAGATGATGGTGGTTGAACTATTTGTGCGCAGATGTTTTTTGCATGTTCCTTTTCATCTCGTCCTAGTACGATCGGTATCCTCATCATAAGATTTTTTTCGGTGTTCTTTTTTTGCATTTCTTCCAATTGATTTTCCATTTGGTCTTGTTTTTTTTCTAAAGCAATTATTTTGGAAGATAACACTGCGTTTGCTTCAACAATTTGTTGGTAGGCCGCCGTCATAGACTCAATGTCACTTTTTTTTGCCACCTCTGCCATTTTTGCATCAAGAAGCACCCCTAGCATTTTACACAGATCGGATTTGGACATTGATCCAACTAGGTCTGTAGACATTGTGTTTGGTGCTTGTGTCTTTTTCGATGTAGGAGCTTCTGGGGAAATTTGGTGCACTTTTCTCTTGTTGTTAGGCATATATAATGTGCAATTGAGGTTATGCTTTCGCTACTGATTGCAAATCTTAGATTATAGCTTAATACTTTAAAACTCACTTGTGTCCCGTATAAGGAAGCCTTTTGTGGTTTTCGTTTTCACTATAGAACACTTAACAGTCTTATTTTGTGTGCAAAATATAACAAAATTTTGATTTAAAAATTTGATCAAACTAGAAGACAACTTCTCGACTTACTTGACAGATGTCAATCTTTCTCTTTGATTTTTATTAAAACTACTTAAAACTACTTAAATCTATTTAAATCTTATTAAACTAGAGCAGCCACAGTAGCTTTTTTTTTTTGTTTTCTGTTTCGCACTTTTTGGAATTTTTATATTTTATGTTTTTTTTTTTTTTTGGAATTTTTATGTTTTATGGTTTTTTTTTAGATTTTTGTACTTTTTTTTTTTTTGGTTTTAAAATTTTTTTTTTGTTTTTTTTTGTTGTTTTTTTTTTTGCCACTGTGCCCACCCCCTATACCCTAAGACTTACACGCTGAACCTGTGTAAGCCAGCCATTGGCGACTGGCTATCAATATCAATTTGAGTTTCGTGCTCAGACAACCACCAGAACATATTTGACATTTTAACAACGTCACGACGATCGCGATCTGAGACCGCCCTACTGAACCGAAGGAGCTCTTCAACGTCTCCGCCTACTGCGGTGACGTCTCGGTTATAAAGGAGCCGTCGTTCCACGGACTTACGGCAGACGTGGTAGATTAGCGGAACCGCCAACCTATCCTGAATCAGCCCTTCCATATCAAAATAGAGGAAAGCCTCCGGTGGGACAAATCCACTGAAGCGTGTTCTTTCCAAATACTCTCTGTTGGGGTAATAAGCCCCAAAAATCAGGCCATTGGTCGAGGTCATCGCTCTTGCAGTGTGACCACGAGTCAGTTTTATAATGAAGTTGTCGATCCTGTTTATTTGAGCCCCGTTGTAAAGGACCTCATTAGGATAATATTTTCTGTACTCAGACTCTGGTGTTCTGTGCAATCCGAGACAGGTTTTTTTTTTTTTTTTTTATAATAAGCGCGCACATCAAGGGGTTATGAATACCCTTATAATGTTATAGAACACGCAGACACTGACACGCAGACACGCAGACACTGTCTCTCAAACACCCGAATCTTTTCCATTTGAGACGCTGTAACATTGAACCACACAGGGCACCCATAGACAATCATTGGCCTTATGAGGGCCATGTAGCAAATCACTTTCACTCTGCTATCAAGTTGTCTGCTGTAAAACAGTCGCCTTGTCAGAGCAAAAGCTCCTCTAGCCTGTAGTTCGCACTTAGTGAGTTCAGTTTATTGACTGCCATAAATTATCAAGTACAGTATAACTTATACATTATCATATATATGGAATAGAGAGAGACAGGTAGACACTCCACATCTCCCCTGTGAAAAATAATAATTCTTATTCATAGTTTTAATTCATTATTACAGAAACGATAATGGTATGTATATAATATACATTAATATTAACTAAATTCAAATATTAATTCACAAGATTAATGTCAAGAATATCTATTTAAAATCTTTAGTTAATTTAAGATGAAATCATCTTACTTCGAAGAATAAGTCCATCGATTGGGTTGTTTGCTGGTTCTTCCTGCTCTGGTCGTATAATGACCTGTAGATGTAGTTGGTGTAGGTAGAGTTGTTGTAGTTGTTGGACCAGGCAATTCGTTACCAGCATGCAACTTTATCTCCCTCTTTGAAATGTTAGAGCTTGGTGCTTGAAGATCTCCTTCAATTACTTCTTCTGGTTTATACGGTATATCGTTTCTATGGGCATTGTTGAGATGAAACACATTTCTTCTGTACACTCCAGTGTTGGTTTTAATATAGAAGGAACGAGGGGTATCGGCCTTAGCTTGAATACGCCCCCATTGGTGGATATCCCTTATCCACACAACATCGCCAACTTTGAAATTTCTTGTATCGCAAACCCCATGTCGTTTGTTATAGCTGTTGGCCTGTTGTTGCCTCCGTTGTTCTTCCATCTTTGTGATTTTGTCCATGTCGACTTGATTTGGCTCGAAATGATCACTTGTCATTGGGAGTATCGAACGAATTTTTCGGCCCATCAAGAGTTCGGCTGGGCTTGAACCATTAGCGAGTGGTGTGGCACGGTACTCCAATAGAGCCAACTGAGGATCTTCTACGTTTTTCTTCAACAGCATCTTGACTATTTTAACCGCCGACTCAATGAACCCCTTGCTTTGAGCAAAACGAGGGCTGGATGTGATATGCTTAAATCCCCAGGATTGAGCGAACTGACGAAACTCTGATGAATGAACTGTGGCGAACTGTGGTCCATTGTCAGTTCTGACTATTTCCGGTATGCCAAACCTGGCAAAAATCGATTTTAAGTGTTTGATAACACATCTTGATGTCTGGTTTTCCAATTGAACTATCTCCGGAAATCTGGAAAAGTAATCGCTTATTATTAAAAATGTTTTACCATAACATACGCAAAGGTCCATTGCTATTGTGTGCCAAGGACGCTCAGGCAATGTGGAACTTATGAGCGGTTCATGTCTAGGGATCAGATATTGTAGACAGGTGGTACAGCTTCGAACAAATTCTTCCATTTCTTTTGAAGACCCTGGCCACCAAACCGACTGCCGCATTCTGGTTTTGCATTTAACGATGCCCAAGTGTCCAGTATGCATTGTTGCTAACATCTCCTTACGTATAACCGGTGGGATGACTAATCGATTCCCGTGCATCAGCAGTTGACCATTAATGGATAAATAATGGCGATCATTATAGTATTGTCTTCCTTCTGGGGTTATTTTTGAACGATCTGGCCATCCATTTTGGCAGAATCCCATAATTTCTTTGATAACCGGGTCATCTTGCTGGGCCTTTCGAATACTATTTAATTTGTCGGTAGATGCAGGTAGCTCTTCGATGATGCTGTTGACAAAGGTTTCGATTTCTTCGTCATCATTTTGTCCTATTTCTTGCATAGGATTTCGAGACAATGTATCCGCTGCTACTAGATCCTTACCGGGTGTATAAATAATGCTGAAGGTAAGGCCCATCATCTTCATACGAAATCTTTGGATTCTTAGTGTTAAGTCATCGAGGTTTTTAGTCGTAAAAATTGGGATCAACGGCTTGTGATCTGTTTCAATCGTGAAGTGAATACCAACGATGTAGTCCCGAAATTTCTCGCATGCCCACTTAATGCCTAAAGCCTCCTTTTCAATTTGGGCATATTTTTTTTCGCTTTCGGACATGGTTCGAGAGGCGTATGCTACGGGCTTGAGAATGCCATCCACATCTGTCTGGAGAAGGACAGCTCCAAGTCCGTAAGATGATGCATCAGACGACACCATGGTTTTGTGTGTCGGATCGTACGCCTTCAACACTGGAGCAGAAGTAAGTGCTCGCTTTAGCTGGGTAAAAGCCTCCTCTTGCATCGGCGTCCAAAGGAAATCTATTTGGGACTTTAAAAGCTCATTTAATGGGTGGCTAACTGAGGAAAGGTAAGGAACGAACTTACCCAGGTAATTGACCATTCCGAGAAACTGACGCAGTTCTCTTATATTTCGTGGGTGTGGATATTCTTTAATTGCCTGGATCTTCGATGGACAAGGGTGAATGCCGTTTTCGTCAATTTTGTGTCCAAGAAATGTAATAGTTTTGACGCCTATCTGACATTTCGATTTGTTTAATGTGACTCCACTTTGTTCCAGCTTTTTAAGTACACCACGCAAGTTTCGATCATGTTCTTGCATGTCCTTTCCTTTTACCAACATGTCATCCATTTGGCAGATAACTCCATCACATCCTTCAAGAATACGCTGCATTTCCCTCTGGAACAACTCCGGAGCGGTGCAAATGCCGAAGGGAAGCCTTTGGAAGCAGAACCTACCAAATGGAGTGAGAAACGTTGTTAGATGCTGTGATTTTGGTGATAATTTTATCTGCCAGAATCCGTAGTTTGCGTCCAATTTGGTGTAATATTTAGCGCCTTCTAGCTGTGCTAGTGAATGATCAGCGACCGGCATCGGATGGATATCCCGTTGAATTGCTATATTGAGTTTGCCAAGATCAACACAGGGACGAATGTCGCCGTCAGGTTTATTGACAATGACCATTGGAGCGCACCATTCGGTCGGTTCATTTACCCTCCTTATCACTTCTAACTGTAACATTTCATCAAGTTTTGCCTTGAGTTTTGCTTTTAAGGGTATAGGTACACGTCTTGCAGTAGCGATTGCATATGGTTTCGCGTTCGATTGTAATTTAATTTCGTATTCAGTGTCAAGACAACCCAGTTTCCCAAATAACTTGGGATATTCCAATTTGATGTTTACCGATGATTTTTCATTTGTTCGGACACCAGAAGTATTTAAAGCGTTTACGCGTTCTATAATTTTTAAATTTTTACAAGATTTTAAACTCAAAAGTGGTGATTTTAAATTATTTACTATGTAAACATCGGACTTACAGCTATGATTGCCATAAGTTAATTCACAGTTCAATACACCTGCGACATCAAGTCTTTCGCCAGATGGGCCGCACAACATTTTACTAGATGAATTTATTTTCGCGTGATGAAATTTTGTTTTAAAATATTGTAGTGGCAAGACGTCAACCGGTGCTCCTGTATCCAGCATGAAAGTTATTTGTTTTCTGTTCACAGTTATATCCGCTGTCCACCTTTCAACCTCAGAGTTTTTGCCTTCCACCGTACCAATAAACAACGGCTCTTCTTCTCCTACGTGAAATATTTTATCATTGTTCTTAGATTTTTGTCTGCATACACTACTGAAATGATTCCACTTTCTGCACAAACGGCATTGTTTGCCATTTGCGGGACATTTTTGTTTCCCATGTTTCCCCTGCGCCCCACACCATTGACATTGACCATCTCTTTGCTTCATATCATCACTTCTTTGCTTTGTTGGTTCTCCTTTATTTTTGAAGGAGCTTTGTGTGGGTGCTGAAGCTTTCTGTTTGTGCGACTGAGAGCGAATGCTATTAACCGTGGCTGTGCTGGTAGTTGCCGTTGACAGATCTACTTGTTGTCTTCTAACTGCATCGTGCTGTCTGACTGTTTGTATAGCCTTTTCTAGCGTTAACTCTGATTCTAACTGCAGCCTCTCTGATAACCGTCTGTCTCGTACCCCAACGACCAACCGATCCCGTAACATTTCGTCGCGCAGCGCAGCATAATTGCAATTCTCAGAAAGCAAGTAAAGTGCCGTAATGAAATCTTCGATGCTTTCTCCCTCTAACTGACTTCGAGAATTGAACTTTGCCCGTTCGTAAATCACGTTATGCTTTATAACAAAGAATTTTTCAAATGCGTTTAACACCGGCATAAATTTCTTTTCATCAGCTGCACTTAGCTTAAACGAAAGAAAAATGTCATCTGCCTGATCGCCCATAAGGTACACGAGGGTGTTCACTTGCTCCACTTCGTTTCTTTTATCTAGCCCCGAAGCTATTCTAAAGCGATCAAATCTGCGTCTCCATCGTGGCCAATCTGTTGGGCTAAAAGAAAAATGCTCCGGCGCTTGAACAGTAAAGTTATTACCGGATAAATGTTGCATTACAGCTTGAGCGGGTGGATTTTCATTCGTCATTTTTTTTTTTTTTTTTTACTTAGCGAACGACCGATTATTTAATTTAATACTTTCTATCTCGACACCGCTGCCACCATGTAGTGTTCGCACTTAGTGAGTTCAGTTTATTGACTGCCATAAATTATCAAGTACAGTATAACTTATACATTATCATATATATGGAATAGAGAGAGACAGGTAGACACTCCACATAGCCCTGGCCAGAGCCACATCCATATGTTTGTTAAAATATAGATACTGATCTAGCCAGAGGCTGAGGTATTATTATATATTACTACTTTGCTTGGCAGTGGGTGGCCATGTAGATCAACGATCACCAGCTTTCGCCAGTTCTTTCTCGTATCCCATGAGGCCCGAGCCAACGGGGGTTTAAACACAATTGTTTCCGATTTCTGAAAGTTGATTTTCAGCTTCCAGTCATCGCAATATTGCTGAATCTTATCGAAGTCACGCTGCAAGAGTGTTCTGATGACCTGGATCTTTGGACCTGTTCTGTACGCGATTAGGTCGTCGGCGTACGCTATAGCATGGTGAAGGGAACCAATTAGATCGCCGGTGAAAATGCTAAACAAAATAGGGGAATTCACCGCCCCCTGATGTAGACCGTTCTGTATTTTAAAAGTTCTGGTAGAAGTTATATTGCAACTTTTTACAACAAACGTTCTACCATGAAGCATGTCATTCAGAATATATAGTAGTGGTTTACTCATGCCATATCTGATCAACTTATAAAAAAGACCGTCTAACCAAACGGTGTCGAATGCCTTCTCCAAGTCAACCAGACATGCACCCGTACACTGATTTTTAGTTTTGTTCCATTGAATATCTGATACTAGTTTAGACGCGGCATGTGTGGTATCATGGCCCGCCTTAAAACCGAACTGATTTTCTGGAATAATATGTTTGTCCTCAGCCCATGTGGACAGAGCTCTATTGAGAACTTTCTCGAATACTTTGCTGATACTCGGAAGAAGACTAATTGACCGAAGATTTGCTGGATTGGAACCATCCTTTCCTTTTTTAAGGAGAGGATGGACCACTGCCGTCTTCCAACGCACTGGATAATATGCATTATTCAGCGCATTGTTGAACAACGTGGTGTATATGTCCACCGCTTCCGCAGGGAGGTTTCGCAGCACAACATTGGGTATGCCGTCGACTCCTGCTGACTTCTTTTGCTTTATTTTGTGAAAGATGTCCTCGAGGTCCATCTTAGAAACGAACAGGGTGTTATCCCCGTTTCGTTCGGCGATGACTGCATTTGCAAGTCGGTGGTCATTGAACCTAGTGAAACCAGGATTCTCGGATCGCCAATGTGAGATCTCGTCTCTAAGATAGAAGTGTCCAACGAAGGCTCTATTCTCAAGGTCGTAATTCGGGCGAATGCACTCATTCACCTTATATACTTGCTCGAAAACAGCACCCACCGTCTCTTCCTTCTCTTGAGCATCTTCCACTATAAAGTGGTCATCATCCAAGATGGCCTCATCAGGATCTATCCCTATTGTCAAAAGTAAGTTTTTGTTCTCTGTCGTCCTTTGGAGTTTAATACCCTGAAGGTCATTTTGATCTTTTCTCCTAAAATTTTTTATTTATTTCCGGAAACATACTCGGGTTATTGGACTGTACAGCCCGAATTTTGTTGTTCCAGAAAAGAGATATAGATATTCTGTAATTTTCTTTTATTAACTGTTGGAGATTTTTGATCTGTGACTTCAGAGTTCTAATCTCCAAATCGTGTCGGTCAGTAAACCTCCTGTGCAAGAGTTTGAGTCTCGACAGAAGTCTACTTTTTTGTTTGTAAAGTGCGTCTATTGTCGCGTTTCTGTACATGTTCGCAGAGTCATGTTGCCTTTATTTAGGAATTGTCCTGTCCATTGTACTACGGATTGCATCCTCCATACGTTGTAGGTATCCATCGATCTCAACGTTCGACAGATTCCTGTTGCATGGCGGCGCAATACCGTTCGAACGAAGTTCCCTTGAGACGGCACCGGAAAAGCGCGGCCAACGTGTCTTACCGTAGTTGTAAGAGTGCGTCGGCACGTACTCCTCCAGTTCCACAAGGTCGTTCGGAAGCAGTATGACGGCGGCAAGTCCACAGTGGTCACTGTCGTACTCAACCGTCGTCAAACAATTTTTTGTCCGTCGAAGAATGTCGTCGGTCAGTTTCAGTCTTGAGTCTAAAAGCAATAGATCCAAATAAGAGCCACTTCGAGGATATGAAGGCCTGTCAGTAGCCAGCAGATCGACTTTACACTCAATGCTGTGGAGCCCCAACCAATTGAATAGCTGGGTCCCCCTTGGATTGGCTAATTGATTTCCCCAATCTTGGTGTTTAGCATTGTAATCACTGGCCAAAAGGAAATAGTTTTCTTCTGAGTTCAGTTTCAGAGTTCGAAAAAGTGATTCGAGCTCTGTTATAAAACATGCATTTTGAGAAGCCTCCGGCGCATAGATCGCGACCACATACAAGCGCCTCCCCTGTTGGAGAGGGATGCATACAATACACGCTTCCAGCAACTGGAATCGGCGTACTTCACCACTATATATTACCTTATGAGCAATGCCCTTACGTATGAAGATCGCAACCCCACCCGCGAAAGTCGAGCTGGGTCGGTCCCTCCTTACGATAATGTAATTGTTATCCGTCAATTTGTGATGCTGGTTTAGCCTAGTTTCGCTAACCATACATACATCGGGACGTTGTTCTTTTAACAACTCCGAGAAGTTGGCTCGTCGTTCTACCCTAACTAGCGAATTCACATTCACGGCTAGGATCTTGAAAGGCCTCTCCGGCAGCGCGCCCGTTAACCCAAAAATTGCGCTAGCGAAGGCACTGCACGGTAGATCAAGTCCACCCTACGCGCCTGCTCACTTATTTGCCATGATAGTTCACTCATTTGTGCCTGAATGACACGCAGAGCGACCATCACCTCTGACTCCCCAGTCGCAGCCTTAGACACAGATGGCTGTGTGGCCGCTTTCTGAGGAGGCTGTACCGTTTTCCCAGCCCCCCACGCCATTTGGGCGTAAGAGACTTCGGGAACGACGGCCCTTGGAGTTGGTCTGGCTGTTTGCCTTCCCTCATCCTTAGTTGCTGTTGGAGCAGCTTTTTTTTAATTTTTTAATAATTTGGTATCGAGGACAACCCCGATAATTAGCAGGGTGCCCATCTCCACCACAGAGAACGCACTTCAGTAGGGTCTTGTCTTCGACCCTTGTCTCACCGAGCTTACACTCTTTGTCTTTGTGGTTCTCTCCACACTTAACGCACCTCAACTGCATTTGGCAGTTGAATGCGGCGTGCCCGAACCGTTGGCAACTAAGACATTGTAAAATGTCCCCGTGCCTGTTTAATTTTTCCCATCTTACCATCTGGTAGTCTAGGACGGAGATTTTCCTTAGACTATCCAGACGGCTATTGGGTGATAAGGTGACGAGGAACATCGGCAATAGCCACTTCTCCCGTCTTGCCTTGGCCGTGGTGAACGACTTGACCCCGATGAACTCGAGATCGTCACCCGCCAACCTGCGGAGTTCAACTAAGAGCTCCTCTGGGTCAGAGGTAGGCTCTACCCCTTTCAGTAGCATTGTTTTCGGTTTCTCCTCTTTATGGCTGTGCGGCCGCTTTCTGGGGAGGCTGCACCGTTTTCCCAGCCCCCAACGCCATTTGGGCGTAGGAGATTCCGGGAACGACGGCCCTTGGAGTCGGTCTGGCTGTTTGCCTTCCCTCATCCTTAGTTGCTGTTGGAGCAGCTTTTTTTGACTTTTTAATCGTCTGGTATCGAGGACAGCCCCGATAATTAGCAGGGTGTCCATCTCCACCACAAAGAACACACTTCAGCAGGGTCTTGTCTTCGACCCTTGCCTCCCCGAGCTTACACTCTTTATTATTGTGGTTCTCTCCACACTTAACGCACCTCGACTGCATTTGGCAGTTGAATGCGGCGTGCCCGAACCGTTGGCAACGAAGACATTGTAAAATGTCCCCGCTCCTGTTTAATTTTTCCCATCTTACCATCTGGTAGTCCAGGACGGAGATTTTCCTTAGACTCTCCAGACGGCTACTGGGTGATAGGGTGACGAGGAACATCGGCAATAGCCGCTTCTCCCGTCTTGCCTTGGCCGTGGTGAACGACTTAACCCCGAAAAACTCGAGATCATCGCCCGCCAACCTGCGGAGTTCAGTTAAGAGCTCCTCTGGATCAGAGGAAGGCTCTACCCCTTTCAAAAGCATGCATTTAGGTTTCTCCTCTTTGGGAGTATACGAGAAATGTTGGGTGGTTGTCTTTGCTAACAACTCCCGAATAATCTTATGTTCACCAATGCTATTGCATTGGATCGCATGTCTATCAACCCCGAGTCTCTTAATAGTAAAACTATCGCCAATGGCGGACTTACATATTTTTGTGTCGTTGAATACCATCTTTAGGGTATTTATTGGGGGCACCCTGCTCTTGTTAGTGGTCTTCTTTTGGGACTGCTGCTGCTGTTGCTGTTGTTGTTGCTGCTGCTTCGGCTTCTGCTTCTCTGCTGGCTGCTGCTTCTTGCTGGGGGGCTTTTTTAGCCGCGGTCCCCCGTGGCTGCTCATGTGTAGCAGTTTTCTTTCCCTCTACAGCTATTTTAGCTGTGTCTGCGGCTGCATTTTTCTTGACAGCAGCCTTTGTTGTTGCTGGCTGCTGTTGTTTGGCAGTTTTCTCTGCTGTTGCCTGCCGTTGTTGTTTTGGCTGCAGCGGTTGCTTGACCTCCCATTCTGCTTTCCTGCGGGCTTCTTGTTTTGCTTTTATGGCCTCGATCTCGCCAAAAAGCTTCTGAATTATCATATTCAACTCTTGTAGTCGTTTTTCTTCGTTTTTATCTGTGTTTTTGTTTATGTCTTCAACTACAACGTCTCCGTCTGCTAGTGCAGCGAAGGAGTTGCCGCTACCTTTGTAACGGCCCTCGCCACCGTTTGACTCATAGTCATATGTTGAGTTCAAACTGACTATGGACTCTGTGCTGGTCGACATTCCATCGTCGTCGACCTCCGCTGCTGCTCCCTTCTTTGCCTTTTGCTTGGGCATCATGTTCGGCTTCGCTTTTAAGCGCCGCCTCCTCTTAATTGCAGTTGTTGCAACTGCTGTTGTTGCTGTTGATACAGCTATCTCGTCAGCGGCTGTTGCCGCTATCTGATCTGCGGCTGTTGCCGCTTCTGTATTTGTTGTTGTTGTTGTTTCCGCCAACTCCAACTTTATTGACGATGATGGACCGGACAGGTCCATCAAAGTACCACTTGCCTCCTCAAATTCTTTGAGGAGCCGCTCCCTCTCCTTTTGTTGTGCGATTTTCTTCAACCAGAAGATGTGCACTTTTAAATTTGCGTCGGGATCGAGATCGTGTTCCTCCACACCGACGAAATAAGAAAAAAAACTTTCTTCAATGCCACTGCTGGGGGTCGATTCTGAGACCCTCTGCACCGAACTCGAACACCTCTTTAGTTAGGCTACTGCCCGAATTAAAAATTCACTGATTTTAATACTTCTAATCACAAACCGAATTTATTGAATACTGCCAAAGTCGCCAACACGTCTATGCGCTCTCGCAGTTGCTGAACGACTGGTTCCAGCAATTCATTTGCTTGTGGGTGATAGGTGGTAATGTGAACCTTTTTTACTCCTAGAAGCTTACAAGTTTCCGAAAAAAGCTTCGAAGTAAAATTGGTTCCATTATCTGTGACTAGTACTTTTGGTATACAGAACCTTGTAACGATCTCCTCGTAAAAAGCTCTTGCAACCGTAGATGCTTCCGCGTCAGGAATTGCTACACATGTCATATACTTGGTCAGGTCTTCCTGGAAAGTCAAAATATACCTGTTACCAGAATATGTTAACGGAAGTACACCAACCATGTCCATGTATACTTTTTCGAACGGGAGGCATGGGGTGTCTGTCAGTACCATTGGCATTTTAGTAAGTAGTGAACTCTTATTTTCTGACACTCTGGGCACTCTTTTACATAGTCCAGTATCTGTTTGTTCATACCTTTCCACCTGTATTGTCGTCTGATGCGTTGGAAGGTTCTTTTTCCACCTTGGTGGACCCCCAGTGGCGAGTTATGGAAATCTTTTAATATTGTTTGGATTTCGTCTGGGTTGGATAGAAACCACAGAGTATAACCAGAGAGTCAACTCCGGCAAGGTAGTGCCATTTTGCCTACAAGCTAAATCTAGACCGGGAACCCGCGTTTACCACGACCGGGAACCCACGTTTACCACAGCCGCCATTGGCCGCCATTGATTTTTCAGAGAATAAAAATCAGTTGAGTTTGAAAAGTAAAAAATATTTTTTTGGTTGCAAAAAATTCGATAATTTTTCATTTTCATACAGCCTAGAACTTAGAAAAGTGAATTTAAGTTGCAAAAATTAACCTTTTTTTCCATTTTGACCAGTATTTCACTGAAAAAGACAAAAATTAGTAAAAAATTTCATACCGATGCAGGCGCTTTGTTAAGTTTCACAGAAAATAACAATGTGCACATAGCCTTAAACTCCCCACACGATAGCACCTGGGGGTCAATTCCCGATCTGTGAAGCTGTGAAGTGAAAAAAAATATATCATTTCAGTTTTCATACAGTTTTTTCATTTTATCACTTCACGAATCCATTCTAAGCGATTCCGGATCTAAAAAGTACTAAAATGTTCTAAATGATAAATTCTGACAGTATTCTCTCATTTTCGCTCTCATTTCAATTGGATTCCAATTGGATTTTTCATCGTTTGAGTTTTGCGGCCATTTTTCATAATTGAATTTTTCACCGACTCATACGGCAATGAAAAGTAATTTATCATGTGAAAAAAAATTGACATTTGAGGTTGGATTTTCACTAATGAAGAATCGAATTTTCGGTGAAGCTGTGATAAATGTTGTCACTTCATAGCTTCACAGATCGGGAATTGACCCCCTGGTGTGGTAGGTCATATAATGAAAGATAGGCAAACAAGCAAATATTTTGGAAAAGTTTCCGAAACTACTCTTTTGTTTTTTCTCATTCGAACACCATTATATAGAACAATTAGCAGCAATTGAAGAACCAAGTCAAAATCGAGACGCTCTAGATTGCAAGCGAGTGATGAAGTGGATATGTGATTACATCTGTTATCAATGTTCGAGGCCACCGCCTGCCCATAGCAATAGCAGAGAAAATGCACTGCAGCAGGCCCGAAGAAATGAAGTCCATTCATGAACATTTGACCGATCTTTTCTCCAGGGCGATTGCAAAGGCGTTTCCGGGACTGAGTGACGAACTAGCAAAAGCAGTGATATCCGTGTCGGCAAATATGGGTGACTATCAGTGCAACAGTGCTATGTCAATTGCAAATGCCTGAAAAGCAATTGGCCAAGGGAAACCACCGAGGGACATTGCTGCAGCAATAGTTGCCAATCTGGAAACATCACAAATTATAGCCAAGGTGGAAGTAGCCGGATCGGGCTTCATCAACATCTTTTTAGATAAGTAAGTTTCGTCCTCCGTTGAGTTTTTGGCTAAAGTTGAACTTAAATCTCTATTTTAGAAATTATGCCGTGAAAGCAATCAACGATTTTCTTAAAAACGGAGTTCAACCACCGCAATGTTCCAAAAAACGAATTCTAGTTCACTTCTCATTGCCGAATATTGCCAAGCAAATGCATATTGGACATTTGCGGTCAACAATTATCGGCGAATCTATTTGCCGACTTTTGGAGTTCCTAGGACATCATGTTATCCGTCACAACAACGTCGGCGATTGGGGTACACAGTTTGGCATTTCCATAGCTCACTTGGAAGATAGTTTTCCTAGTTTTGCATCACAAAGTCCTCTCATTCATGACTTACAAGCGTTCTGCAAAGAGTCAAAGAAGAGGTAAGTCTAACGTTCGAATCGGTGAGTCATTTTCTAAAACAATTCGATTCAAGGTTCGATGAAGACTAAGAGTTCGAAAAACGAGCTTACAACTTAGTGGTGAAGCTACAAAGCGGCGATCCTGTGTCCATTAAAGCGTGGACCCTTATCTGCGATGTCCAGAAGTTGAAATAGCTTTGAATTCCGACCCAGTACCGTGTCACAGGACTTGCACAATCTCGAGAAACTCGACCTATCTTAAGCCGAGGTGTTGCGACGAGTAGATGCATGTAAACAACCCTACCATCGAAGGAAATAAAGACAGCGAAGAGACACCTTTTACATGCATATATTTACATGCACAATTTACCATTTAATTAAAGGGAGAGATTGAGAAGTGATGAAGTTTGCTGTAACAGATTTGATAGTTTTAAATATGTATATCAAACGCGTCTTAGCGATAGAATTGCTTATTAATATAGTTTATACATTTCATCAATATTGTTCGGATGATAAAACAATAAAAATGTGATAACTGATAAGACCTATGCGTTATTTGTATGGCGGAATAACAGTGGCAAGAGAGGTTGGTTTCTCTTCAACGACGAGAGACAGCTTTGGTTTTTGGAAGCATTAAATACTACTGCGGTTTGTTATTGTATTTCCAAATCAAAAGGAATTTTTACTATGCTACCATATTTAAATGGCAAGTGAAATCACTTTTGATCGGGAATTTTTTCAAATTTTGTTTTAATTGAAAATGTGATGATGCAGGTTCATAGTCAATGCAATACCTGATTAGGAAATATATAATTTGTAACTGTATGTCTATTCATATACAAGTGACGCCACCAAATACACGAAGAGTGTTTCAATTTCTGATTTTGATAGAAATTCTTGGTACATTTTTTGGAGTTACATCTATATTAATAGACATAGAGTTAAAAAGTTTATATTTTCTGATTAGAAATTATATTTATCACAAAGCTGTATAATTTTTTTTTCAATAAAAAATTTTTTTGAAGAAATTCCTTATCTAAAGCCGTTTCCATTGGTTTTAGTCAAAAAAAAAGTAGAAAATGATAGCTTTTGAACTAAACTTTTTTGAAATATAGCTCGCATTGAAAATCTCATGATGGAGCTTTGTAGCTAATACAATAGAGACTCCGAAAATGTATAGTTCGTAACCATAAGTTTCATCACCAAATGTTTTTGATTTTTCAGATAAAGTTAGCTGATTGGAAGTCGACATTAAACCATGACGACAATTTTTGAAAAACTTATCACAATGAAAATATTAAAATGCCAAAATACTGTCTACGTTATGCTGAGCTAAAAAAGCCTTCATTTGTATCTGTAGCACAATTATTAACCAATTGTCAACAGTTTAAGTTTCCACTTTTTCTTAACACAAACAAAAGTGGAAACTTAAACTGTTAGCAATTGGTTAATAATTGTGCTACAGAGACAAATGAAGGCTTAACAGATTTTCATTGTGACAAGATTTTTAAAAATTGTCTACATGGTTTGATGTATACTTGTAGCAAAAAAATTGTATACAAATTTTGAAAGTAAAATACTTTAATACGAAACCAATAAGATATAAAACATAAATACACATATAAAGAAGGATACAAATTTAACTCTACAGCCTGCAACTCATGCAGGCATCTTTGTTCTCCAAGGAACACAGCATGTCTGCCATCTTTCGTTCACGTTCCGATTTCTCAGGTGTGGAAGAAACACTACTTTGGCCAGTTTGGTTATTTGGTGTCGTTGGTGAGCTACCGTTTTGGATTACAGTTCCTGCCAGACGTGTCTTGTCTACGATAAATTGTATTGTCTTGTAGAGTTCACGCAGCTAGATTGGAATCCTCTCGATGTGCTGAATTGATCCACGACTAGCTATGATTTCGTTCTTCATGTCTTCGTCCCACAAGTCACCAGCTCAGTTAAAGTCTTTCAGAAGATGCTGATTGACGATCTGGAATTCACCGGACAGGACTCGTCTGTTGTAGATGTTTGAAGTGTACGGTTGAAAGAACTCATTGTTGTGGTTGATGCAGTTGGCATTTAAGCAACAAGTAGAGAGTTCCGAACGCCATGTTTGGCAATTTTTTCTTTAAGAGCAGCCCAATTCCAGTGGTCGGTTGTAGCAGGTTGTAGTTTTGTTCCACATGTCATATTGCAAAATACCTTTGCTGACTGGACTTCCTTCGTACGTTTCATATATGGGCCTTCCTTCTCAGCCAGCTCACAACTGGCTTCCAGAACCCCGTAGTAGATTGTCTGGAAAATCTGCTGGTTGATCAATTTAAAAATTAACTTAGTTAGAAATACTTACAAGAAATAAAATATTACAAAATTTTGTAATATTTTGGAACTGTCAAAGATAAATGTCATCTTGTTTTTTTTATTTATTGAAGTTTGGAACTTCACCACGACTCCATTTTTAATCAAGAAATAGGTCGCCATTTTGAATTCGTGTTGAAAAATTTTTTGAGGGTGTTTCAGGCAAGGGGGGTACGAGTTGGCACTCTGTATTATCTACTCTGTGATAGAAACGTCCAATTCCCAGTACCCTTTCTAACCGAATTGACTTGACTTTCTTTCACCACCGTGATATTATCATCCCCCTGTAAGTTTCGACTATATGCATTTTTGACTTGGTCCCGTGCTGCTTGTAACCTCGTTACTGCCAAACACTGACCTTCAGGCCTAGAAATACGACTCAATGCGTCCGCATTTGTATTTATTTTTCCGGGTTTGTACTCAATTTTGTAGTCGTATTCTGAGAGTTTGTGGTGAAAGTTAACAAGACGAGTTGTTGGGTCTTTCACTGTAGACTATAAACGGTCGCCCTAGCAAATATGATCTGAAATTTTTCGTCGCCCATACAACAGCTAGGAGCTCCCTTTCTATGGTCGAAAACCTCCGCTCGCTCGGACTTAAAGATCTACTAGCAAAAGCGATCGAACTATACTCTCCTACTTTTCCCTGTGACAATACTGCACCCAACGCTTCACCACTAGCATCAGTTGTAAGGATGAATGCTTTAGTAAAATCAGGGTATATCAAAACCGGTGGGGATTTTACTGCCTTTTTTAGATCTTCAAAAGCCCTTTGACATTCGTCACTCCACCTAAATTGTGTGTTCTTTCGGAGGAGATTGTTTATGGGAAAAGCTATAGTGGCGAAATTTGGTACAAACTTACGGTAATAACTTACAAATTCCAGAAAAGACTGAACTTCTTTGATATTTTTGGGAGGTGGGTAACTAGTTACGCAACTAGTCTTTGATGGGTCAGGTCTCGCGCCGTCTTCAGAGCAGATGTGACCCAAGTATATCACTTCTCTGCAAAGAAACTTGCATTTCTCTACGTTGAGTTTTAAACGGCTCTCCCTTAGTCTACCAAAAACATTAACTAACTTCTTATTATGATCTTCTAAATTCCTAGCATAAATCACTATATCATCAAGGTAGACGAAACAGTCAATGCCGTGGAGCCCCGTCAAGATATTATTCATTATTCTTTGAAAAGTGGCGGGTGCTCCTGAAAGTCCAAACGGCATTTGGTTGAACTCATAATGACCGAGACTAGTGCTAAAGGCCGTTTTCTCTCGATCCTTTTTGTCTATGAGAACCTGGTGGTAACCGTTGGCCAAATCAAGAGTAGTGAAATACCGACTATTTCCTAACTGGTCGAGAATATCTTCTATTCTGGGCAGAGGAAAAACATCTTTCACTGACACCTCGTTTTGTTTGCGGAAATCAACTACCACTCTCCACTTCTTTTGTCCGTCAGGTCCCAATTTCTTAGGAACGACCAAAATTGGAGAATTCCATGGTGATTTACTGGTAGAAATAACTCCATCGTCAAGCATTTTTTGACTTGTGAGTTTATCTCATCTCTAGCAATTGGAGGTTATCTATACTGTTTTTGATTAATTGGCCCTTGGTCCTTTTTCACAGTTATTTTATGAGAAAGAATATCATCGGTAAAGCTTAAAAGGTCATCATCCAAATGAAATACATCACTGTATTGACTACATATTTCTTCTATACTAGCTCTTTCCTCAATACTCATAGTAGGATTTAACTTTAATGCCTTTAGCAATGAATCTATTCTACACGGTAGCTTTGAGCTTTGTATGTTATAGATATTTGGAGACTTATTGTTTACGATCTTAAATTGATTAAAATTGCTAAATTTAGGAGTAAACTTTTCATTAATATAAGAATTTTTTGTTGTTGAATCAGGAAGGGTACTTGTACTTTTCCGTCCTTCACTTTTACCACAGTATTTGCCAAATATATGCCTGGGTAGAGTTCTTGTGAGTGTACTAAAATTTCAGGGGTTTTTGACGGCACTTTTAAGGTCACAACCATTTGAGTACGGGCTTTTATCTCCCGTTGTTCTAAACGTGCGTTACTAGCCATGCACTGCAAGCTTATACTTCTCTCAAACGTATGCCTTAGGGGATATTCAGAGACAACCGATTTATTTTTATTTAAAAATTTTAAAGTTTTGGTCACTGTATCTATAACGGAATTATTCCAAAGTATATCCCGACCTAGGATACCATCAACTGGAATATCATTTTTATCGTCTATAATGTGCCATTTTGCTATGAATTTTTGGGATGAAAATATATTTGCTCTGACCGTTCCTAAGGTTACTCCGTTACCACCAAAGACTCCTCCTAATTCCTTAATCTCTTTTCTACAAATGTTTTTAATGTTTTTCAAAACACTCAATCTTAGTAAACTGGTGTCGGCTCTAGTATCCACTAAAACTAAAATTTTTCCTCTCTTAGCTAATGACATAGGGAGTTCAACATATACATTGTTCTTCTTGATTGTATTTATTTTTGCCTTCAAAATAATTCCCCTATTTATCAATCCATTTCTAGCAACTACAAAATTCAAGCCTTTTGATATGATTTCTTTGGCTTCGTGTATGGTTTGTCTTACTTTCGAACTTATGGTTAAAAGTAAAAATTTAATCACTGTAAGCCATTCAACGATGAGAGAATTTATCCTCATTCGTAGGTTATTATATTTTTTAGCTTGTTTTTGTTTGCTATCGTACGGTTGATGAGCGTATTTTGCTCGCAAAAGAAAAATCCGTTTTCTGAATCAGGTTGTTCCTGATTTCCTTTTACTTCTTTAATTTTATGGGGCAGTCTTTTGGTTTTCTTGGGGGCACAGCTTAGTTGATTTTGGCTGGCCCCTCTCCCGTTTCCCTTTTCCTGTCTGGCCAGGTTGTTAGTCTTAGCAAAACATTTTTCTTCGGTATGCCCTATTCTAGCACACCAAACACATTTTACTTGACTTTGAACGCCAAAAACTCTTGATCACATCTGAAGTGTGCCCATAGGAGGAACACGATTCACAATATGGTGTGTTTTTTCTTGAGCGGCAGTCCGCATAAGTGTGGTTGAACTTACCACAGAAACCACATTTTGTCTTGAAATCGTGTCTTGACCGTATTGGTTCTTTGGTTAGTCGTGTCAGCAGAGTATCAAAGAAATACGAAAGATTCACCTCGCCCATGGCTTTGAATAGAATATATAAACAGCGAACCTACTCCAACAATTTAATTTCAAGCGTTGGTCAGGTACTGACCCCGAACCCAATTAGTTAAAAAAAATGAATATTAAGAAAAAGTCTCGGATTTCGAGCTAACACTGTTTACCAAAAATAAAAAAGTTAGAAACAAAAACGATTATTATACTCACCTGTGACTCACTGAAGCAATTTGATTTTGTTTTTTTGGAAATCTTACACTTTTCCAATTTGATCACTTCACTCACTGTCACTGGGTATCCCGGTATTTGTTCTTCTTTTTAATATATTTTTTTTTTTTCTTGGGTAAAAGTGTCTAGTTCGGTTGCGATGTGGAGCTCACAGTCGCTGTTTTTTTTTTTTTTTTTTTTTTTTTTTTTTTTTTTTTTTTTTTTTTTTTTTTTTTTTTTATAAACACCGCACCGATTATTATTATTTTGTTTTATTTGGTAGAGATCCTACCGGCTGCGCCAAAATGTTGTGCTTTTTATTAATAATTGCACTGAAAACAGAAACGACTGATTCATTTGGTGAATACAATTGAACTCCCTGATCATTCGCGTTTTCCAACTGAAACTTGCCGATGACCGAAATGTCCATGAAGCATTTAGAGGTTGTTCTTCTCTTGTGCCAATTACAATATTGAAACTTGCTCGCCAAGCATTTTGGTGTTGCCCAATTCTTGTGTCAATTGCAAAGGTGAACCTTTATTGCGACATCATCAATGGCAATGACTGGTTAAATTGGAGAACACGCTTAATAATTGGCGACCCAAATGCACACGCAACAGATCTACCAAGCATTCCGACTTATTATTTACAATTAAAAGTAGGTATTCCAATTATAATGTTAAGAAATCTAAATCATCCAAAATTATGTAATGGCACCCGATTAGTAGGTAAACTTAAAGTCGAAGATGTCTTAATACCACGTATACCATTGATTCCACCTGATCTACCATTTGAATTTAAGCGTTTGCAGTTGCCTTTTCGTATTGTTTTGGCAGGTGCCGTGACATTGTGCCAAGCGACATTATGCCAAATGCAGAAATTTGGCACAATGACGCTTTGGCAAAGCGACATTGGGCCGAACATTAGCGTTTGGTACAGTGTCGCTTTTGTAAAGCGTCATTAGGCCAATTTGGTACCCTGACGCTTTTTTATAAGATCTTTCAATATAATGAAACAAATGAAGATACACTCAGATTTGTGAGTCATAAGAACTATTCAAATGGATAAGTCTATGAAAATACAGATCTCTTGTTTATAGAAAAGTAAGTAACTGACTAGTCATAAACTAAAGACTTGATTAAGAAACTAAAAAATCATTTGAAACAATCGAATGTTTTGTTTTTGAGCGTAAGATAAAGTAATTGTAAGAAATTCGCGTGTGTGTGTAAAAGACGTGTTCTTACTTAGTTTAATTTTATTGCAGGCTACCGAAAAGAAAGCTAAAAGCGAAGCGGGAAAAAATTTGGTAAGGGGAGTATGGGTTTGTGTTCTGAAAATTAAAAATTCGCGGCGGCGGCGGCTGCAGATTTTTTTTTTAAGTTCATCACTTGAACTTAGTAAGAAAACATCTTTTACAGACACAGGCGAATTTCTTACTATTACTTTATCTTATGCTCAAAAACAAAGCATTTGAATACATCAGACCTTCACACTATGAATGATAAGCGTGGGAGTTTCTTAGATGTCATTAAGCCAATAATCTCTTTAGTCATGTCGCAAAGGACTGTAAACACAGATGAGCAAGATGATGCAAATTTCTACATTTGGCGCAATGTCACTAGCTAATTTGGCCCTATGGCACTTCTACAAAGCGTCATTATACCAAACCCTAATGTTTGGCCCAATGTCGCTTTGCAAAAGCGTCATTGTGCCAAATTTCTACATTTGGCATAATGTCGCTTGGCACAATGTCACGGCACCGTTTTGGCATGGCAATTAGTAAGTCTCTATATCAAACGCCTGAAATCTGTGGTATATATTTGGAACATCCAGTTTTTTCTCATGGCCAACTTTATGTTGGTTATTCACGTGTTGGAAAACCATCCGCTTTATTCATTTTTACGACCAACTATGGAAAAACCAAAAATATTTTTTATCGAAAAGTATTGAAAACAAGAAAACATGTTCAATAAAACACCTTTCAAACAAGAAAAGGAATATTTTGCTTTTTATTTTCGCCCTGCAAAGCGGGCGGAGTTTTGCTAGTTATATTATGTTATGCATAGAAGAGTAGATAAGATTATTGTTTCGATCGATTTAAAATAAAGAACTGAAATGCTTAAAGATATGCATGGATTTGCTTATATCTTACGAGTTTTAAGATAAAAATTGGAACAAGTGTTTGTACTGTAAAATGCGCTTAGTTCGCAATAATAAAAATTTTCCTTTCAGTTCAATTCTACTCTTTTGTCCGATATATACTTCATTCGATCTCAACTCAATCTTAGCGCTATCACTTGTAATAAAAAAACTCATCTTAACATTATCACTCTTTAACCAGGTCGAATCAGTGGCCTCTTTACATAGACGTGTGAAACATCGAGACCTTTCTAGTATTTTTGCTATGAACCATGATGGCTAGACAATGCTCCTCCCGATATTTTTCTGCACACATACACATTCTCTCACAAACAACGTTTCTATTAGATGTAAATTATAGCGTTGCCGCTTGTGTTATCGATTGAACATTTTCGATTAGGAAATTGGTTTAAATAATATTTGTACATGAACATTACACTGCACCTCCTTAAGATTGTTCGTCCCGAATAGTTCTATCTGAAGCCTCGCCACTATATCGATGCAGCCGGTCACAATGAACTACTTTTAATGACTTTAACCGCTGAAGTTTCGGTGACAATCCCTTTTGACGATGAGGATTAAAGAACAAAATACGATCTCCTGCTTGGAATCCTGCCGTTGTCATTTTTGTGTCGTACCATGTCTTTATCCGGTCGCTGTAGGCTTTCATTCGTTCTCGTGTTCTTTTATGGATGTCAGCAAATCTCTCCTTGAGGTCGTCCACATACTCGTTTGTGTTCTGTGGCTCCTCTGTGGGGCATCCAAACTTAAGTTCGCTGTGCACCCGTATGGTTTTTACGAACAGGATTTGAGATGGTGTTCGTCCTATGTACCGCACTTCTATAGGCCATCAGGAACAGCGGTACGTGCCTTTCTCAATCTCTTTGGTAGTCACTTACGACCTTGGTGAGGTGTTCTTTCAAAGTCCAATTGAGTCTTTTAACCATACCATTAGATTGTGGATGAAGCGGTGTGGTTTTCGTCTTCTTATTGCCAAGAAGTCCGCACACTTCTTGGAAGATGTTTGACTCAAAGTTCCTCTCTTGGTCGGAATGGAGTTCCATAGGTACGCCAAACCTGCTCACCCTGTTAAACACAACCTGGTCGACCACCGTTTTGGCTTCTTGATTTGGGATGGCATACGCCTCAGGCTACTTGCTAAAGTAATCCATTACAACCAGAATGTATTTGTTTCCAGCGTTGGTCTCTGGAAAAGGCCCAGCCACATCTACTGCAATCCTCTCAAAAGGCGATCCAACGTTGTACTGATGCATCTTACCTTGAACTTTTCTACCAGGTTCTTTGGTTGCAGCACACTTGTCACATATTCGGCACCACTTCTCCACGTCATCTCTAGCATGCAACCAGTAGAACCGATGTCGCACCTTCTCCAGTGTTTTGTTTACTCCCAGGTGGCCTCCAGAACGTCCGTCGTGAACTTCACTGACTTTAGATTGCGGTACGGTCAGTGGACTCCCATCTTCGCCTGAGGACACCTTCTTGCACATTTAGTGAGTCCCACTGTGCCCAATAGGCTTTGAAAACTGGGCTCCTGTCAGAAATGTCCCCTCATTCAGGTTTCTCTTCGTTTTTTTTTCTCATCCACCTTGCGACTTGACCTTCTGGATTTTTGAATTCAACAGCCAGTTCAGAGCACCAGCAGTAGTAGTAGTAGTAAATAGTGACTTTATTTAGCAATATTTATAAAAATGACGAGCATAATTACAATTATAATCGTTTGTGGATATCACTAATTATAGCATTGGCTTTTGCCGTCAGCCAGAAAAAGAAAGTTAAACATATAAATTGCAAAGCTTTATATAAAATCAAAAAAGAACATTTATTCAGATTGTTAAAATTGCAATTGTGAATTCTGTATGTAATTTTGTTGTTCATTAGAATGCTTCGTTCGTTATTTGGCTTCGGTAGCTTAAAGCTGAAGTGACGAATTTTGCTAGTGCGGTCCAGTTCAGTCCATTTAGGATTTCTTTGACTTCCTCTACGTTCAAAATACTTTTGCTTAAATAAAAGCGGCGGATCGATTTTAATATAGGGCAAATTCCTAGAAAATGGAAAATATCTTCGGTTATCTGGAGGTTACATAAGTTGCATTGCGTTTGTTCGTTGGCGCCATGTGGTTGGTAATTCAAACGAAGCAGTTCTCCTCTAGTCTAAAAGATAAGGGATATAAACTTAATCGGGATTTGATCGTTGAAAAAATTGTTAGAACCCATATCAAATTGTAGTTCTTTGTATAGGACTCGGGAATCACTTTGACGTGCTGACTCCGCGAAATTAACAAACATTTGCTCTTCTATTTTCTCCAATAACGGTGGGAAAACACTTTTCCAGGTTTCTGAATCCATCTCTAGTAATCGAGTGCCATGTTCCAGACCAATGAGGGTCTATTCTTCGAAAAATTGAGTTCTTTCCGCAAGTAAAGATCTTGCGATAACATTTGGGAGCCGATGATTTGGAAGTACCATTACCTTTGCAATGTACTGGAAGCGCATTTTAAGTGTGAAAATGAATATCGGTGCAACTCCTGTTTCCAGATGAATCATATAATTTGGCGTATTCATAGGGAGCCAAAACATCTTCTTGATAAAGTACCTTAGTAGTTTTTCGACTTCTTCGTACTGTAAGAATCCCCATACTTGAGCAGCATAGCAGAGGATCGATCTCATAACTGATTCAAAAAGTTTGAATTTGACGCTGGGGGCTATATGTTTTTTTGCTGAGAACTCCTTTCCAATTGCAGTACGCATAAGGAATTTCTGTCCATAGATGTACTTTGTTGCCAAGATAAGAGCTAGCAGCTCCCTTCTGGTCACACAGTAGTTTCTTTCGGGTATCGAGAGGACCTTGCTGTAGTATGCCACCACTTTCTCTTCGCCATCATGCACTTGCGTTAGTACCGCCCCAATTCCAACGTTGCTTGCATCTGCGTCGATGATGAATATTTTGCCAGGTGTTGGATGTGCCAGCACTGGAGCATTACAGAGGCGGTATTTGAGTTCCTGGAAAGATTTCTCACACTCAACTGACGATTTAAACTGCTTCCCTTTTTCGGTGAACTGATGCAGACTCTTTGCAACTCCAGCAAAGTTCTTAACAGAATGTCGGCAATATGTGGAAAGACCAAGAAAGCTTCGGAGTTGATGTTTGTCCTGTGGTGTTGGCCAATTTTTGACGGAGTCAACTTTTTCAGGATCAGTCTTCACTCCTTGGGAAGAGATGATGTGTCCCAAATACTTAACTTCGGTTTTGAAAAGTGCACATTTTTCCGGATTCAGTTTAAGGCTAGCCTTTTGAAGTCTCTGAAACACGGCTTTTAGGTTCTAGCAATGATCAACATTGTCATTAATGAGTGATAACAAGTAGACGTACGTTAGTTAGCAGCTAGTAAAATTAGTTTTTCTTAGCATAAAATTACGTTAATTTTGGGACCTCTTCTATTTACAATGTATATAAATGATCTGCCGTCTCTAGGTTTCAATTCGTCCTTTTATATGTATGTGGACGAGGTCCAGCTTCAATATAGCTGTCCTCTTCGTTTTATCGAAAGTGGGACATGGGTCATAAACAAAAATTTAAGTATGTCCAACTGTGGTTACAATCTGATGGACTATGCTTAAACCAATCAAAACCAAATGTCTGATTATTTCTAGAAATGCAGTAGAAACGGCTCATTTTCCCTCATTACTGCTCAATAATACTCCTATCGAGTTTGTTGAATCAGCAAAAAACCTAGGAGTAGTATTTAACAGAACGCTTACCTGAACAAACCATATAAATATAATCATCGGTAGAGTATATGGAGGCTTACGAATGTTGTGGACTACACAACACATTACAACAATCAAAACAAGAATAATTCTTGCCAAATCACTTATCATTCCCTTATTATTATAATGGCTTTGAAATATTTAGTAATTGTAATTTCAGGGACAAAAGGAATCCTAATGTTGTTTATAATAGTGTAGCAAGATATGTTTTTTTGTATGCGTAGATATGAACATATCTCTGCATACTGTGAGGATGCTTTTTATCAAAGGCTGAGGTAGGCTCAGCGGATCCAAGGTCTTCTAAAGAAGCAGCCAAAACTTTAGTTTAATGAAGTTAGTTTTATTTCCGATATTTCAAATTGTAATTTTCTTATAATATTTTATACAATTTAATAATTTCAGTTCAGGTTTTAATTCAGGTTTCTATTCGCTATTCCAAGTAGGTCTCTTCGGATGAGGGGAGTTTCACTTGGGGTTCGGTTGGGCGTGGTCTCGTCCGGGAATTACGACCAGGTTCTCGTATGGGTCTTCAGGCCAATCGACTGATGGTCTCCTATCCTGGACTACGGGTGGATTGGTCTTTGGGGCACTCGGTGTACTGTTTCCTGTCCTGGGCTTCCAGTTCCTGGCTCGGATTTGAGGTCACGCTGGGTGCTTGGTAAAGATCTGTAATGGTACTAAGAAGCGGGAATTAATGGTTGCTCTGAGATAGCAGGAGCCACTAAATTCACAACGAGATAGCGTTGGACACTAAATTCACAACGAGATAGCGTTGGACACTAAATTCACACCGAGATAGCGGTGGACACTAAATTCACAACGAGATAGCGTTGGACACTAAATTCACACCGAGATAGCGGTGGACACTAAATTCACAACGAGATAGCGTTGGACACTAAATTCACACCGAGATAGCGGTGGACACTAAATTCACAACGAGATAGCGTTGGACACTAAATTCACACCGAGATAGCGGTGGACACTAAATTCACAACGAGATAGCGTTGGACACTAAATTCACAACGAGATAGCGTTGGACACTAAATTCACAACGAGATAGCGTTGGACACTAAATTCACACCGAGATAGCGGTGGACACTAAATTCACAACGAGATAGCGTTGGACACTAAATTCACACCGAGATAGCGGTGGACACTAAATTCACAACGAGATAGCGTTGGACACTAAATTCACACCGAGATAGCGGTGGACACTAAATTCACAACGAGATAGCGTTGGACACTAAATTCACACCGAGATAGCGGTGGACACTAAGTTCACAACGAGATAGCGTTGGACACTAAATTCACACCGAGATAGCGGTGGACACTAAATTCACAACGAGATAGCGTTGGACACTAAATTCACAACGAGATAGCGTTGGACACTAAATTCACACCGAGATAGCGGTGGACACTAAATTCACAACGAGATAGCGTTGGACACTAAATTCACACCGAGATAGCGGTGGACACTAAATTCACAACGAGATAGCGTTGGACACTAAATTCACACCGAGATAGCGGTGGACACTAAATTCACAACGAGATAGCGTTGGACACTAAATTCACAACGAGATAGCGTTGGACACTAAATTCACACCGAGATAGCGGTGGACACTAAATTCACAACGAGATAGCGGTGGACACTAAATTCACAACGAGATAGCGTTGGACACTAAATTCACAACGAGATAGCGTTGGACACTAAATTCACACCGAGATAGCGGTGGACACTAAATTCACAACGAGATAGCGTTGGACACTAAATTCACACCGAGATAGCGGTGGACACTAAATTCACAACGAGATAGCGTTGGACACTAAATTCACAACGAGATAGCATTGGACACTAATTTCACACCGAGATAGCGGTGGACACTAAATTCACAACGAGATAGCGTTGGACACTAAATTCACACCGAGATAGCGGTGGACACTAAATTCACAACGAGATAGCGTTGGACACTAAATTCACACCGAGATAGCGGTGGACACTAAATTCACAACGAGATAGCGTTGGACACTAAATTCACACCGAGATAGCGGTGGACACTAAATTCACAACGAGATAGCGTTGGACACTAAATTCACACCGAGATAGCGGTGGACACTAAATTCACAACGAGATAGCGTTGGACACTAAATTCACACCGAGATAGCGGTGGACACTAAATTCACAACGAGATAGCGTTGGACACTAAATTCACACCGAGATAGCGGTGGACACTAAATTCACAACGAGATAGCGTTGGACACTAAATTCACACCGAGATAGCGATGGACACTATTACACTCACCTGAACCTCTCCTAGATGACCGCTCACTTGCCACGGTCGGCGCAGACTGATTTTTCATCACTTCGGTTGGTTGTCTTATACACCTTTCGGTGACATGTGGGTGTGAGTTGTAAAAAATAAACGAACTCCAACATGCCAAATTCCATTCACCGCATTGAAACTCACGTGAATGTGTTGTTGTTGTGTTGCGGTATGTATTGGGCACTGAAACTCACGTGAATGTATTGTTGTTGTGTTGCGGGATGTATTGGGCATCGCATGATTAAGTTGTTTTGGTTGGGTCGTATGACTGATGTGTAGAGCATTTGCTACAGCACTACTGATGTGGGTGTGAATTTGTAATGGGTCATTACATTCCCCCTTTCTTTCGGAGACGAGAACCTTCTCGTCTGACCCTTCGGCCGGCGGCTCTTTGGCAGATGTGTGCCCCTCTTTGGTGTGTCCATCTCCTTAATGTTTTTTTTTTTTTTTTTTTTTTTTTTCTTTTTTTGAAATCTTAACTCAAATTTACCTTTTTGTTTTCGAACTCGATTCTGTTTATTTAAATCAAAATAAAAGATTTCTTCTCCACTTAACAGCTAACTTAATAATTTACATTCATTTTCTTATCTCGTAACCAAAAAAAATTGTATGTACTCTATACATATGTAAAAAAAACAACAAAATATCTTTCATAGTCAAATTAATAATAGTCAACAACAAGGGCTTACGGTAACTGTAGTACCTTCTGCTTGGCACCGAAACGGAGTGTTGCGGTTTTGCCCGTTATCAGCACCATGACATCTCCAAATGGCTTCTTTATTTTGAATCGTTGTCGTCTGGCTCCCGGTCGAAATAATGGATGCTTCAAAATGTTTATGCCACCAAATGGATTTTCTGGTCCGGATCTCGATTGAGAACTACTATTTGATTGGATCGAGTCACGGCGTGGAGACATTTCTATCTCTGGCAGTCCTCGTCCTGGGGTCGCTGGGGCTTCTGATGATGGTGGGCTGTCGGCAATCCATATTGGGGATGGTGGTGGTGTTGGAGTCAGCCGCGGCAGCGTTGGTTCCCTTGATGCGTTCAGGTCCGGGGTGTTGGCTGTGGGGACCGGCGATTTTCGTTGATGGAACATCTCGACGGCTTGTTGCCGCATCTCCCTAATTGCGGCCATTTGCTCCTCGATAGGTACGGGTTTTTTGATTACAATGACTGACCTGATGTCGATAGGTTCCTTTCTATTGGGTTTTTTGGCGTTGGGTTCCTCCAATCTTGGTGCTTGTACCTTCATCGGTGCAGTCCGTAGCCGAACACATGGTGAAAATTCCTCGGGGGCACCTCCCTGGTGTTTGGTAGTGGACCGCTTGGCCACTTTCCGCACGACTTTCGATTTATTCGCGGTAGCTGCTTTCTTGTCCATGGTCTTTGCTTTAATGAAATGCAAGTTGTCGGTGTCACAAGCTTTTATATCTTGTATATGCGCCCGGTACTCGATCGGTCTCTTTCCTTTTTTTCTCTTTTCTCCTTCTTTCTGTAGGGCCACTATGACTGGGGAAATAAATTTTGTTACTTGGTATGGTCCTTCATATTTGGGTGCGAGCTTCTCCGCAAAATAGTTTACCCCTGACGAGAGTACCCTGTTTCTTTTATACACTCGTTCGCCTATACTCGGTTTCCATGCACGCCGTCGTAGGTTGTAATGTTTTCCTTGTCTTTCTGCTGCCTTTTCTAAGTTCACCTTGACTAACTGGTAGAGGGCTTTCATTCTTTCCTGGCGAATAGACAAGGAGTCAGCTGTTGTTCCTCTTAGTTCGGTGGGGATATCGGGGTCTTTTGGTCCTCGGATTTCTCGTCCAAAATTGAGCAGGGCGGGGGAGAAACCAGTTGACGTATGTTGACTTGTATTGATAGCGAAGGTAAACTCGGGGAGGTGGTCATCCCATGTGCGGTGATTTTCTTGAACGAATTGTGCTATCATGGTCTTAATCACACGATTAACTCTTTCGGTGGGATTTTCCTGCGGAGTGTAGGGAGCGGTTAGGCGTTGCTGCATCCCGACGTCTTCTAAAAATTCTTTAAACTGGTTACTAACGAACTGCGTGCCATTGTCTGAGATGAGGATCTTCGGAAAACCGAACCGTGTGAGGATCCTTTCCCGAAGAGCTTTGATGACCCCATTCGTGGTTGCTACCCGGAGTGGTACGGCTTCTACCCACTTCGTAAATTTATCGACCATGACGAGCATCACGGTGTTACCCTTCATTGACCTGGGTAGAGGTCCGACAAAGTCGATGCAGAGGACCTCCCATGGCCCTTCTACTGCCATGGTGTGCATCCGACCACAAGGCTTTTGTTGCGGTATTTTATATTTACTACATGTCACGCATTGGCCGATATGTTTGGCCACTTCTGCCCGCATTCCTGGCCAATAGTGATGTCGGGAGATTCTCTCAGTTGTTTTGGTAATCCCTAGATGTCCGGCAGTATCTAGGTCGTGATGGTTTTGTATTATTTCCTTTCTTTTCGCTTTAGGCACGCATAGTTTCCACTCGGTGTTTGGATCGCTTAATGGGTTTCTATGGGGAAATCTCCGGAACAATTGGTCTCCTTCAAGTCGGTAGTCTGAAAAACGGGTTGGGTGCTCGGAAACCTGCTGCTGTTGTCGGCGGACCCAGTCCGCCTTCGAGTCGATACTTGCAGCCAAAAAATCCATGGTAGTGATAGGGAGCGGGTCCCTGGACAATGCATCGGCCACTACGTTTAAAGTACCTTTACGGTATTGTACATTGAAATCGTACTGTTGTAGTTCAATGGCCCAGCGGGCCAATCGTCCTGACGGGTTTTCCAAGGAGTGGAGCCATTTAAGTGAGTGGTGGTCGGTTATGACGGTGAAGTGGTAGCCTTCCAAATAAGGCCGCAACTTCCTTATTCCCCAAAGTATGGCAAGGCATTCCTTCTCAGTAACTGTGTATTTTTTTTCGAGCTCTGTTAACGTACGACTGGCGTATGCCACCACCTTCTCTTGCCCTTCCTCCTTTTGTGACAGTACTACCCCAAGCCCATAGTCACTAGCGTCTGTTTGGAGCGTGAAGGGTTGGTCGAAATTTGGGCAAGTCAAAACTGGAGCTTCTGTTAGTTTGCCCTTGAGTGCGTTAAATGCCTCCTCCTGTTCGTCTTGCCAGAGCCATACCTGATTCTTTTTCAGTAATTTGGTTAGTGGAGCCACTATCGTAGAGAAGTCTTGGATGAATCTCCGGTACCAGGAAGTAATACCCAAGACTCGCCTCAGCTCTTTCACATTTGTTGGTGCTTTTAGCTCCCTAACTGCTGCAACTTTGTCAGGGTCAGTGTGGATACCTTGCCGGCTCACTACGTGCCCTAAATACTTTAATTCTGGTTTACAGAATTCACATTTCTCTGGGTTTATTTTCAAGTTGGCCTCTCTCAACCGTTCGAACACTTTACCGAGGTGCCCAAGGTGGTCATTGAAGGTTTTACTGATTATAATGATGTCATCCAGATAGGCGAACGCATATTCTTCTAGATCGATTCCGATTACTTGGTCTAGCACGCGTTGGAAGGTTGCCGGGGCTGAATGTAGTCCGAATGGCATTACTTTCCATTGGAATAATCCGCGTCCGGGCACGGTGAAAGCTGTATAGGCTCGGGATCCATATTCCAAAGGGATTTGCCAATAACCCTGTTTCAAGTCAATGGTTGAAATAAACTTGGCTCCTCGTAGCTTATCGAGGATGGCATGGATCTGGGGAAGCGGGTAGGCATCTTTGACGGAAATCTCGTTAAGCTGGCGGTAGTCGACACACAGTCTCCAAGAGCTGTCCTTCTTTTTCACCAACACTATCGGGGAACTAAATGGGCTTTTGGATGGTTCAATTCTTCCATTCAATAATAACTCATCTATTTCTTCATTTATAACTTTCTGCATAGCGGGGTTTCTTGGATAATATCGCTGCTTGAACGGTTGATCGGTGGTGAGTCGGATTCGGTGCGTAGCGACGTTGGATGGTCCCTTTAATCCTTCAAACTTGGGTAGTTCCTCGGCCAAAAATTTTCCTAACATGTCTTTGTCTCTACTTGGTAGCTGCACGTTATTGACAAGGGTGCAGATCGGTTCGGAAAAGGGGCGCTGGATGTTGCGGTTCGTCAGTGGTTGTCCCGCTAGAGTCATTGAAAAGTTTGCCTGGTCTAGTAAGTCGACTCCCAGAATGGCGTCCTCGGACAACTCACTTAAAAAGGTTACTTCTCCATCCACTAGACCTCCCTTAAGATTGAACCTTATGGAGTAGTGCTCCCGAGTTATAACGGGATTGCCATTGGCTAACTGAACTTCACGCCTTTGATATCGGACGGGTAGTTTCAGGGCTCTTAACTTGTTCCGCAACGTGGGGCCAACGAAAGACTTGGTGGAGCCTGTATCTACTAATGCCTGGAAGATCTGTCCTCCCATCCTTATGGGGACGAAATATCGCGGATCATACCAATGGCCATGTGTCGGATTCGGCATTTGTCGTGGTTTGGACACTACGGTCGGCTCTAGATGAATTGGATCACTGTTTACTTGGTGCAGCGTATTCTGATATTGGGATGCCCACTGAACAAAAGGTCTATATCTCTTCAGCCACCATCGGTTACGATGACACGCCAGGGTGCTTGGTTGCCCGCGGGTTTTGGCTCGTTGAACAGGTTCTTGTGCCTGTCGTGACTCACGGATAGTAGTTTTGAGCACAGCTACTCGTGATTGGCTTTTCTCTTCTTGTCTGGCATACCGTAATCTGTCGCCTTCCCTCGGGTTGTCGGCAGCTCCCCTTATAGCGGATGTGCGGTTGTTCCAGTTCTGGGCCGGCTGGGTGTGGCGCTTGCACGTGCAATCCTTGGTTAAACGTCCGTCCTCGCCACAATTCGAGCAAAACAGTCGAAAGGGTCGGTGACAGTTCCTCTTCTGATGTCCTCTCTGTTTGCAATTCCAGCAATGCGTATTGCGGTCATACGGCACCGATATTGCTCCAAATTGCGCTCGGGGTGTAGGAGGTGGGGCCAAGGCGGGTCTCATATTTTTTTCTTCGTTTTTGACGTACTCGTATTCTTCCGCTTGGTCCGTCAACTCCTCCAACGTCTGGAAATCCCTCCTTCGTACAGCGAGTCGGTATTCTGGGCGGAGGCTGTCGTATATCCTATCGACGTTGTCTTCCTGACTCATCTTGGGATGCTGTCTGATAAGATATTCCATGGCCCGGATGAAGTCTCTGACCTTCTCCCGCGGCCCTTGTTTCTTCCGCCAGATCTCCTCCTCCAACTTGTGGACGAAACGTGGTGGTAGGAAGTATCTGAGGAACGCTTGGCGAAACTCTTCCCATGTCTGAAAACTTCCTCTGTGGATTCGTAACCACTCTAGGGCGGAACCCCTGAAGATTTCTGGGAAAGTTCGGAGGATGTGCTCTGCTGGTATCGAGTAGCAATGTACCAGCTCCTCGAGGCGCTCCATGAACTCTAGGGCGTTTCCCGAACCGTCAAACTTAAGGCCCCATTTACGGACGGTATTCATGGTCTCAGCCTCGGGACTTCGGTACATTCTGTATGGACCGGGTTGGTTGCTACTCTCTAGCTCTGGATAGTGTGGGGGTGGACGTACTGTGCTTGAGGTTAAACTTGTTGCGGAGCCGGCTCCAGTGGTCTGGTGGTACCGCCCCCCTACAGCTGGAGGTACGTGTAGTTGGAGCTGGACGCTAGGCTCTTCTGTCGTCTCGGTGGTATTGGCAGGTTGCGGTGGTGCTTCGGTTTCATCTTTGTATTCACGTTCTTGAACCAGTTGTGAAATTTCCGATCACAGGTTCTGTGTCGAACGGTGAGTCCTGGAGTCTTTGATATACGCGCTCAAGCGGGATCGTAGTGTGGACACAGTGCCACTAGTATCCAATCTTTTGGAAGCCATCTTTTCAATGAGCTCCGTCTTTTTGAGCAAGTAGATGGACGCCAGATTTTCTTCGACGTCCATGTCGATATTATTGTCGGTATTTGCCATGGTCCTATGCCACTGGCAACGGTTTAAAATTTAAGCTTTATTTCTTATTTTCTGGCTCGGTAGTGAGTTCCTCTGGTTTTGATCGGTCGGTATCCTCGGTGTATGACAGGTCGGTCGGTATGATCCATCAGAGAGTTATTTCTTCTGGAACGGTCGGTCGGTCGGTAAATCTGGATAAGAAACAACTCCTCTGACTGGATCAATCTTTATTCGGTGTAATACGGGTCGGTCGGTATGGACTTCTAAGCAAGTTGATCCTTCTGGAACGGTCGGTCGGTAAATCGGTTAACCAACTTCAAAGAAGTCCCTGCTCGGGCGCCATTTGTGAGGATGCTTTTTATCAAAGGCTGAGGTAGGCTCAGCGGATCCAAGGTCTTCTAAAGAAGCAGCCAAAACTTTAGTTTAATGAAGTTAGTTTTATTTCCGATATTTCAAATTGTAATTTTCTTATAATATTTTATACAAATTAATAATTTCAGTTCAGGTTTTAATTCAGGTTTCTATTCGCTATTCCAAGTAGGTCTCTTCGGATGAGGGGAGTTTCACTTGGGGTTCGGTTGGGCGTGGTCTCGTCCGGGAATTACGACCAGGTTCTCGTATGGGTCTTCAGGCCAATCGACTGATGGTCTCCTATCCTGGACTACGGGTGGATTGGTCTTTGGGGCACTCGGTGTACTGTTTCCTGTCCTGGGCTTCCAGTTCCTGGCTCGGATTTGAGGTCACGCTGGGTGTTTGGTAAAGATCTGTAATGGTACTAAGAAGCGGGAATTAATGGTTGCTCTGAGATAGCAGGAGCCACTAAATTCACAACGAGATAGCGTTGGACACTAAATTCACAACGAGATAGCGTTGGACACTAAATTCACACCGAGATAGCGGTGGACACTAAATTCACAACGAGATAGCGTTGGACACTAAATTCACACCGAGATAGCGGTGGACACTAAATTCACAACGAGATAGCGTTGGACACTAAATTCACACCGAGATAGCGGTGGACACTAAATTCACAACGAGATAGCGTTGGACACTAAATTCACACCGAGATAGCGGTGGACACTAAATTCACAACGAGATAGCGTTGGACACTAAATTCACAACGAGATAGCGTTGGACACTAAATTCACAACGAGATAGCGTTGGACACTAAATTCACACCGAGATAGCGGTGGACACTAAATTCACAACGAGATAGCGTTGGACACTAAATTCACACCGAGATAGCGGTGGACACTAAATTCACAACGAGATAGCGTTGGACACTAAATTCACACCGAGATAGCGGTGGACACTAAATTCACAACGAGATAGCGTTGGACACTAAATTCACACCGAGATAGCGGTGGACACTAAATTCACAACGAGATAGCGTTGGACACTAAATTCACACCGAGATAGCGGTGGACACTAAATTCACAACGAGATAGCGTTGGACACTAAATTCACAACGAGATAGCGTTGGACACTAAATTCACACCGAGATAGCGGTGGACACTAAATTCACAACGAGATAGCGTTGGACACTAAATTCACACCGAGATAGCGGTGGACACTAAATTCACAACGAGATAGCGTTGGACACTAAATTCACACCGAGATAGCGGTGGACACTAAATTCACAACGAGATAGCGTTGGACACTAAATTCACAACGAGATAGCGTTGGACACTAAATTCACACCGAGATAGCGGTGGACACTAAATTCACAACGAGATAGCGGTGGACACTAAATTCACAACGAGATAGCGTTGGACACTAAATTCACACCGAGATAGCGGTGGACACTAAATTCACAACGAGATAGCGTTGGACACTAAATTCACACCGAGATAGCGGTGGACACTAAATTCACAACGAGATAGCGTTGGACACTAAATTCACAACGAGATAGCATTGGACACTAAATTCACACCGAGATAGCGGTGGACACTAAATTCACAACGAGATAGCGTTGGACACTAAATTCACACCGAGATAGCGGTGGACACTAAATTCACAACGAGATAGCGTTGGACACTAAATTCACACCGAGATAGCGTTGGACACTAAATTCACACCGAGATAGCGTTGGACACTAAATTCACACCGAGATAGCGGTGGACACTAAATTCACAACGAGATAGCGTTGGACACTAAATTCACACCGAGATAGCGGTGGACACTAAATTCACAACGAGATAGCGTTGGACACTAAATTCACACCGAGATAGCGGTGGACACTAAATTCACAACGAGATAGCGTTGGACACTAAATTCACACCGAGATAGCGATGGACACTATTACACTCACCTGAACCTCTCCTAGATGACCGCTCACTTGCCACGGTCGGCGCAGACTGATTTTTCATCACTTCGGTTGGTTGTCTTATACACCTTTCGGTGACATGTGGGTGTGAGTTGTAAAAAATGAACGAACTCCAACATGCCAAATTCCATTCACCGCATTGAAACTCACGTGAATGTGTTGTTGTTGTGTTGCGGTATGTATTGGGCACTGAAACTCACGTGAATGTATTGTTGTTGTGTTGCGGGATGTATTGGGCATCGCATGATTAAGTTGTTTTGGTTGGGTCGTATGACTGATGTGTAGAGCATTTGCTACAGCACTACTGATGTGGGTGTGAATTTGTAATGGGTCATTACAATACTCAAAAATAATACATGGTGTCTCTCTTGATATATATCCACAATATCTTTCCAACAAAATTCAGTTTCCCCGCTCCAACAGAACCTTTGATCTTACCCCTTTACGGTAGTCTTACCTTATTTCTAGTCGTAAATTTTTTGTACACGGGATTCGGTTGTTGAACTCTTTACCTGTGGGTATAATGATGATGGGATGTAGCTCTCAGTTTAAGACGAGATTTGGACAATATTTTGCGGCCCTTCGATGATAAACAATTCTTTGCTTTATTTTGGTATCTTAATGATTTTATTATCTATTGCAAAATTCTTTCTTTTCTAAGTTTCTCATCAAATGTAATTTCCAACATTCTTTTTTCTTCTTTCTTATTTTGTTTCTTTGATTTATAATCAAATGTAAATAGATTTTCAAATGTGATTAGATTATTTTTTTTACTTATTATCATTCAATTTTTGTTTTATATAAAAAAATACTATACTGAATCTTGTACTATCTTAAAAGACGTTGTATCTTATTGTGTAAGAAATTGCTATAAATAAATAAATAAATAAATAAATGTTGGTCAAATGTTTTCCCGTAAACAATGACATCGTCCAAGAAGACTAGGCAAGCTCTCCACGTCAGTCCTTGAAAAACGCACTCCATCAAGCGCTCGAATGTTGCCGGAGCGTTGCGTAGCCCAAAGCCAAACGGCATATTTTTGAATTGCCAGAGCCCATTACCTGTAGAAAACGCCGTCTTTTCCCGATCATCGGGGTGGATATCAACTTGCCAATATCCACTCTTCAAGTCCAGCGTCGAGAACCACTGGGCTCCCTCCATGGCATCCAGGGTATCACTGATTCTCGGCAGGGGATAGCTGTCCTTCTTAGTCACATCGTTCAGCTTTCGCTAGTCCACACAAAAACGAGTGCTTCCGTCTTTCTTTTTCACTAGAACCACTGGTGACTCCCAAAGACTTTTGGAATTTTCGATAAGACCGTCCCTCTTCATTGTTGTGATCATTTCCTCAACCTCACCTTGTTTGGCCAGTGGAAGGCGTCTTGCGGGTTGAAAATCGGTCTTGCATCTCCTGTGTTACTGCGATGCAGCACCAACTGTGTACTTCCATATTGCCCCTTTTGCGATGCGAAGATATCAGTGTAATCTTGTAAGAGATTTTCAGCCATCCCTGTTTGTTGGTGATCAAGGTTGGATGAATTCAGTTTTCTGGCTTTGATGGTTTTGAGCTCCTCCGGAGTTATAGTTTTTCTCGTGGCTTCATCAGTGATCTCCGTTATTGCTGCAACCGATTCACAACGTCCAACGACTTCTCCTTTCTTCAACCTTACATCGTACGGTCTGGTGTTTAGTAATCGTACGGGGACCATTTTGTTTTTCGGTGCTACCAGTGTTTTCCCAATGATGACGAGATATCGAAAGCTTCCAAACTCACCTTCCGGTTTTGTCCAAACGAACACTTCAGAAGAAGGAGAAGAAGGAGGCAGAATCAGACCTTCCGTGATGACAATCTTCAGTGTTGACGTATTTTCATTCGAATAGTTCATTGGAATTTCTTTATTTTGGTATTTCAAAACTTGATTACTGATTTCCCAAATAACTCCATGCTGTTTCATAAAGTCGATTCCAATAATGCACTCGTCACATATATCTGCCCCCGGGAAATGGTGGGTCAACACTTGATCGGCCAGTAGAATATTAAGAAACACTTCACCATATACTCTTGCTAGTTCTCCCGTTGAGGTTCTAAGACGGTAGCTATTGGTGTTATGAAGCCACGTCTTATTTATCAGGGCTCGACATACTATGGATGCTGTGGCACCGGTGTCGATGGTAGCCACATGTTTGTTCCCGTTAAAAGTAGTCTCCACAGTCAGGCTTTTGTTGTCTCGTTTGGTCTGAGAGACCTAGATGGCGGTTCTGGGGCCATCGATGCAAGAAAACAGCCTCTGCCCCTCCCTGATGGGAAACGGATTGATAGGCAACGCTGATGCTGTTGTAACCTTGATCTGGGTTGGATCTCTTGCTTCCACGATGTTGACAAGCGGCTTTATTTGGTGGTAGACGGCATTGATGCTGTAAGTGACCGGTCTTGCTGCAGTTCCAACATCTTTCTAGTCTGCTCCGCTGATTTTTTTTGTATTTCAGCTCTTCGGCAGGCACGCTGGTTGATGATTTCTTCTCCAGCATCCGGGTATGCCAGGTGAACCAGTCTTTCGACGTCTGCTTGGAGCTGCTGTAGACTTTCACACCTTTTCTGGACTCTGTTATTGAGTTGGACTCGGAAGACTTCATTCAAGTGGCTATCTCCAAAGCATTTATCTATGCCACGAGAGAACTGCAATCGCCGCTCTTACCAGCTGGAACTGTTTGAAGTAATTCAGCTGCTGGTCCTCTTAGAGCAAGCGTCAGTGCAATGTACTTGTGTTCTTCATCCCAGCCATTTGTTGTCGAGGCTGCCTCAAATTGTCTCTTGTAGACTGGCCAAGAAGACTGCCCATCAAATGTTGGGGGTCTCATCTCCTTTTTCTTTGCAAACTCTCCAGCAGACTCTCGAATTTTGATTTTCCGGATCTGGTCCAACTCCTGGGCCAGAACAGAGAACTGTTTATCACATCGGGTTTCTACGATTTTGAAAAGATTCTCTACAACAGAAACCTGTTTCTCCACACCTTCAACGCGTTCGTCTAGGGCACATACATTTTTTCAATGTTACCCAATTTACCTTCTAGAATGTTTTTCTGGCCTTCCAAAACATTCTGTTGCGCCTCAAGTCTTTCGAGAATATTCTGTTGTTCCTTCTTTTGTTCGTTTCGTTGTGCTTCCAGTTTTTCGAGAACATTCTGCTGTTCCTTCTTTTGCTCGTTTCTTTGCTCCTCAATTAGCTTCTTTTGCTGTACTTCGAGTCGTTCGAGAACATTCTGCTGTTCCTTCTTTTGCTCGTTTCGTTGTGCTTCAAGTTGTTCCAGAACATTCTCGTTTCGCGGCTCTAACAAAAGTTTCATCATACTAGAAAAACCTACACTTTCTCTTCCTCTTCCTCCACTTCTGTATCAAATACAAATGTCTTTACGTCTTCCCCTTGCTGTTCCAAATAGTTGCGCAAGCGTAGGACGAGCTCATTTTTTGATCCCGCTCTAGAAAGATTTCGCTTACCTTACTCACTTTTAAGCTCAGAGCAGTTGAGCTCTTCGAACAACTTACCCATTTTCACTGTATTGAACTTTTTTTACACTTTTGTAGTCTTTTTTCCTTTTTTCTATCAAATAAGTTTTATTTACACTTCTGACACCAATGTAACGTGCGCTTAGTAGGCAATAATAAAACGTTTCCTTTCAGTTCAATTCTGCTCTTTTATTCGATATATACTAAACTCGATATCAACTCAATCTTTGCACTATCACTTGTAAACAAAAGCTCAATCTTGCCTTTAGTCCAGTTCACACTGTACAATTAGTTGGACAGACTTCGTTTGATGGAAGTTGGATAGTCTGATGTAGTTATCGTTCACACTTAAGCTTGTCGTCCAACTTAATGTTACATACCTTTCCACTCCGTCCAACTTCTAGATTTTCAAAAATTTTTGAAAACCATCCAACAAGATGGACCAGCGGTCGTATGAAGAGTTCACACTATCAAGCATTGGTTTGTCAAACCTAAGTTTGTCCAACTAATTGTAAAGTGTGAACAGGGCTTTTGTCACTCTTTAATCAGAAGTGACTTCCAGGTTGCATCAGCGGCCTCTTTATATAGACGTGCGGAACATCGAGACCTTTCTATTAGTTTTGCTATGAATGAACCATGATGGCTAGACATATTCTCCTTCCGATATTTTTCTGCACACACACACACTCTCTCACAAACGACGTTTCTATTAGATGAACATTATAGTCATTATAATGTTGCCCTTCATTGCAATATGTCCTGTGTTGAAAGAGTTTCAGATTAGATATTTTAAGAAGAACTGTCTTAATAAAGAAGAGTTGATAAATGTATTAAACGGGGAGAAATTATGGAATGTACTAAATAGTTATGTTGTGACCGCTCTACGTTATAAAAATTCCATTATTGAAGAAAAATTTCAAAATATTAATTATAATTTCAAATTGACATACGTATAAAGATAATTTTTGTTTTTTATTCGCATATAAATTAGTAATTAAATTGTCGGTCTGGTAGACGGCTATAGGCCAAACCATTTCTATGGCAAAGCGCACTTCAACGGAGTGCTTTGTAGTTCCACTGCTGACCAACCCTAACTCAGATACTTCGGCAAAGGTGCGCCGCTTTTCTTGCTTCAACAGTAGTGCGGCAGTTTCGGTGATGAACGACGTTTCTGAACCTGTGCCGATCAAAGCTCGAAGGAGGTGCAATCGCCCGTCTGCTGCTCGTGCATTTACTACTGCTGTTGCTAGAAGCACCTGGTGATGACCATCGCCATGCGACGCGTGGTAATTAAAAGTCTTTCCATTTGATTGGAGCTGCTGTTCTTCTCCGCTTGGCTGGAACTCTGACGCGTTTCTGTTCAGAGGAGCCTGAAATCCTCTGGATGATATGTTCCTCGCCTGCGAACTCGTTGAAGGCTGTTGTTGCTTTCGCGGTTGTGACGTGCCATGTTGTGCATTGTAATGCAGCAACGAGTGGAGCCTTTTTTGGCAGAAACAGCACGAACTCACACTCTGGCAGTCACGGAGAAAGTGCCCGTAGGACTAGCAATTCTCACAAACCTTCAATCTGCGAACAGTCCATGTTTAAGAAGCGCTGGTACTTTCGCAACGTGTGTTTGCCTCGGTTGCACAACTTACATGCAAACTGTTCGCTGGAATTCGTCCTCAATGGCTCAACGAAACTCGTATTCGCTGATTTGACCTTCTGCTTGACGACTGGCTCACTGTGCTACACCTTCGGATTGGCTGGAACACGTGGCCCTTTGTTGGCAGTTGGCTCTTCTTTGCTCCTAGATGTTGCACCAAGCAACTGCTGACCTACGACCTAAAGTGTGCGGAACCTCGTCTCCAAAAATTTGGTAAACTCCTTAAAACTCGGTAAGTCTTTCCTGTTACCTAATTTTTCTTTCCACAATTTTTGGCTCATACTGGGAAGTTTCTGGAGCAAAAACCATATGAGGACCGTGTCCCATTCAGAAACTGTCACATCCATGTTCTCCAGCTCAAGAACACATTCCCGGGTGGTGTACAACAAATCACGAAGACCTGAAGCCGTTTCGCGACTCAAGGCTGACCGAACAGATGCTGCATTTGGATGTGCACCAGAATGCGCTTGTGGTCATATCTGTCCTTCAAAAGCTCCCAAGCTTTGTCGTACACCACCATTAGCCCTCCCTTTTGTAGGCCTTCTTCTAGCATCCCAGCATCGAAAATCACAAGCGACACTGTACCAAACGCTAATGTTCGGCCCAATGTCGCTTTACCAAAGCGTTATTGTGCCAAATTTCTGCATTTGGCATAATGTCGCTTGGCACAATGTCACGGCACCATCGACAGTCGACCTGAAGCATATGCTGTCACCTTACAATCCTCTGGCGACTTTTTATAGTTTGTAAGATCTTAAATAATTTTGTTTAGCAGCATTTTCTGCAGCTCCCCGTATTTAAAATTTTTATTTTGAGCCATATTTAATGCAATTTTTCTTTATTTCATAGTTATAAAAAAGTAATAACAAGTTTACAACACGGAACAAGTAAAACTTACTGCCTTTTCCGGATCTGCTGCCGTCTATATAATGTAAAGATGTTAACCAAAGTCTCCGCTGGACGTTAATATTCGTAGAATAAGTTTTAGTTTTTAACGAAAATGTTTTAATCTCGATTTCAGTCTTTTAGAAGCTACGCGAATCTAATTTATTTAAAAAGCACACGAGTTTTCGAATCAAATTATTCGCACTTGATTTTATATATGTATTTCTATATCAATCGTAAATTGGATATTGTTCTCGCACACACACTTTATTTTCACACAATTTATTGTTTTTAAATGTTATTGTTTGTAAAAACGGTTCCAAAATTGAAGGCTGAAGGACCATAGCACAAAAAACCGAGCTTGGATGGATTGTTTTGGGCAAGCTTGCAGTAGAAGATCCCGAGCGAGTTCGAAGCTTCGTGCAGTTTGCAGACCTGAATTCTCAACTGGAGAAGTTTTGGGAGATCGAGGAAACCCCGTTTCATAACCTGGAAACAGAAGAAAACATCGCTTGTGACGACCATTTTAAGCGATAAACAAAACGCTTACCTGATGGGCGATATGGGGTAAGGCTGCCTTTCAAAGAGGACGGCGTTTCTGCGATGGGATCGAGTCGACAGAGCACCTTCCGGCGTTTTCTTCATCTTGAAAAACAGCTGGATGCAGATCCAAAACTTCGTGCGAAGTACACAAAATGTATACGGGAGTATGAAGAACTCCACCATATGGAAGAGATTGATGCGAATGATGCAGTTTTGCAGTCTCCATTCCATTATTTCTTGCCGCATCACGCGGTGTTTAAGGAAGCTAGCTCCACTACGAAGCTGAGAGTAGTGTTTGACGCAGCGGCGAAGGCTTCGGATGGGAAATCCCTCAACGACCGTCTTCTTGTGGGTCCAAAGTTGCAATCGAGTATCATAGATCTCGTACTAAAATGGCAGGCTCATCATGTCACATTCACGGCCGACATTGAGAAAATATTTCGGCAAATTTTGGTTAGTCTCCCAGACCGATACTACCAGCTGATAATGTGGAGAAAGCAGAAGGTTCCGCCACTACGAATCTTCAAAATGAATACGGTCACTTTCGGGACAGTCAGTGCACCTTATCTTGCTATCAAGATTTTGAAGAGAGTTGTTGAGGACGAAAGTGGAAATTTTCCGGAGGAGGTAAAGGTTGTCCGTGAGGACATGTACGTCGACGACCTCATCAGTGGTGCGGACTCCGTCAAAGAGGCGCGCATAAAACGCAACGAAGTAAGGCAACATTTCACTTCTGCAGGCTTCCACCTACGAAAATTAACGAGCAACGTCAAGGAATCGTAGATGATGTTGTAGGGACCAGATTTCAGAGAAACTTTCATATTTTGCAATTATGATTCAATTTAAATTTTGTCGCTGGATACATCAAGGAAATAAAAAAAAGATCACCCACTGAATGTTACCTTAGCGATCTGGAATTCCATTCTATGTACGAAATTCGAACATGGAAATGACAGTTCGTATCCACCTGAACTGACTCAGCTGTCTGTAAGAAGAAAAGTCATCCATCCATTTCCGCGTTTCTTCCTTTTCGATTTACACTCTCACCGAGTGCAGTCAAGTCTTGCTCTCCATAGAAAAAGAAAATTTATTCCTATAGAACCAAAGACCTTCCTATATAAAAGAATACAATAAAGCTCCAATCCACTGCCATCAAAACGACAGGTAAGCCAAGTGCTTAAATAAATGTGCCGAATAAGAGCCTACAACCTTTTTTTTCGCTTTCATTCGTGATTTACAGCTGAGGTTAGACCACCCTTCCACGAGGTTATTCACTTAATAGACGTGATCGCTGACACGCGATCACGTCCAAAACGTCGAGGCCTCTTTCCTCTGCCACAAGAAAAAAGGTTCCATTCCACGCGGAAGTTTCTACTCCACATGCTTGGAGTTCACCTACCTCAACCTCGACACCTATAAGTCATCCGGCAGTGCACAGGGGAACCCAACGATTGAATGTGCACTTCACTACCCCGAGTCCACATTCTCATAAGCTGGACACTAGTATACCTACGCTAAATACAAGTGGCCTTTCTAATCCATTGACGACAGCCGCAACTTAATCAGTGGATAAATTGTTATTGCTGTTGCTGTCGGAACGAAAGCCCTCGTACCGAACTCTCTATGACCGTTCGCGGATAGTCAAAACTACGTCACCAATTTTCAAACAATTGAGAACAGTCATCATAGAGCATACCTGCCAGAACAAAGCGATAACGCCATCCTAAAGATCATCACCACGAAGCGTTAGCATAAAAGATAAACTTATTTACCTACATATGAAAGTTTTCTCTTAACTACACAAAAAAATAAGAAAAAAAAAATAGTGCGTGGAGTCCCTCCGCGCGGTAGAAGTGAAACTTCCCAATGTGGAAATGAAAATAGGAAGAGGTAGAAATTGATTTTTAGTGAACTCATATTGTTTCTTTAAAAGAAAAAGAAAAGAAATGGATCGGAGTTAACTTTCACGGGATAGGTACTTAACACCATTTCATAGAACAATTTTTTTATTTTTGGTGGAGATTAGAAGGACTTTGAAGATGTATGTATGTATCATGTATGGTAGGATGTATGGTATTGTATCCATAATTACGATACAATACCAGGAACCTTTCTGAAACAGTTGATTGGCTAGTGTAAGTGGAAGCTGACTGACAGACTAATGAAGACCGCAGTCTTAACACCTAAGTCGAAGACGGAGAACACTTACATACATGTTCAAACATGTTTAGACATGATCAAACACGTTTAGACATGATCAAACACGTTTAGACATGACCAAACATGTTTAGACATGACCAAACATGTTTAGACATGACCAAACATGTTTAGACATGAACAAACATGTTTGGACATGATCAAACATGTTTAGACATGATAACATGTTTAGACATGATAAACATTTTTGAGCCGGGCTTAAATGGAAATTGCTTATATACATGATTATGCCTCCACTAACTACTATGTACATATATACTTACTAATATCTTAAAATTCGAATAACATCTTACATCTTATCACCAAAAGCTCTGATTTGTGTATTGTCTTCCAAATAAAATTACGCAGTCAACACATTCGAGGAGAAGCTTCACAAATTATTTTTTGTTAGAATAATTTAACTTAATCGATTTACACATTTAGTAAGCACTTATCTACGTACATCATACATACATACATATATCAAACAAATTAAAAGAAACTGCAATAAATATTTTCTATCATTTCATTGGAGAAGAAAAGAAAACACAACACTGATCGATTATTCACTGAGCAATTGAAATAATTTACGCACGCACAGACATGATTTTCTTCAAAATATTCCCACCGAAAAACACAATTTACTACAATGAAATCGTTGGGATGAATGGCGCAGAATGATGACAGCAACTTATTAGCAGTGCCAAGAACGCTTAAGTGTAACGCGGAAGTGTAACGCTTAAGTGTAACGCGGAAGTGTAACGCTTTCATGTTTGCAAGTAGCATAAGAAGTTTCACTTCAAAAAGTATGCAATCGAACACGGAAGTGTAACGCGGAAGTGTAACGCTTAAGTGTAACGCGGAAGTGTAACGCTTTCATGTTTGCAAGTCGCATAAGAAGTTTCACTTCAAAAAAAAAAAAAAACAAAAGTGCAAGCTAAGTATTCTCTTTAATTATCCTAAGTCAGTTCAAATTGAAAAGAGAATTTATATCCCCGCTGTCTAGCTGCGCTTTACAAGATCCAGCGCCCAGGCCACAACAAAGCTGATGTGCACACCATCTTTGGGAAGCCGGTAAGTCATTTGCTAAATTGTCTTTATTGCTGTTTGTTATATTTTCCTTCCAATTTGAACATTTACCTTATGGATAGAAAGTGAATATTAATAAATTGCCTCTCTTAAATTATTTTGGAAATTTACCTAATACCTACATTTTTTTTTTATCGCGTAAATTTGAAGCGTTTTTAAGTTAAGAGAAAAGAGATAATTTTATTAGATAATAGAACGTTGAAACAATTCAACGAGTGAAAGTAAATAGAACTTATCTGAAAGTAGTGCATGGTCATTGAAACCATGTATCGCCTATCAAGCTCAATTTGAATATAAAATCCATTTACATTTAGGTCCATTAAAAGTTTAAGATTTCGTTTTATAATTCCATTGCTATGACATTGTCACTTCACATTGAGTTGAATTACAAATAAATATCTAAATATGAAAAAGACTCCATACATTGTCGTACACATGTTTTTGTACTTTTGAAGATCTGCTGGGATGCAGTGATCGTTCACGGTAGTGCTTAAGGGATAAGGTGAGGTTTGGTAAAAACAAAATGAGTTATTACTAAAGAGTAACTTGAACTTAAGTTAGGGGTTATCGTATAAAAATTAGTTGGACGATAACCATGGAGTTTTCAAACTGTATGGATGAAAACAGAGGGTGGGCTACACTGGGACCCCAATAACATCCGGGGATCTCATTTGAATAGGGAAGTAAAAGAGTTTTGGTGTTTCCTTCCTTTTTTTGTTACAAACTTTTAAGTTTTGGGAAAGATTGTGGGTTATATATATTATTTTTCGTTTTTTTTGTTGTTTTCAATTCATGTCGGCATGATAATCAAATGCGGTAGTTCAGTGGCGAACACAAGTACCCACCCCACCGACGAGCAAGCCAATGGGGAAGCAAGCATGCCGAGCCGAGTTCATGAGCTGGACAACTTATTTCATGTTCATTTGTTTGTTCGGAGATTCCTGTGGATCTGAGTAAACAAACGACCTAGAACAAATTCGCTTATGTGAAATTAGAAGATCTTAAAACCGTTACACAGGTGGCGCCTAACGTGGGGCTTTGAAAGACCAAAAACAAGAAAAAAAAATGTTTTATTCCATCAGGAACTATTATTAGTACAGGTGTAGCCATTTAGAGTGTTTTTTTTTAAGTGAAACTTCTTATGCGACTTGCAAACATGAAAGCGTTACATGAAAGCGTTACACTCTTGTGTTACACTCCCGTGTTACACTCCCGTGTTAAACGCTGTCATCAATTCCGCGCCATTCATCCCAACGATTTCATTGTAGTAAAATGTGTTTTTCGGTGGAAATATTTTGAAGAAAATCATGTCTGTGCGTGCGAAAATTATTGAAGTGAAACTTCTTATGCGACTTGCAAACATGAAAGCGTTACATGAAAGCGTTACACTCTTGTATTACACTCCCGTGTTACACTCCCGTGTTAAACGCTGTCATCAATTCCGCGCCATTCATCCCAACGATTTCATTGTAGTAAAATGTGTTTTTCGGTGGAAATATTTTGAAGAAAATCATGTCTGTGCGTGCGAAAATTATTTCAATTGCTCAGTGAATAATCGATCAGTGTTGTGTTTTCTTTTCTTCTCCAATGAAATGATAGAAAATATTTAATGCAGTTTCTTTTAATTTGTTTAATATATGTATGTATGATGTACGTAGATAAGTGCTTACAAAATGTGTAAATCGATTAAGTTAAATTATTCTAACATAAAATAATTGAAGTGAAACTTCTTATGCGACTTGCAAACATGCAGCGTTACACTTCCGTGTGACATGCAGCGTTACACTTCCGTGTTAAACATATTCAGTCGTATTTATAAAATTTTGTTTAGAACATCCTTAGACAGTTGTCCTGCTAGACGGTGTCTAAAGAGTTGGACAGGCCTTAGCCAATATTGAAGTGAAACTTCTTATGCGACTTGTAAACATGCAGCGTTACACTTCCGTGTTACATGCAGCGTTACACTTCCGTGTTAAACATATTCAGTCGTAAAATGAAAAGTCGATCAGTGTTGAGTTTTACTCTTTTCTCCAATGAAACGATAGAAAATATCTAAAGCAGTTTCTTTTAATTTGTATAATATACATAAATGTATGTAAATATGTATGTTGATAAGTGCTTACTAAATGTGTAAATCGATTGAGTTAAATTATTCTAACAAAAAAACCAATTGTTAAGTTTCTCCTCGAATGTGCTGACTGCGGAATTTTATTAGGAAGACAATATACATATGTATGTATGTATGTACAAATCAGAGCTTTTGGTGAGTGGTAACTGTAAGATTTTATTAGAATTTTAATATATGTATTAATGAGTATGTAGTAGTTAGCGGAGGCATAATCATGTATATATAAGCAATTTCCATTTAAGCCCGGCCCAAAAATGTTCGATCATGTCTAAACATGTTTGATCATGTCTAAACGTGCTTGATCATGTCTAAACATGTTTGATCATGTCTAAACATGTTTGATCATGTCTAAACATGTTTGATCATGTCTAAACATGTTTGATCATGTCTAAACATGTTTGATCATGTCTAAACATCTTTGATCATGTCTAAACATGTTTGATCATGTCTAAACATGTATGTAAATGTTCTCTTGGGCTTAGGTGTTAAGACTGCGGTCTTCATTGTCAGTCAGCTACCACTGACACTGGCCAATCAAAGGTTTCAGAAAGGTTCCTGGTATTGTATTCCATACATAAGTACTATGTATGTACATAGATCCTTAAAATCCTCGTTTTCCTCTTCTAATCTCCACCAAAAAATAAAAAATTGTTCTATGAAATGGTGGTAAGTAGCTATCCCGTGAAAATTAACTCCGATCCATCTCTTTTCTTTTTCTTTTAAAGAAACAATACGAGTTCACTAAAATCAATTTCTACCCCTTCCTATTTTCATATTCATATTAGGAGGTTTCACTTCTTCCGCGCGGAGAGACTCCACGCACTATTTTTTTATTAATTTGCTTAAACTCAATCATTGAAAGAGAGCGATCTTTTTTTTGTATGGATTGTTTTTAGTAGTCGTCCCAAAGCATAGGTCAGCCCTTTATGCTTGTGGCTGCGTAAGCTCTAAAAACAATGAAGTAATCTAAGCTCAATTGAATCAATGGCCGAGTCATTGTGTACTAGCTACAAACGTTCTGACTGTTGCATTGATTTTTTTTTTGTGCTATGATACCAAAACTGGTTTTTGCGTTTAGTGGTCGTGGTCGGCCAGAAGATCCTAGTTCTGAGAAACTCTGTTCTTTCTGTTGCGACCGAGATCATGTTTCAATTATTGATAAATACCTAAAGGGCTAGATAAACGAATAAATACTTACGTCTTCCCAAAATCTATACTCGATAAAAGCAAATAGTGACGGAGAGTAATCTTACGAGCGGCCTAAAGCTTTTCGGTATCATATTATCTTATTCTTAGTTGCGTTCGTAGATTATGACCCCTCTAGTTGCTTCAAAAAACAGAAAACTGAAAAACGATTGTAACAAAAAGATTTAACAAAAACGTCTTTCTTCTCCTGTAACTTCCTTAGTTTTTCCAACTTCACCTTCCCAAGCACGTATGAAAATCCATATCTGACTTTATAATAAAATTGAAAAAGTCTTCTATTTAAAATTGTTTTTTACAGCCAATACGAGAAGATGTCGCGAACACCATTCGTGACACACTGAGAGCGACAACTCCGCCGGTTGCCTCCATATCATCACATGAGTACAATCGAGTGCAAGATCATGGTGCGGCCAACCATAACCCAGGAATGGTAGGAGACGTAAATCGTCAGACGGTTCAAAATCCAACACCTGCGGTAGACCACCTGAGTGAAAATGCCCAAAGTTTTTCGCCAAATAGGCAACCTGAATCTTAATGACCGGAGTACGACCCCGATACCCCCTGCTTCTCAAAATAGCTCTAACAGAGCGATTGCGTTGACCGCCGTCAGGGTCAAACTGAGAGTTTCGACGAGTTCTGCAATGCGATTCTAGTGATGAATGCTCGTCTTCAATGTCCCAAGTCTAGAATTGAATTGATTGAGCTGATCAAACAAAACGTTAAGAGAAGAACGGGTGAACTGCTAATAACTTTCAACACCACCAGCCTAGCCGAGATGGTATATGTTTGTCGGTCTATCGAGAAGCATGCTAACGAACACTTCCGCCCAAAACCATTTTCTCAGAGTGATGGCCGAAAGCAAATAAGTGAATTAGAAATGTCTAGAGTAGAATCAGAGTTGTTAGAGGTTGACGCGTTGAATACTTCACATACCCAGCAAAACTATGCAAATTATCTTTGCTGGAATTGCAAAACAAAAGGTCACTCGTTCGTCCAATGCCCAAACCCACAGCGTAGTTTATTTTGTTACAATTGTGGTATGGAGGACACAACTACTCCCAAGTGTACTAAATGTTCGGGAAACTACAAGCGGGGCAATCCTACTACTGGGGAGTATTGCCGACCCAAGAAAGACCTAGGACAAATTAAGACACTCATTCGAACGCCTCTACCTCCAAGAATTCCAACTGGTTACCAGATGACGCTAAGCCCCCGAATCCGTCCCAGCAATCAAACCCCATAAAAAAGTCAACCCCTCAACCCTTGAAATCCGTACAAATCCTTGAAAGGGAACAGAGTAATAAAAACGAGCCTTTTCGGTCGTTAGATTAGCCAGTTTCACTACATAATCGATTAAAAGCTTACTATGAGGCTCGCGATCGAATTTTTTTCGAAATCCCAGATATAATTCTAAAATTGAGAACTCGTTTTAACAACAAAAGACAAAAACATAAAGAAATTTGCGCTACAACGCTTTGTGACACTGAAGATCCTAGACCCTACGCGAGTGTTTCGCTTTTGGGGAGAACCGTTCTTGGGCTCTTGGATAGTGGTGCGAGCATTTCTTGTCTCGGATCAGGATGTTTAGAGTGGTTAAATAGTCTGGGGATACCGTACAAATCTTTCAAATCAAACGTAAAACTGCGAGTGGCCAACCACAACAGATAATTGGTGAATTATCCACAAATATAACTTATAAGAATATCATTAAAGAAGTTAAACTATATTTGGTCCCGACCTTAGAACAACCTTTATATCTTGGGATCAACTTTTGGCTACTTTTTGGGGTTGCGCCTCAAATTGTTTCTGAAATTAGTATCGGTCCTCTTCGAGCAAGGGATTCAAATGCGCATGAGCTATCAGTGAGTCAATCCAGAGAAATTGAAAATGTTATACACATGTTTCCGTCTTATGCCAAAGAAGGGCTTGGGCGCACAACATTAGAAGAACACACAATAAACACAGGGGATACCGAACCCATTAAACAACGAAACTATCCCGTGTCTCCTGCCATTGAGCGATTAATGTACGAGGAGTTGGATATGATGTTGGCCTTAGATGTCATTGAAAAGAGTGAGAGTGCCTGGAGTTCTCCGGTAGTCTTGGTGCAAAAGCCCGGGAAAAATCGCCTGTGCCTTGACTCCAGGAAGCTCAACAAAGTAACTTAGAACGACGCCTATCCCTTTCCTCACGTGGAGAATCTGTTAAGTCGTCAATCCGATACACACTTCATAAGCAGCGTGGATCTGAAAGACGCTTTTTGGCAGATCCCTCTAGCAGAATCGGCTCGGGAAAAGACAGCGTATTGTGTTCCCGGTAGACCCTTGTATCAATTCAAGGTTATGCCCTTTGGCCTCTGTAATGCAGCTCAACGCCTGTGCAGACTTATGGACAAAGTGGTTCCGAATGAGTTGAAAAAAAGTATATTTGTTTATTTGGACGATTTACTGATAGTTTCAAGCACATTTGAAGAACATGTGGAAGTACTTACAAAGCTGGCCTCACTATTACGGAAAGCAGGTTTGACGATTAACCTTGAAAAGTCACGATTTTGCTTCAAAGAGCTTAAGTATTTAGGTTTTATCGTTGGGGGAGGGTGTATAAAAACAGACCCAGACAAAGTTTCTGCCGTACGAGACTTTCCAACACCGAATACTACACGACAGGTTCGAAGGTTTTTAGGTCTGTCTGGCTGGTACCGACGATTTGTTCCTAACTATTCTAGTCTGGCAAGTCCCATTACTGACACTTTAAAGAAGAGTAAAAATTTTGTTTTCACACCCGAAGCAGTTAAGGCTTTTGAAGAACTAAAGAACGCATTAACAACAGCTCCAGTGTTAATAAATCCCGACTTTGATAAGCCGTTCAAACGGCAGCAGTACTAGGTGTCGAGAAGTTCCGCCCCTATGTGGAAGGGCATAGTTTCACCATAGTGACTGACCATTCGAGCCTCCGTTGGCTCATGAGTCAGAAAGATTTAAGCGGGAGACTGGCGCGCTGGAGTCTAAGGCTTCAAAGATACTCATTTGTGATAGAGCACCGGAAGGGCTCTCAGAATGTTGCACCAGATGCACTATCGCGTGTGCATGCGGTAGACGAGATTACTTCGCAGCAACTCTCTTCTGACAGCCACTCCAAAGTTCTACAGATCAACCTCGATGATCCGTCTTTTAATTCCGATGAATACAAGAGGTTGATCAAAACCGTGCAGGAAAACCAAACCCAGCTTCCTGACCTGAAAATTTCAGAGAATTTTGTATATAAGAAGGTTAAGCACTGTACGGGCGACCCTATCGAAGATGACTGCATTTGGAAGCTTTGGGTTCCCTCCGCGTTGATCAATGACTTGATCCGACTGGCCCATGATCCCCCCCAAGCTGCTCATGGTGGAGTGGCAAGAACGTTGTACCGCCTACGGGAGCGCTTTTATTGGCCAAACATGGCAGCCCAAGTCAAATTGTTTGTGAGGAACTGTATAGTTTGCAAAACATCTAAGGCTCCTAACTTTAATCTAAGACCACCAATGGGCCAATCTTTTGTTGTTAATAGGCCGTTTCAACATGTTTTCATAGATTTTCTTGGCCCCTATCCAAGATCTAAAAATGGGAATTGTTTTATCATGGTTTGCCTCGATCAAGTGACCAAATTCGTTTTGGCGACTGCAATGAGAAAAGCAACAGCGGCTGCAGCAATCCGGTTTTTAGAAGAACAGGTGTTTTCCATTTCCGCAGTGCCCGAGTCCCTGTTATCTGATAATGGTAAACAGTTCGTCGGAAGAGAATCTGCCAAGTTTCTTGAAACATACGGTATAAAGCATATTCGAACTGCTTCATATTCCCCACAAGCCAATGCGAGTGAGAGGGTGAATAGGTCAATCCTGGCAGCCATACGATCTTATATGGGCTCTGATCAGTCCAATTGGGACAAGAACCTTGCCTGGATCCTCGGTGCGTTAAGATCGTCCGTACACTCGGCCATCGGCGTTTCGCCACATGAAGCCTTGTTTGGACAAAACAAGCTAGAACATGGATCAGATTACGAATTGCTCAAGAGATTGAGGAGTGTTAATAACCCCGAATTCGATATTCTACCAAAAAGCACGAAAATGAACATGCTTCACAACCGCATAAAAGAATCTTTAGAACGCGCTCATAACATTTATGAAAAAACGTATAATACTCGAAGCAAAACTACAAGATATGTGAATGGACTAGTTATTTTCAAGCGCAACTTCATATTAAGCGATAAATCGAAAAAAGGAAATGCGAAGCTATGTCCTAAATTTGTCCAAGCCAAAATTAAAACAGTTGTAAGCAACAGCCTATATGAATTAGAGGACTTGAAAGGAAATCCATTAGGGATTATACATGCCAAAGATATTCGTTCCTAAGATAAAGGCACTTGACTAAACTGTAATAGAATGGATTAAGGCGGAGGTCCTCGTTGCCATTTCATTTTTATGCTTTAACAATTATTGTAAAAATGAAATGTTGTGTAGGGACCAGATTTCAGGGTAACTTTCATATTTTGCAATTATGATTCAATTTAAATTTTGTCGCTGGATACATCAAGGAAATAAAAGAAAAGATCACCCACTGAATGTTACCTAAGCGATCTGGAATTCCATTCTATGTACGAAATTCGAACATGGAAATGACAGTTCGTATCCACCTGAACTGACTCAGCTGTCTGTAAGAAGAAAAGTCATCCATCCATTTCCGCGTTTCTTCCTTTTCGATTTACACTCTCACCGAGTGCAGTCAAGTCTTGCTCTCCATAGAAAAAGAAAATTTATTCCTATAGAACCAAAGACCTTCCTATATAAAAGAATACAATAAAGCTCCAATCCACTGCCATCAAAACGACAGGTAAGCCAAGTGCTTTAATAAATGTGCCGAATAAGAGCCTACAACCTTTTTTTTCGCTTTCATTCGTGATTTACAGCTGAGGTTAGACCACCTTTCCACGAGGTTATTCACTTAATAGACGTGATCGCTGACACGCGATCACGTCCAAAACGTCGAGGCCTCTTTCCTCTGCCACAAGAAAAAAGGTTCCATTCCACGCGGAAGTTTCTACTCCACATGCTTGGAGTTCGCCTACCTCAACCTCGACACCTATAAGTCATCCGGCAGTGCACAGGGGAACCCAACGATTGAATGTGCACTTCACTACCCCGAGTCCACATTCTCATAAGCTGGACACTAGTATACCTACGCTAAATACAAGTGGCCTTTCTAATCCATTGACGACAGCCGCAACTTAATCAGTGGATAAATTGTTATTGCTGTTGCTGTCGGAACGAAAGCCCTCGCACCGAACTCTCTATGACCGTTCGCGGATAGTCAAAACTACGTCACCAATTTTCAAACAATTGAGAACAGTCATCATAGAGCATACCTGCCAGAACAAAGCGATAACGCCATCCTAAAGATCATCACCACGAAGCGTTAGCATAAAAGATAAACTTATTTACCTACATATGAAAGTTTTCTCTTAACTACACAAAAAAATAAGAAAAAAAAAAAACAAAAGTGCAAGCTAAGTATTCTCTTTAATTATCCTAAGTCAGTTCAAATTGAAAAGAGAATTTATATCCCCGCTGTCTAGCTGCGCTTTACAAGATCCAGTGCCCAGGCCACAACAAAGCTGATGTGCACACCATCTTTGGGAAGCCGGTAAGTCATTTGCTAAATTGTCTTTATTGCTGTTTGTTATATTTTCCTTCCAATTTGAACATTTACCTTATGGATAGAAAGTGAATATTAATAATTGCCTCTCTTAAATTATTTTGGAAATTTACCTAAAACCTACATTTTTTTTTTATCGCGTAGATTTGAAGCGTTTTTAAGTTAAGAGAAAAGAGATAATTTTATTAGATAATAGAACGTTGAAACAATTCAACGAGTGAAAGTAAATAGAACTTATCTGAAAGTTGTGCATGGTCATTGAAACCATGTATCGCCTATCAAGCTCAATTTGAATATAAAATCCATTTACATTTAGGTCCATTAAAAGTTTAAGATTTTGTTTTATAATTCCATTGTTATGACATTGTCACTTCACATTGAGTTGAATTACAAATAAATATCTAAATATGAAAAAGACTCCATACATTGTCTTACACATGTTTTTGTACTTTTGAAGATCAGCTGGGATGCAGTGATCGTTCACGGTAGTGCTTAAGGGATAAGGTGAGGTTTGGTAAAAACAAAATGAGTTATTACTAAAGAGTAACTCGAACTTAAGCTAGGGGTTATCGTATAAAAATTAGTGGGACGATAACCATGGAGTTTTCAAACTGTATGGATGAAAACAGAGGGTGGGCTACACTGGGACCCCAATAACATCCGGGGATCTCATTTGAATAGGGAAGTAAAAGAGTTTTGGTGTTTCCTTCCTTTTTTTGTTACAAACTTTTAAGTTTTGGGAAAGATTGTGGGTTATATATATTATTTTTCGTTTTTTTTTGTTGTTTTCAATTCATGTCGGCATGATAATCAAATGCGGTAGTTCAGTGGCGAACACAAGTACCCACCCCACCGACGAGCAAGCCAATGGGGAAGCAAGCATGCCGAGCCGAGTTCATAAGCTGGACAGCTTATTTCATGTTCATTTGTTTGTTCCTGTGGATCTGAGTAAACAAACGATCTAGAACAAATTCGCTTATGTGAAATAAGAAGATCTTAAAACCGTTACAATGTTCCGGTCCAAGACCGTGAGTTAGATTTTGAACTACCGTTCAGCATGTCAAGACGCTCGGCATCAAATAGTTTCCTGTGGAGGACCATTTTTCTTATCAGAACTTGCAGCCATCAAAGGAAGCAACAACAAAAAGGGCTATGTTATCGACAATTGCCAAATTGTTCGATCTTCTTGGATGGATATCGCCGTGCATCATCACGGCATAAGTTATGATGCAGAGACTATGGGAAATCGGCTGCGATTTGGATGATCTGACTCCCACAGCGTTGAGGAAAGACTGGAAAGCTTTTCATCGAGAACTTCCTCTGATCGAACAACTTTGAATTCAACGGTGCACTCAGATGAGTAAAAAAAAAACAAGGCGATAGAGTTGCACGGTGTTATATCGTAATTCCGATATTAAAGAAAGACGAATCCACTTTGCACAGTAATTAAATGCTTTATTAAATACTATTCTTCTTGTACATAAGATGATAAGATGCGTGTGACTCTCTCCATGTAAGGTGCGGATAGAACAGAAAGAAAAGTGACAGAAGGAAGTGGTGTGCAAACTTGACTGAGAGCAATCAAAGTTTTGTCGTTCACTGTAATGCATTATGCAGATACCACAGCTCTTCCCTCGTGAGAATTGTTTTATCGCTCCTAAACTAATATGAAAAAAGCTAATAAATAACTTTTTCAATATTCAAACTTAATTCATTTGTACAAAATTTTTTTACATTAGAGAGTAAAATTAGAAAAAAAAATAATACCATTCATATATACATGATCAATGAAACCTCAATTGAAAAAAAACTTTATGAAGCTAATTTCTTCCCAAAACCATAACGATCTGGAGCCTGGCGTGTTCTTGTTGATCGTCTTACTGATGACGGAACTTGAATACTTTCCCATGAGTTACCTGAATCATCCGAAAGCGCGGCTGGCTGGACTGGCTCGGCACAAGACTCCGACTTTTCTTGCTTATCGATTTGGTCTGATGTCTTCGCTAAGTTATTTTCTCTGGTTTCTTTAGACTCTGTTGTTTCTTCTTCATTGTCTTCATCCGGTTGTTCTGGTAGAATTGTTGAAGCTTTTTCAACGTCTTCTCCTATTTTTCTCATTTGATCAACGTGACGTTTCCATATTCGACCATCGTCTAATTTAATGTTAAAATGTAACTTGCCGAGAATCTCAGTTACTCGACCAAATTGCCATTTCTCTCCCGATAAATAATCACGCACTGCCACTCGCTGATTAATAGAAAATTTTGGTGCGTCTAGTTTTCTTGGTTCAGCTTTAGTGGGTGAGGTTGGCAACATCAAATCCAGTTTTGATCTTATTTGGCGTCCAAATATGGTCATGGCTGGAGATTTACCTGTTTCTGTGTGTATAGCTCGGCGGTACGACATCAAAATATTGCTCAAAGCTTTTCCGACTTCATTACGATTGCACTTAATGGCCTTTAATTTATTTTTTACTGTCTAAACATACCTCTCCGCTTGGCCATTCGTCGCTGGGTGGTACGGTGCTCCACGCTTGTGATGAATTCCATTTTGTTTCAGAAATTCTTGGAATTCCGATGACATGAATTGAGGCCCCAATCAGAAACAAATGTGATTGGTAATCCAAAAGTGGAAAATATTTCTCGGCATTTGCGTATTGTAGTTTCCGCAGTTATATTCTGTAAAATGTGCACTTCTGGCCACTTGGAGAAAGCGTCTACTAGAATAAAAAAATATTGTCCCATAAACGGGCCAGCAAAATCTGCATGCACTCGATCAAAAGGTTTAGATGGCATTTCCCAGCTGTGGGTTGGTCTTACTCCTTTCGCCTCGGGTCGTGTTGACTGACAACTTGAGCAATTCATCACCATCGTCTCTATGTCTTTATCCATGTTACTCCACCAACAATATCCACGAGCCAAAGATTTCATTTTGGTCATGCCGAAATGCGCAGAGTGTAATTCGTTAAGTACTCGATTTCTTAATGTTGCTGGAATGTAAACTCTTATGTTTCTCATCAAACAGCCCCTCTGTAATGCAAATTCCGTTTGTTCAATTCCAAAACGATCTTTTGTTTCGCATTCTCTGCCAAATTTCAATGCTTGAATCAATCTTCGAACTGTTGCGTCCTTTTCGGTAGCATCCGCCAATTCTACTACCGACACTGGTAAGTTTTCAATTGCATTCACTTCCAAGTGGTCGACTTCCTCAATTGTATTTGTTGTTGTTTTAATCGGTAATCTGGACATTGCGTCTGCGTTTGCATTTTCTTTCGATCGCTTGCAGCGTATTTCATAGTCAAATGATTCTAAAAAAATTGCATAATGCTGCATACGCGTTGCTGACAATGTTGGTAATCCTTTTGTAGTTGAAAAGATTTGTGAAATTGGTTTGTTGTCAGTAACCAAAATGAACTTACGTCCACAGACGTACTGATAAAATCTTCTGATTCCAAAAACAATGGCGTAAGCTTCTCGATCAATTTGACTGTATCGCTGTTGTACTTCGGACAACGTTTGTGACACGTATTGTATAGGACGTTCTGATCCATCCTTGAAAATATGGCTCAAGACCGCCCCCACTCCATACGGACTTGCGTCCGTAGCAAGTATTAATGGCAGTTTTGGGTCATAATGTGCCAATACCAAATCGGACTGCATTTGTCGCTTGACTTCTAAAAATGCACGTTCACATTTGCTGCACCAGATGAACTTTGTTTCGTTTTTAAGTAAATTATTTATTGGATACAAAATTGAGCTCAAATTTTGTAGAAAACGGCCATAATAATTTACGAGCCCAATAAATGATCGCACCTCATCCTTGTTTTCAGGTTGTTTCATGTCTTCTATTGCTTCTATTTTTTTCTTCATCTTCTTTATCCCATGCCGATTTATGACATAACCACAATACTCAATCTGATCCACCATGAACTCAGATTTGTCTAAATTTACTCGCATATTGTAACGGTGTAGCCTTCGCAAAACTTCCTCCAAACGCTTCAAATGTATGACATCATTAGGTGCTGTAATCTTGATGTCGTCCAAAAATACCTTTACTCCATCTATGTCACTCAAAATCTGTTCCATTAGGCGTTGCCATTTTGCGGGCGCGGCTGCGATACCAAACATCATTCGTTTCGGCATTTACAATCCCTTATGGGTGTTCAATGTAAGCAAACTTCGGTCGTCTGGATGAATTTCCAATTGGAGATACGCTTTTGAAAGATCGATTTTGGTAAATTTCTCACCTCCAGCCATTGACGCGAACAATTCATCGATTGATGGCAGTGGATACTCATCAATAAACAGACCAGGATTCACCGTAATCTTGTAATCGCCGCAGATTCGGATTTTATTGTTGCTTTTTCTTACGGCAACAATCGGCGTTGCCCATTCGCTTGTTTCGACTCTGACCAAAACGTCTTCTTGAAACAACTTTTCCAATTCATCTTCCACAGCTTCCATTAGTGAAAAAGGTACACGACGAGCTTTAAAGAATACAGGTTTCACATTTTCTTTTACATGTAATCGAGCTTGTAATTCGGAAATCTTTCCCGTAGATTTAGAGAACACCTTTTCATATTTCTGAAGCAATTTCTTTATTTCATCCTTAGCGTTCAGCTTCATTGTCGTTTCGATCCGCATAACCTCATTCAGTTTACCATCCAGAATTTTTTCCCAGTCCAACCTAATTTGGCGTAACCATTCCCGTCCAAGTAGTGGACTCCGATTAGATCGTGTAATGTACATCTTAAGTTGTTTTGAGTCGCCATGTCCATTTGACTTAACGTTGACCTGTACAAAACCCAGACAATCCAGTTTGTTACCACAGTAACTGACCAGTTCAATGTCACTTTTCTCCACTCGGAGATTGCCAAAATGTCTTTGTGCGTCCGCCAAGCCAACCACGGTCACGGGTGATCCGGTATCTATTTCAAAATTAAAGGAAAAATCATTAATCAACAGTTTGCAAAGAACTTTGGAACGACAAGTTACCGGGGATGCTCCTCCAATTTGATGGATAGCTTCCAGATGTGCTAGTTCATCAAGTTGTACAATTTCTTCATCCTCTTCCAAATGATTTGTGGCTCCAACACCCGACCTCTTCGCTTTAAAATAAACCCTCTGCAGATGTCCTTTTAGGCCACAACCATGGCATACTGAGTCCCCAAATCGACATTTGTTTGCCAAGTGACTTGTATCTCCACATCGAAAACACTTTCTTGTAATTTTGGTATTGTATGAAGGTTTTTTTTTGTTTTTTTCATTTACGAAGTAAACATCAGCTTCCTTCACCTTCTGAATCTCAGCACCGCCTTGTTCGGATAATTCAATGGATTTGGCTAACTCCAGTGCTGAATCTAACGACAAGGTTTTCTTTTCCAAACACCTGTTCTGACTACGTTGGTTACGTAACCCAAAAACAAATTGGTTACGCAGTGCCGTCTCCAAATACGCTCCAAACTTGCACGTCGCCGATAATCTTCTCAGCGCAATTACAAATTCATCCACCGTCTCGCAGTCTTTTTGTTTCCGCAGATAAAATCTATAGTTCTCCATAATTTCATTCGGTTCCGGATCGTAAAATCCTGTCAAAGTTGACACAATCTCTGCGTACGTCTTCTCCGAGGGTTTTGCAGGTGAAAGTTTATCGCACAATGTGTTGTAAGCATCGCTCCCCATATAGTGTAGAATGAGATGAACTTTCTTATCTGTAGCGTTGTCAAACAAAGCGATAGACGTCTCAAATCTATCAACCCATCGCGTCCATTTAATATTTTGAGGCTCGAATGGTTCAATAGAAAATGCTGTTTGTAAACTCTGCACCATATACGATCGCAATATTTGTGGCGGATTAGCCGGCGGGTCATTTTCATTATTCATGATTTTACTATGTACTTAACCACAATTAATTTTTCTTTTAAGACCTCGTGCTCGTTTATATGTGTACACAGTTCCAAATTTATTCTCAGATTTTTGGTTCACCGTCCTCGTCGCCAATTGTTATATCGTAATTCCGATATTAAAGAAAGACGAATCCACTTTGCACAGTAATTAAATGCTTTATTAAATACTATTCTTCTTGTACATAAGATGATAAGATGCGTGTGACTCTCTCCATGTAAGGTGCGGATAGAACAGAAAGAAAAGTGACAGAAGGAAGTGGTGTGCAAACTTGACTGAGAGCAATCAAAGTTTTGTCGTTCACTGTAATGCATTATGCAGATACCACAGCTCTTCCCTCGTGAGAATTGTTTTATCGCTCCTAAACTAATATGAAAAAAGCTAATAAATAACTTTTTCAATATTCAAACTTAATTCATTTGTACAAAATTTTTTTACATTAGAGAGTAAAATTAGAAAAAAAAATAATACCATTCATATATACATGATCAATGAAACCTCAATTGAAAAAAAACTTTATGAAGCTAATTTCTTCCCAAAACCATAACGATCTGGAGCCTGGCGTGTTCTTGTTGATCGTCTTACTGATGACGGAACTTGAATACTTTCCCATGAGTTACCTGAATCATCCGAAAGCGCGGCTGGCTGGACTGGCTCGGCACAAGACTCCGACTTTTCTTGCTTATCGATTTGGTCTGATGTCTTCGCTAAGTTATTTTCTCTGGTTTCTTTAGACTCTGTTGTTTCTTCTTCATTGTCTTCATCCGGTTGTTCTGGTAGAATTGTTGAAGCTTTTTCAACGTCTTCTCCTATTTTTCTCATTTGATCAACGTGACGTTTCCATATTCGACCATCGTCTAATTTAATGTTAAAATGTAACTTGCCGAGAATCTCAGTTACTCGACCAAATTGCCATTTCTCTCCCGATAAATAATCACGCACTGCCACTCGCTGATTAATAGAAAATTTTGGTGCGTCTAGTTTTCTTGGTTCAGCTTTAGTGGGTGAGGTTGGCAACATCAAATCCAGTTTTGATCTTATTTGGCGTCCAAATATGATCATGGCTGGAGATTTACCTGTTTCTGTGTGTATAGCTCGGCGGTACGACATCAAAATATTGCTCAAAGCTTTTCCGACTTCATTACGATTGCACTTAATGGCCTTTAATTTATTTTTTACTGTCTGAACATACCTCTCCGCTTGGCCATTCGTCGCTGGGTGGTACGGTGCTCCACGCTTGTGATGAATTCCATTTTGTTTCAGAAATTCTTGGAATTCCGATGACATGAATTGAGGCCCCCAATCAGAAACAAATGTGATTGGTAATCCAAAAGTGGAAAATATTTCTCGGCATTTGCGTATTGTAGTTTCCGCAGTTATATTCTGTAAAATGTGCACTTCTGGCCACTTGGAGAAAGCGTCTACTAGAATAAAAAAATATTGTCCCATAAACGGGCCAGCAAAATCTGCATGCACTCGATCAAAAGGTTTAGATGGCATTTCCCAGCTGTGGGTTGGTCTTACTCCTTTCGCCTCGGGTCGTGTTGACTGACAACTTGAGCAATTCATCACCATCGTCTCTATGTCTTTATCCATGTTACTCCACCAACAATATCCACGAGCCAAAGATTTCATTTTGGTCATGCCGAAATGCGCAGAGTGTAATTCGTTAAGTACTCGATTTCTTAATGTCGCTGGAATGTAAACTCTTATGTTTCTCATCAAACAGCCCCTCTGTAATGCAAATTCCGTTTGTTCAATTCCAAAACGATCTTTTGTTTCGCATTCTCTGCCAAATTTCAATGCTTGAATCAATCTTCGAACTGTTGCGTCCTTTTCGGTAGCATCCGCTAATTCTACTACCGACACTGGTAAGTTTTCAATTGCATTCACTTCCAAGTGGTCGACTTCCTCAATTGTATTTGTTGTTGTTTTAATCGGTAATCTGGACATTGCGTCTGCGTTTGCATTTTCTTTCGATCGCTTGCAGCGTATTTCATAGTCAAATGATTCTAAAAAAATTGCATAATGCTGCATACGCGTTGCTGACAATGTTGGTAATCCTTTTGTAGTTGAAAAGATTTGTGAAATTGGTTTGTTGTCAGTAACCAAAATGAACTTACGTCCACAGACGTACTGATAAAATCTTCTGATTCCAAAAACAATGGCGTAAGCTTCTCGATCAATTTGACTGTATTGCTGTTGTACTTCGGACAACGTTTGTGACACGTATTGTATAGGACGTTCTGAGCCATCCTTGAAAATATGGCTCAAGACCGCCCCCACTCCATACGGACTTGCGTCCGTAGCAAGTATTAATGGCAGTTTTGGGTCATAAGGTGCCAATACCAAATCGGACTGCATTTGTCGCTTGACTTCTAAAAATGCACGTTCACATTTGCTGCACCAGATGAACTTTGTTTCGTTTTTAAGTAAATTATTTATTGGATACAAAATTGAGCTCAAATTTTGTAGAAAACGGCCATAATAATTTACGAGCCCAATAAATGATCGCACCTCATCCTTGTTTTCAGGTTGTTTCATGTCTTCTATTGCTTCTATTTTTTTCTTCATCTTCTTTATCCCATGCCGATTTATGACATAACCACAATACTCAATCTGATCCACCATGAACTCAGATTTGTCTAAATTTACTCGCATATTGTAACGGTGTAGCCTTCGCAAAACTTCCTCCAAACGCTTCAAATGTATGACATCATTAGGTGCTGTAATCTTGATGTCGTCCAAAAATACCTTTACTCCATCTATGTCACTCAAAATCTGTTCCATTAGGCGTTGCCATTTTGCGGGCGCGGCTGCGATACCAAACATCATTCGTTTCGGCATATACAATCCCTTATGGGTGTTCAATGTAAGCAAACTTCGGTCGTCTGGATGAATTTCCAATTGGAGATACGCTTTTGAAAGATCGATTTTGGTAAATTTCTCACCTCCAGCCATTGACGCGAACAATTCATCGATTGATGGCAGTGGATACTCATCAATAAACAGACCAGGATTCACCGTAATCTTGTAATCGCCGCAGATTCGGATTTTATTGTTGCTTTTTCTTATGGCAACAATCGGCGTTGCCCATTCGCTTGTTTCGACTCTGACCAAAACGTCTTCTTGAAACAACTTTTCCAATTCATCTTCCACAGCTTCCATTAGTGAAAAAGGTACACGACGAGCTTTAAAGAATACAGGTTTCACATTTTCTTTTACATGTAATCGAGCTTGTAATTCGGAAATCTTTCCCGTAGATTTAGAGAACACCTTTTCATATTTCTGAAGCAATTTCTTTATTTCATTCTTAGCGTTCAGCTTCATTGTCGTTTCGATCCGCATAACCTCATTCAGTTTACCATCCAGAATTTTTTCCCAGTCCAACCTAATTTGGCGTAACCATTCCCGTCCAAGTAGTGGACTCCGATTAGATCGTGTAATGTACATCTTAAGTTGTTTTGAGTCGCCATGTCCATTTGACTTAACGTTGACCTGTACAAAACCCAGACAATCCAGTATGTTACCACAGTAACTGACCAGTTCAATGTCACTTTTCTCCACTCGGAGATTGCCAAAATGTCTTTGTGCGTCCGCCAAGCCAACCACGGTCACGGGTGATCCGGTATCTATTTCAAAATTAAAGGAAAAATCATTAATCAACAGTTTGCAAAGAACTTTGGAACGACAAGTTACCGGGGATGCTCCTCCAATTTGATGGATAGCTTCCAGATGTGCTAGTTCATCAAGTTGTACAATTTCTTCATCCTCTTCCAAATGATTTGTGGCTCCAACACCCGACCTCTTCGCTTTAAAATAAACCCTCTGCAGATGTCCTTTTAGGCCACAACCATGGCATACTGAGTCCCCAAATCGACATTTGTTTGCCAAGTGACTTGTATCTCCACATCGAAAACACTTTCTTGTAATTTTGGTATTGTATGAAGGTTTTTTTTGTTTTTTTCATTTACGAAGTTAACATCAGCTTCCTTCACCTTCTGAATCTTAGCACCGCCTTGTTCGGATAATTCAATGGATTTGGCTAACTCCAGTGCTGAATCTAACGACAAGGTTTTCTTTTCCAAACACCTGTTCTGACTACGTTGGTTACGTAACCCAAAAACAAATTGGTTACGCAGTGCCGTCTCCAAATACGCTCCAAACTTGCACGTCGCCGATAATCTTCTCAGCGCAATTACAAATTCATCCACCGTCTCGCAGTCTTTTTGTTTCCGCAGATGAAATCTATAGTTCTCCATAATTTCATTCGGTTCCGGATCGTAAAATCCTGTCAAAGTTGACACAATCTCTGCGTACGTCTTCTCCGAGGGTTTTGCAGGTGAAAGTTTATCGCACAATGTGTTGTAAGCATCGCTCCCCATATAGTGTAGAATGAGATGAACTTTCTTATCTGTAGCGTTGTCAAACAAAGCGATAGACGTCTCAAATCTATCAACCCATCGCGTCCATTTAATATTTTGAGGCTCGAATGGTTCAATAGAAAATGCTGTTTGTAAACTCTGCACCATATACGATCGCAATATTTGTGGCGGATTAGCCGGCGGGTCATTTTCATTATTCATGATTTTACTATGTACTTAACCACAATTAATTTTTCTTTTAAGACCTCGTGCTCGTTTATATGTGTACACAGTTCCAAATTTATTCTCAGATTTTTGGTTCACCGTCCTCGTCGCCAATTGTTATATCGTAATTCCGATATTAAAGAAAGACGAATCCACTTTGCACAGTAATTAAATGCTTTATTAAATACTATTCTTCTTGTACATAAGATGATAAGATGCGTGTGACTCTCTCCATGTAAGGTGCGGATAGAACAGAAAGAAAAGTGACAGAAGGAAGTGGTGTGCAAACTTGACTGAGAGCAATCAAAGTTTTGTCGTTCACTGTAATGCATTATGCAGATACCACACACGGTTTCTGTGATGCGTCCATGAAGGCTTTCGGAGCAGCGGTGTACGTTCGTGTCTTAGATAGCGATGACAACATCCATGTCAACCTGCTTCTGTCGAAGACAAAAGTAGCACCAAATCAGCGGACGACTACTCTTCCCCGTTTGGAGCTTTGTGGTGCTGTAGTTTTTGGCGCAACTGATGCAGTACAACAAAAAAGTTTTGTCTATCCCCGATGTCAAAAAGTATGCTTGGACGGATTCAACTATAGCGCTCGCTGCCGCTCGATAGAGGCCACTCCCGCTAGATGGACCACGTTCGTGTCCAACCGAGTGTCAGAGATCCAGCGGCTAGTGGGGATCGATTGCTGGGTACATGTTGCAACGCATCATAACCAAGCCGATCTGGCGTCCAGAGGTGTGTTTCCGTCGGAACTGAAGTCATGGTGGAATGGTCCAGATCAGAAATGCAACAGCTTATGGGAAACTTACCTGCTGCTAGAGTTCAGATGTCTCGACATTTCAGCCACACCGGTGTCGACTATGCTGGTCCCATCGAAATCAAAAGCTGGAAAGCACGCGGAGCTAAAATACTGAAAGGATACTTTGCAGTGTTCATCTGTCTAGCAACAAAGGCCATTCACTTGGAAGTCGTGTCAGATCTGACAATCCAAGCATTTTTGGCAGTATTTCATCGGTTCACTGTAAGAAGAGGAAGCTGTCAACAGGTTTACAGTTACTGCGGAACCACCTTCGTCGGTGCTAAAAACGAATTAGCAAAAATGTTTAAGGAAGCCACGCATGATTGGAAGGAGATAGCCGAAAAAATTGCAAATCGCGGTACACATTGGCATTTTATTCCCCCAGCTTCTCCACACTTTGGTGATCTGTGGGAAGCGGGTGTGAAGTCTATCAAGCACCATCTTAAAAGAGTTGTCGGAACTGAAAAGCTCATTTGAGGAGCTCGCAACGCTTCTAACACAAATAAAAGCGTGTTTGAATTCGAGGCCCCTATGCCCTCTATCCGATAGCTTCGATGATTTGAATGCGCTTACCCCTGCGCACTTTTAAGTCGGTGAGTCACTACATGCCATACCACATGGCGAGCTTAACAACAACGTCACACATCTCGACCGATGGAAACGAGTTCAAGTTCAGAATATCTTGCACGGCTTCAACATCGACCAAAATGGACGAAAGTCAAGGAGATTCCCAGAATAGGAGACTTAGTTCTGCTCAAGGATGAGCGACTCCCACCAAAGTACTGGAATCTCGGCCGAATTGAAGTAACCGCAGGATCAGACGGTCTCGTACGCGTCGTCACCGTTAAAACGCAGAATGGAACCCTAAAGCGGCCCATCGCAAAAATTTGTCGTCTGCCTAGCAACGATCATCAGGAACATACTGCCATTGTTTAATAAAACCATCTTCCTTGAAGATTAACAAAAACCATAATATATCGCCCCTGGATTCAGTACGAATCAATACCTGCTGAACTATAGGGTAAACTGTCCCACAGTGAACCAATTTCCGCTTAACTTGATGTAGCATTTGAACTACTGGTCTATGAACAGGAAATCTTCAATGTGCTTAAAGTTTAATATTTTGACTTTGTATTTCACCATAGAAATGTTAGAATACATCACGCAAAATACTTCATTTTGAGCTTTCAAAAGTACGCCAAAATTGGTTCAGTGTGTACCAGGGGGTGTACACAGTGAACCAAGGGGTATTACACAGTGAGCCATTACTATATATTCAAAAAATATTTTCAAAAAATCTATAAAAAAAGAAGAAAACGTTAAGACTTTCTCTGAAATATTAAAACTGAATCATTTGATTTATTAGACATTTTTATTTCTTTTTTTTTATTATTCATTATTATTCATTTTTTTGAAAAAAAAATAAAGGACTTTTTTCTTTCTACTTTTACTCAAAAACTATGAAAAAAAATAAATAAATTAAAAAGTAAAAAGGAACAACAGAAAAAAAAACAAACACAATCCTTCACGTATTGTTCTTGCAAACTAAAATAACAAAATAATCAAAAAAAAAAAAAACCAAAAAAGCATTTTTAAAGTAAAATAAACATAGGAAAATATAGGTAGGTACATAAATATATCGATGGACTTAAACTATCTAACGGATATGGAATCCTGAACCATGAAACCATGGTTCACTGTGGGACTTGATGCACTGGTTCACTTGTGGACATAGTGACTTTTTCTAAAAAAATATTAAAATAAAAAAAACTATTGCACATATTAAACTTTTATGCTGTTTTATATATATTAAAATAACCAAGAAAGCATATGTAATGAAACCACATCACTTCATAAACCACTTTTAAAATTAAAAAACAAACAAAAACCACAATTTCTAGTTTTCTCACCTGCCAAATTCACTTTTCCATGCGCACAACCGACACCGGCTAGAACACAACTTCAACTTCAGGATGTACTCGAAAAGGATTAAAATGCGGGTGTTTCTCTATCTTTTTTTCTTTTCTATCTTGGAATGGGTGGGAGAAAATTGGAATGGTTCACTGTATCTGCTGGCTCACTGTGGGACAGTTTACCCTACTTCTTCCCCAAAAATTTACCTAAAACCTGAAAGATTCAGCAAACGAATCAACACTAACCTTACATATCTAAATCACGCTTACATCTTCCTCGAAGATTAATCAAAACTTTAAACAACGCCCCTGGATTCACCCGAATCATCAACAGTATACCTGCTGTTATCATTATTTTCTCCGAAGATAATATTTCTTCTCAATACACAACTCCTGGATTCATATTAGGCTTAATATAAGCCCAACGCAAAGTTGAAATCAACAATGAACCCAACTTTAATTTCCTGCAACGTATCATGTCTTCAAAAAAAAAAAAAAATAGATCGCCATGATCTAGGGAAACACATCGTTCCTGAGAATCAGACAACATAATTGATTCAAATAATTAACTTCTTCAATCAACTCATCTTTAATATTACACCATTCAACATTCAGCTTTAAGAAATAAAACACCAAATTATACATTTCTTATTCATCTTTATTGATAATTTTAAACACAATACAAAATACATTGGGATTGAAACAACATTTATACATTCCAATACGTTGCGACAATGCACATAATAAGTTATCAACTTTACTTTATAGTTTTCAACTCAAAAGCACTGCCACAACGCATGCAAAAAAAACATAATACATATTTCAATAATTTTATTCGTTCAACAATTCTTTATTAAAATTAACACAAAAAGTCTAAAATTGAAATTAGACACCTTCCACAAAACTTAAAGGCAAAACATCGAGACGTCACATTAAACGTCAAAAATCCGTCGGCAAAACAAAATTCAAATTAATCAAAAACATCGCTTATAAAAACCAATCAAAACTAAAATTACACAATTTCATCTGTAAAATTTACAAAACGCAAAATTCCGTAATTTAATCGAATTCACTGAATTTAATAAATGCGACCGAAAACGATTCATGTACTTATTATGTACACAAAAATATGATTCACTATATGTGCTACGCGCCGAGCTGCACTTGAATCATATCAGTTCAATAAAAATCACAAAAGCACCACCACTTTTCAATATTTCACTTTTCATATTTTTTATTGCAATAAAATGACTTGCAATTGTAGTACAAGCATTTAACACAACGTAACATACACTTTTTATTTATTTCGCAAAAAATTTACAAAATAATACGCGTCGTTTACCTCGCAAAAATGAACCTAAACAAAGTTCTAGTCGGAACCCAAAATGTCCGACTAGAAAGAGACCGAAACCACTTCGTTTTTTCAATAACATTTTCCATATATACACATATACACACAAACCGCGATCGCAAAAAATCGATAAAAATTTGCGCGACTAAGCCACCAAGCACCAACAACACTATGAACATACATAATCAGAATCTAACACCTTTCCCGAATAGATAAAACGATAAATAATACAGATCTAATCGGCATTAATATAATCAAAGGAGATATCAAATCAGTAAGAAATTATAAAAAAAAAAAACACTTATCGATTCATATGTGGGTAGGCACACATATATTTTACCATAATCAGCCATCAACCACCATCCATCCATCGGAATTCCAAACATCACTTATTCAAAACTAAAAGCTAACTTCACATAACCACGAATTAATAAAAATTATTTGTAAAAAAAAAGCATACCGACATACACCATGCTAAAAAAATTAAATTCAACGAAGAACAAATTCACGCTTTTACACTAATTCCATACTACATACTACGCAAGCCGCCCGCACGATAAGAAGAATGCAATGCAACGAATGTACACGGCACTACGAGTCAATGGCAGAAAACGCAACTTACGCATGCGATGTGTACAACATATGTATACAGTATACGAGATTACGAGTAAAAACGAAAATTTTTGGGTTTCTATTTTGGTATCTGTTGTGTTCTTACTTCGTATTGTCCTTTTATGTTTATTGTAATGTACTAATCTATCATCTGTCTATTTCCATGTTAACAATGAGAAAGAAGAAGATCACCACTCATCAATTGGTAATTGGTATTTATACCAATTGAATATTTCGTAAATGTCAGAGGCCATCTGTTGATGAACACGACCGACGTCTGTCGGTAGAGCAGTTCAAATTCAAATAGGGTGCTCCATACAAGAAGTAAATTTACAACTTTCGGAGGCGGGAGAATGTACGGAAATGTACTGAATACAACATAAAATAAACAGAATGATAAATAAAGTCCACAAATACACATGTCAAAATCTTTGTAAACAAAAACGTAGAATCTATACTACAAATTAATTTTTCTACTATACTTAAAATCATATGACTAAATTCTTGTTACAAAAGCGAAATACAAAGTCAAAGTGGTAAAAAGTGATTTTTTTGGAGTTTTAATTTACAGAATTCTTTCTTACGGGAACTAATGGAAGTGTATGAAATAAATAATTTTTATATTATACGAAAAACAGAAGGTTCAGTTGATTACATATGCATTATAGAATCAATCTTCTGTTTTTTTTTTTTTAAATACATACATCCACTACTTCATCTACGTCAATAGCTATCCCGTAGTGAATATTCATGAGAGCCAAGCCGTTCAGTTTTTTTTTCACCCGTTGTGTTTCACAAATAGTTTTTAAGTCTCCGTAGGCTTGAGAAAGTCCTTTCTGGTGTAGCAGTGGAAACAGGTAGCCAATAACTGAAGCAACGTGTAAATATTTGGATATAATTTTTTATCGCACTTATCCAAACATTCCAAAGGAGACTTTGGACCAGGGGAGGAGATAGTCATAGCTGCTTTCCACACTTCAAGTTCTGCTTTGATGACGGATGTACTTTTTACGGGTAGCACTGACGAGTACATAAGAATTGCGTCGTCAATTTCAGAACCGACTGCAAAATTTGAAGGTACACCAGATAATGCCAATACTACTTTACGGTGTTTCGCAAACATTTCGGTTAATTGGTGAATTGTGTGCTCCAGAAATGGGATGAATAATTTTATTTTGTAATACGTGTATATATCCGACGCAGGAGTGTTAAGCCAATTAAGTTGCCTTCCAAAGATACGTGGCATTTGCAGTATACCACCATTTTCATCGAGCATCACCTTTGCTTCTTTATATAGATGACGGCGTTAATAACATTATACATGTGACTGAATGCTGTTATGAGATCGGTGTTAACTGTTTGCAGTTGTTTTGATAGCGACAGTGTAAAGCTCATGACTTTTTGAAGAATCACTAGGCACATAACAAAATTCGAAGATCGAAGTATGTTAAGCATTTGAGCAGCTTGCTGCGATGTTTCCTTATTGTGGCTAGTTTGGAGTTCTTCGAGTGCATTGACAATAGCTGGATAAATTTCCTTAAATCGCATAACGGCTTCATGCTTGTGAGCCCACCACATTGCCAGCAGAGTATTTTGATTTCCAGCCGCTAATAGGTCCCGAATTTTACCATGCAAAACAGCAGTGCGTTGAGCAGAATGTCTAAAGTAGGAACCAACGGACTGCACGATCCCAACACAATTTCGCACATCTGCTTTTGAACACCAGTCAGCAATAGCAATGTTGAGAGAATGTGCAATGCAATGTACATACAGAGCTAAAGCACATTCTTTACGAATATACGCTTGGGCACCGTGCAAATACCCACTCATAGCTGCAGCTCCATCGTAGCCTTGAACTACCATATGAGAACAATCAAGACCATGCTTTTTCAGAGCTGTGAGTATGAGATTAGCAAGACCGGATCCTGTCACGTCAACAGTTGGAACGTACTCGAGGAACATCTCTTTAACCTTGTGATGCTTATCATCTTTTATGTCGATATAACGCAAGCACAGCGAGACTTGCTCCATATGCGCAATATCGGTCGACTCGTCAGCGAGAATAGCAAAAAGTTTTGCTTTTGCTACTTCACTTATTATATTATGTTGAACAATTTCACCGCATGTAGTATTGGATATAAACACGTGAGTAATTATTGAATAGGCCTTTATTAGATGCGTTGTGTATTACAATACGGCTGTGATTAGACTGTCTGCATAAGGCAAATGTTCTTACATGTTGAGCTATAGAGAATTCACACCTATAAGAGATGGTAATCACTATCTATACCCATAACATCTCCCTCTCTTACCATTTTACTCTACCAGCTATACTACCCCACTTATACCCAAATAAAAGACTATAGGCACTGCTTTTTTTTTTTTAAATTAGTGTGTTATTTAATATGTGCCGTGTGCCGGAAATAAAGTGCCTTCTTTCATGCTTGAAAATATATAGGTTTTTTAGTTATCCTTCCAGACCGAGTTCGGTAGTGATCCTGCTGCCTGATCGATTTTGATGAGTGACCGGCTTGAGTTACAACTTTTGAAATCGGTTTATCGCTCACAATTTCTTCTTGTTGGATTGGTGCTCTTGTTGTGGGAAGATCTTCTATATTACCTTTTTTGAAAACAGTATTAGCCCCTGTTGCAGTTCTAGCTCCTTTGAGCTTGCTCCTCGATCATAGTAAAATTTCTGACTGTTTTTAACCTGCCTCATTTTGTCAATATGATCTTTGTTACCTACTGGATTTAATTGTAACCTTTTTCTTTTGATAGGAAGCCTTGTTCGCAAAATTCTATTCATTAACAATTGAGATGGTGAGTAATTCAAGTGTGCAAGACAGGTGCTGCGATATTCTAACAGCGTTCAGTTCACATCAGTTCCACTGATTTCGCTTTTTCTCAATATTGATTTTGCAATATGAACTGCTTTCTCAGCCAAGCCGTTTGACTTGGGATAGTAAGGACTAGAAAAAGTAAATTTGAAGTTCCAGTTCTTAGCAAACTCACCACATTCATTTGAATTAAATGGTTGATTGTCACAAATAACTTCCTCTGGTATCCCGTGTGTCCCAAAAACCTCCTTCATGGCCTGCACCACCCAATGTTCTGACTTTCTGACCACTTCCTTCAAGTCAAACCATTTCGAAAAGTAGTCTACAATTATTAGAAAACTTTTTCCTTTAAACTCCAAGATATCACATCTGACCTTCTGGTACGGAAAATCTGGTATCTTGTGTGGCATATTTGAGGATCTAAATTTTTCACAAATGTTACACCTAGAAATCAAATTCTCAATGTCTCTTGCCATGTAAGGCCAGTAATACAAAATTTTAGCACGTTCGATAGTTTTTGTGATTCCAAAATGATGCTCATGCAAAGTTGTTAACGCATGAGATATTAAAGAATCTGGCAGAAGAACTCTGTCCTCATAAAATACCAAATTATCATCTTCGTAAATCTTATCTTTTAGGTTCCAATAAAACTCAAGATGGTCTGGCATTTTGGTTTTCGTTGAGGGCCACCTTTCTCGGTAGTACTGCTTCAGACATTTTAATATCTCATCTTTCGATGTTTCTTGTTCATAAAGATTTTTGCTGTCTTTTCCTAAACTTTTGGAGTGAATATATTCTGACCCTTTTTCCTCTAAACTAACCTCTGAATCTGTACCCAAACTGCGCGACAAAAGATCTGCGATATGTAACTCTTTGCCTGGGATATATCGTATGTCTAAGTCATACATTATAAGCTTGATTTTCATTCTTTGAAGTCGTACTGAGTAATCGCTACATAAAGACTTTTTAACTATCGAAATCAGTGGCTTATGATTAGTATGAATGACTACTGGCCGACCATAGATATATTCATGAAACTTTTTGCACGCGAAAACTATCGCTAGCATTTTTTTTTTTTTTTTTCAATTTGGGCGTACCGCGTTTCTGGCCCTGTCAAACTTTTGGAGCAAAACAAATGGGCCTTCCGTTCTGCAGAAGGCAACAACCTAGTCCATCTTTGGAGGCGTCTGCCTGTATCACAGTAGGGAGTTCCGGATTGAAAGAATGAAGACTTGTGGCCTTTGTAATTGCCGGTTTCACCTCTTTCAAAACTTTTGACAAATAGTCATTCCACTTAAAAACAAATTTCTTTCTTAAGAGCTCTCGAAACGGTGCGATAAGGTCGGAAAGGTAAGGAATGAAAGGTCGGAGGTAATTGACTGTTCCTAATATTTTTTGAAGCTCCTTTTGATTATTTGGGTCTTGAATTCCTTTAATCGCTTAGACTCTGTCTGGATCTGGCCTCACCCCTGCGGCCGAAAAAATATGCCCTAGATATTTTACCGTTTCTACTCTGAACTAAACCTTGGAAGAATTAAATTTTACTTTTAACTCCCTCGCCTTTTCAACTACTCTCTGCAAGTTCCTGTCATGCTCTTCAATGGTTCTACCCCCAACGATCAAGTCATCAATGCATATAAACGTTCCCTCTAGCGGACCGAAGTGCTTACTACTTACTTTTTGAAATTTCTCAGGTGCAACTTTAACTCCTAAAGGCAAGACATTGAACCTATACCACCCATCATGTGGGGCATTGAAAACTGTACACATTTTTGACTATTCATCCAATTTTAGTTGCCAAAATCCCTCTTTTAAGTCTATTACCGTGAAAAATTTACATTCTCTCATCTCATGACGAAAATCTTCGAAGGTAGGTATTAAACAGTGCTCTTCCTCCAAAGCTACATTAAGTTCTTTGGGATTTAAACATATTCTTAAGGACTTATCTTTTTTCTCGATGACCACCATGTTGTGGCACCAGTCACTGGGACCGTCCACCTTCGATATTATTCCTCTCTTCACCATTTTATCAGAGGTGCCACTGACTCTGGTATCCTTCTTGGAGGTTTATTTACTGGAATAGCATCATCTCGGATTTTCAATTGACATTTGTCCGGAAAAAACCCGTAACCCTCAAAAATATCTTTGTTTTGTTTTATAAACTCAACCTCACTCTGTTTATCTATCGAATCCAGTCTTTTCAGTAGTCCTTACTCAATACATGAGTCTAATCCCAGCAAAGGTTGACACCCCTTCTCCGTAACCACAAACTTAAGTTTGTACTGTTTCCCTCTATATCTAACCTCACATTCTGCTGAACCTGCCACCGATAATCTGAATCCTCCATATGCTTCTAACTTCACCGCATAATCCTTCAATAACGGACGATGTTTGAGGTTATCAAAAATGTTTCTCGGAATTATATTGACTTGAGCTCCACTATCTAGTTTAAACTTAACCCAACTGTTTCCAATCTGCAGTTTTTCAATCCAGCCAGAAGAAACCGTATTTTTGCACTACTTTCATGCACATTTACTGAATCTAAATACAACTCGCCGTCACCTACATCCTCATCATCGCTCCACATAATTTGTTTGACAGCAACATCACTTACCTGACTCCTTCTCTGGCATACCGAAGACTGAAGCAAAATGATTAGCTTTTCCACACACTGCACATTTTTTCCCAAACGCTGGACAATTCCCCTTCTTGTGTGAATAATTGCAAAATTTGCATTTACTTCTCTCGAATTGATGTGCACTTTCTTTACATCTGCAATTATAATTAGAGAACTTTTTAGTAGATTTGCTATTATCTATTACGCTTTTACTCTCCCCAGCTGCTTTTAGTGCATCCACTGATGTTGATGGTTTTGCTGTATTTCCTTCTCCTTGCATGATTTTGCTTTGCACTTTTGTCACCTCCGCTATGCGACACGTGTCCACCGCCTTGTCCAGATCTAAATCGTTCGTCTTTAGTAATTGAGCTTGTACATTTTGGTCCGCTATGCCAATTACTATACGATCCCTGAGCATTGATTTTTTTTCTTCTCCGAAGCTGCAGCTCTCCACCAGTGTTGATATTTCTTTCAAGAAATTATCAAAGGGTTCACCTTCTCTTTGGCTACGCATATAGCATCGATAACGTTCGTAGACTACATTGGATCGTTGGTTGCAAGTATTGTTCGAATTTTGCTTTCACCGCATCGATCTTCCTCTGTTCTTCTGCACTTAGTTCAAACGTATGAAAAAGCTCAATTGTTTCAGCTCCCGCGCAGTTTAAAAATCTTGTTGCGGTAAAATTTACCACAACAAAAACCATCTTACGATAGTTTGTCCGAGAACCTTATTCTTTTGATTTTGGTCGCAGCTGCATGGTTCTGGGTGAGTTGAGGGCAGCCATGGTCCCATCAACCAGTGGCGTACTCACAGAGAACCCTGCAAAAGCAACCAACCATTTGCGAGTAGAACGGACGGTTCTACAAAACTCTTTACCCCTCCTAATCACTTCCTGATTCCTGATACCTACCCCATCTTTCCACCTGGATTGCCATCAATCGTGGTGAGCCAGCAGGTTGGCTGGAGACTCGCACGCAACGCTGTGTGTGAACAAAGAGTAAAGACAGAAGGAGTCTGTCCAAACGATCAAATACACAAACCTACACTAAACACATCATATCAAACACCACAGACACAAACCACACGGAGAAACAATATTAGAAACCATTACAATCATCACACACACAAACCTATTTTCATACACAAATAGTCATCACACATACTCACACTGATACACAAATCATCCATCACACATATACACACAAATCATCCATCACACATATACACACAAATCAGTCATCATCCACATACAACAACACTGATACACAAGTTGATCAACACCAAATCATCAATGGCAAAGTACCCAACGAACATACTTTTCTATGGCCGAGTGCCCAACTTTTAACTTTAATTTTAACTTTTACTAATCGCCACTTAAATTCTGTTGCAGGAAAATCACGTTATTTGTCAGTCTTCCCCTGTTAAAAATCTGAACAAAAGTCCACCAGACCTAAATTGTAAAAATACGCGTTACCAATTTTTCCTCCTTCTCTTCGAAACATTTTACTACTTCGTTACTTTTTCTTCGTTACTTTTTCCTCCTTCTCTTCGAAACATTTTACTACTTCGTTACTAGAAAAATTGTCTGCAGACCCGTTCTGCACATATAACTTTTCCAACCACCGATGTAGCTTACCTTTTAGTTGCACAGAATGGTGCATGTCTTCGCTTTATCGCTTTCGCTACAAAAAAAGGCACTGAACTCTTCCGTCAGCTGTAAGCCGACCATAATTTCCCAAGATCGTGGAAATTTGGTGGCTAAGGGGAATATTGAGAGACAGTAGGGTATTCCAAATAAAACGGTAGTCCTCTCACGCAAAACGCTGATTGGTGCTTTTTATGTTCTTAGTAAAAGACGAGTCGAACGATTAACTTTATTTTACAAATTTATTTAACTAAAATATATATTGATTGATCCAATGTTTTTGGATTAAGCTTCACAATATTTAATTGAAAATAAGAACACGCAGTGATCCGACTGTCTGCCACAAGAAGTCAAAACGGAAGGGCTCTTTGCTTTTGAGTTTGACAGATGGTTATCTTTCAAATGAGTTGCGTTCAGGTTTCTTAGTACCTGAGTTGCGTTCAGGTTTTGAAGCTAACATTTGTAGTTAGGACGTGACACTCCTTTGCCCTGGATTGGATCGAACAATTCCTGGATCCTTTTTGAACGTCGAGGTGTAGAGGCATCTCCGGTATCAATAGCTACTGGCAATGGAGTATCAGTTCTAAGGTCCGGTGTATTCGGTGCTTCATGGTGTGTAACTAGTTCTGTTGCTCGACGTCGTACTTGATCTGCATGTCGGCGAATCGTTTGGCCCTCATCAGTGTTGACCATGACAGAAACTGGACCTGTAGTTTGAGATATATGTCCAGGCATCCACTTTGGTCCTGCAGAGTAGTTACGGAACCAAACTGGCTCAGAGTCAACATATTGAGGCGTTTTCGAAGGATTCATTTTTGAAGCTGATTGTATGGGCATGCAATCTGGATGAAGTTTGTCGAAGTAGGTTTGTGGCCTTCTGTTAAAGAGTAACTCAGCAGGGCATCGACCAGTTGCTGAATGCGGAGTTAAATGTTGGCCAAGCAGAAACCTAGCTAACCGCAATTTGATATCGCCGTGCTTAACTTTCTTAAGATAGTCTTTGGTAGTACGCACCATTCGCTCCACTTGTCCATTTGTAGACGGATGAAATGGAGCTGAAAATAAATGTTTAATTAGGTTATTTTCACAGAATTTTTTTAAATCAAAAGAAGTAAATGCTGTTCCGTTGTCTGAAACAATAATATCTGGCAGACCATGAGTGGCAAAAAGTTGTCTCAAGACCGACATCGCACATGAAGAAGATGTGGCAGAAACTGGGTGAACTTCCAACCACTTGGAATATGAATCGACCACCAAAAAGAATAAGTTTCCTTGAAACGGACCAGCGAAGTCAATGTGGATCCTAGACCACGGATTCTTGGATTCTTCCCAGGTATAACCAGTCGCTGGTGAATTGTCTGGTCGTATTTGTTGGCACGACGAACATAGTTTTACAGTCTTTTCGATGTCCTCGTCGATCTTAGGCCACCACACATAACTTCTAGCGAGAGCCTTCATCCGCACTATGCCGGGGTGGTTTGCATGAAGTGCAGCTAAGACTGATGATTGATGAGCCTTTGGGATCAATACCCGCTGACCCCACACTAAACATCCTTTTATATATGAAATGTCATCTTTTCTGATGCAAAAGAGTTTGAATTCTGGGTCGACTGTATTTGGCCAACCCCTTAACGCCCAGTGTGCAATACGTGATAGAACTTTATCTTTTTTCGTCTCTTTTGAGATATCACTTGCTTGTAGTATTGGCGTGTCTAACATTTCAATCATTAAGACGACTTCCTCTTCTTCTGAATTTTAAGGACCTTGAACGGTAAACGGCTAAATGCATCGGCATGTGCTATGTCTTTTCCAGGCTTGTATTGAAGATCGTAGGTGTAGGCATTTAAGAAGATGCTCCAGCGAAGCATTCTTGGAGATAATATGTTTGGAGTAGGCTTCGAAGAAGAAAACAATCCAAGTAAGGGCTTATGATCCGTAAAGATTTGGAAATGTCGACCATAAAGGAAATCATGAAATTTTTTAATACTTGCTATAATTGCCAGAGCCTCCTTATCTATTTGGGCATAGTTTCGTTAGGAATTTGAAAGTGTCTTCGAGTAAAAGGAAATTGGACGTTCAGAACCGTCAGGCAAAATGTGTGCTAGAACTGAACCAATTCCATATGGCGAAGCATCACATGTCAATCTAACTGGTAATTTTAAATCGTAAGGTATGAGAACTGTGTTTGATGATAGCAAGCCTTTAACTTTATCAAATGCGTTTTGATGAATAGTATCCCATTTCCATACTTTCGTCTCGTCCAAAAGTCTGTGAAGTGGCTCTGCTAACGTTGCTTTTGCAGGAAGGAATGAATGGTAAAAGTTAAGAAGTCCAAGAAAGGCTTGAAGTTCAACTTTATTCTTTGGAGCTGGAGTGTTGTGAATAACCTCTATTTTTTCTGTTAGAGGATGAATACCTTCGGCATCAATGCGAAAACCTAAAAAGGTGACTGAAGGAACGTCGAACACACACTTCTCTTTTCGTAGTCGTAGTCCATATTTGTCTAATCTTTGGAAAACCTCTCGAAGAATTTTAGCAAGCTTTTCAGAATTTTCAGCTACTACAATAAGATCATCCAAATAAAACTCTACCCCTTCTACACCCTTTAATAAGTTTGCCATTGTTTTTTGAAACTCTCCCGGTGCTGAAGAAATTCCGTATTGGAGCCGTTTCACTTTGAAAGCACCTTTAAGAGTTATAATAGTTTGTGCTTTGGCTGTCTCCTCATTAACAGTTAGCTGTAAGTATGCTTGGGCGAGGTCAAGTTTTGCAAAAACTGACCCACGAGGAAGGTTCGTTATGAGGTCATGCATAGAAGGAATGGAGAAGGTATGAGGATCAAGGGCTTTATTTAACGTGGTCTTATAATCCCCGCAGATACGGACTGTTCCATTTGATTTGACCACAGGAACAATCGGAGTGGCCCATTGCGAAAAGTCAACTGGTTCTAAAATTCCTTGCGAAATCATGCGGTCAATTTCTGCCTCCACTTTGGAACGAATAGCAAATGGAATCTTCCTAGCTGGCAAATACTTTGGTGGAACACTAGGATTCAAGTGCAGAGACACCGGTGGTCCTTTATAAGTACCAAGTTCACAGTTGAAAAGTGAATCAAATTCTTTTACTACCTCACTGACACTCGATGAAGTTATTGAATTTACCCCTTGTAGTGAAATTCCTAAATGTGAAAACCAGTCACAGCCTAACACGTTTGTAGTGCGTGCACCCGAAGTAACCAGAAGCGATAAGTTCTGTATTTCACGTTTTTTGTACATGGTGTTTATAATGCATTTGCCTTTAAAATTTATAGCATTTCCTTGGAAATCTTTGAATATTGTTTCTACGCAAGACAATCTTGGTTTAGTCTTCGGCCATAATTTATTGAAGGTATCTTCGGAAATAATAGTAAAATTTGAGCCAGAATCTACTTCAAAATTACAACTTTTCCCATTAATTAACACAAACGTCTGCTTCTTAAGATTTTGTATACCCGTGACCAGACTTATGCTTGAATGTCCACCATTCTTTTTGTGATTTGACTGCTTCTGAGGTAATTTTTTATAGTCTGAATTGGATTTACATACCTTTTTTATGTGTCCAAGCTTACCACAATTGTCGCATACCACAGTTCTGAATCTGCACGTAGCTCTTGAATGCGCCTCTCCGCAGCTGTAGCAAGCGCCAGAACGTAGGGTCGTGGCAGCACTAGATTCTTTGTAGCTTTTCTTCTTGTTAGCTCCTTTTCGCACGAAATTAACTTGATCTGCTGCGTGAGATGTCGATGAGCTTGATTTAGTCATTTGAAGACTCCGATTGGCCGACTCGGCTGCTACTGCCTTCTCCTGCGCTGTTTTGAATGTGAGATCTGTCGATGCTAGAATCTCTTCTTGAAGTCGGGCGTCGCGTAATCCACACACGAACCGATCGCGCAACATGCGGTCTAGTGACGTGGCAAAATTACAATGGCTTGCCATCCTCCGAAGGTCAGCAATGTAATCGACGATTTTTTCGTCTGGAAGCTGATCTCTTTTGAAAAACTTAAAAAATGAAGCGATCTCCGAAGGTGGAGGTGAAAAGTGGTCAGACAGTGTTTTGCAAAGAGAATCGTAGCTAAGATCTGTTACCTTATTTGGTGAAATTAAAGACTCCAACAATTCGAATAACGCTGCTCCACAGAGTGTCAAGAATGTGGCTCGCTTACGATTGGCGTCTGTAATGTTGTTGGCCTCCATGAAAATGTCCAAACGACGCTTGTAAGAGCCCCAAGAGCTCTGCTTTGTGACATCAAAAACCTCCACATGTCCCACTGAAAAAATCGTATTGGTCGTCATATTTGCCGAAGTTAAAATATTTCCCGAACTAGAACTATGCGCGTCTGAAAAATTGTCTTCGTCTTTTATGCTGGGTTTAATTTGATCACTGGGAATATCGTTTTTTGTTTTACTATCCACGGGTGGTGGCATATGCTATTGAACGAACGATTTCACAGTGATCCCATCCTCGTCGCCACTTTTATGTTCTTAGTAAAAGACGAGTCGAACGATTAACTTTATTTTACAAATTTATTTAACTAAAATATATATTGATTGATCCAATGTTTTTGGATTAAGCTTCACAATATTTAATTGAAAATAAGAACACGCAGTGATCCGACTGTCTGCCACAAGAAGTCAAAACGGAAGGGCTCTTTGCTTTTGAGTTTGACAGATGGTTATCTTTCAAATGAGTTGCGTTCAGGTTTCTTAGTACCTGAGTTGCGTTCAGGTTTTGAAGCTAACATTTGTAGTTAGGACGTGACAGTGCTAAATATCCGTAATGGAACCCACTGTGGCTGAATGAACGGCCAAGACAAACGACGATCATGAAGAAGCTTGAGAGAGTTGGGGAAGTCACTTCATTGTTGGCTATAGAACATAGAGGTTTTGTTGAAAAAGCGATAAACGATTTGGAGAAATTAATTTTTGGATCAGCCATATTGGTTAATTTTTGAGATTTTGTTTTACAAAAGTCCAAGTTAAAAGTTTTGTGACTTGTTGGAAAATTAGTAGCTTTCTTGTACAATTTGGGTATTTTTCTCGAGTTTGGATAAAGGGTTGTGGCAGAACGGGCCAGCGACGGAATTTCCCACAAGAAAAAAATATAAGGAAGTGTCAGAGGACACAGAACACAGAAGTGCAAGGAGGAACAATTGGTTGAAATTTACAGTACAGTGATATCTGTTGTGTAAATTGTGCGTGATTTTGTGAGTTGGAAAGTTGTTGAATTTTGCTTCAATTGTGCTATAATATCTGGTTGACTTTTGTGCCGATAATTTCCCGTATTTTGAGGGACTCGCGACCTTTTTCATTGCCATACGGCATTTTCAAGACAGCACGATAACGGGCTTTTCTTGCTTCCTTGACTTTGGCGAAACTATTGTTTGCTCTTTTACTTTTCTTACATCTTCTAAAAAACTATTATAACTCTATATTTTCGAAAAGATTTGGGTTTTTAATCCTAATCTCTTAAGGTTTTCCCAACACCATTACTTAAACATTAAAAAATTCTACTTTACATATACTCTAAAACTATCTTTTGTTTCCATTCAAATTCGTTCAAATTCCTGGGTCGTATTTTCCTTTTTCTTTAAAAATTCCTTTTACTAAAAATTTTCTGGCGCCCACTAAATTTTGTTGACCTTCGGACTAACGAAAATTTTATTACCTTTTATCAAATAAAATACCATCTACCTATCTCAAATATTAATTTAATCAAACACTTTTCCATCGAACACACCCCCAGCTGAGCGGCCGTGGTATCAGCACAAATTGTTGCTGGACGCGCTTTTCATTCTTCCCAGCGAACAAACACACCTTTTCATTAAACGATAAACGTCATTCAATCGAAAATTTTCCCCGCGTGCATTTCGACTGTGCAATTGCTTTTCTTGTTTCAATTGTTTGGAATCGGAAATTCCATTTATTTTAGTCCGCGGTTTACAAGTCCGCACTCAACCTAAATTAGTAAATTAACTTAAAAAAAATATAATAAGAAAAAGATCCCTGTGCTGTGGAAGGAATAAGTGCAACACGTGGGGCCTTTGGAAAAGTTTAGAATCTTTTTTACAAGCGGTTTTGGTTTGTGATTTCATTTGAAATTGTGTCGTTCCTGTGTTTCTTTTTTTTGCAAAATATCTGTGAGCCATTGATTCTGGTTTTTTCTATTTCCTAGGTTTTGTGCATTTTGTGGATATCATCATTAGCGAGCGAAGAACATTTTTGGTTCCATTTAGAAGAGTGTTGTGTTGGATTTTGTTTTTGGGCTGGACTCTGGATAAGTATACGTACATTCGTTATCGTACACGCAGTATACTTCAAAGTAAGGTTTTGTTTCCTTTTTTTTATATTGTTGTTGTGGTTTGCACAGCATACGCTGGTGTCAATCAAGACAATATATGTATTTCTTTTTTTTTCTTTCTCTTTCCGTTAGATATTTGATTTAATTTTCATATACATACATATCTTTTTACGTTTTGTGATTTACATACATATATACATACATTATTGAATTTCGTTTTGATCGAATTGCGGGATAAACTGTTTTTTTTTCAATTAGTTTTTTTTGGTGTGAGCTGCTATAGTTATTGTAGTGTGTGTATGTGACTGCGATTCAATTGCCAATTTTGGTGTTGCCGTGCAATTTTTTTTTCGTTTTTTTTTAATACTTGATCTTGATAGTGAAAAGTAAGAAACTATTTTCGTGTGTAGGAATTATTATTTCCAGTGCTTATAGTAGGTTACAGGAGAAATTTAAAAAGTCTTTGAAAGAGTTTTTTTTTGTGCAAGGCGTTTAACTGATAATTTTTTGGGTTGTTTTATAGAATATAGATTAAAGGGAGTTAGTTTTTTTGTGATTCTGAAAACAATTGCTGTTTGTTTATAAAAGTTTTTTGAAGTTTTTTTTGAGATTGAGTCGGAAAGTTTTTGAAAAAGTTTTTTAGTTATTTGAGGATAAGGGGTTGTTTTTCTATCGTTGTTTTTCAGATTAATTTGAATAGTTTGAGTATTTTACTTTTTTGAGTTGAGTGAAAATAAAGTTTTGTTTTCAATCATTGTTCTGAGAATTAGTTAGAATAGTTTGAAAGAGTGGCTTGAGTGAGAACAAGGTGTTTTTCAATCACTGGTTTGTAAACTAGTTTGAATTGTTGAGTGTTTTACACAGTGACTTTATCGGCTTGAGTGAGAATAAGGGTTTTATTTCCATAGTTGTGTTTTGGATTAGTTTGAACAGTTTTTAAAATGAATATCGGTAGGTTAGCAGCAGACGAACTCGCATATGAGATGCAGATTCGTGGTCTGAAAGTAGGTACAGTGGAAGTGATGAGGAAAGCCCTCAGATCTTCAAGAGTGTTAGAGTCTCGGGGTACCTTTGAAAACTCAAAGAGTTATCCGTTTAGTTTTGAGGAGGATAGAGAGGCTGTAAAAGCAAAAACGGAAGAGATTAGGGTTCTTTTGGAAGATCCTCCAAAAGATCCGAAATCTTCAGAATGTCAGAATGAATCGTCAAAATTATTACAAAGATTGAGTGGGCATTAGGCCGGATTGGTTGGGCAGTTTGTGAGGATGAGAAAGATGAAGAAGACCAGAGTGAGTTAAAGAATGAATTGTTGATATTATTAGGAGTGCTTATGGGTGATAGTGGAGACAGTGACTTAGAGGATGAAATTCCGAAGAAGGTTGTAGCATCAGGAGTTGCAGGTGGCCGCTCGTTGAGTGTAAGTCCATCATGCGGTAATGCGATAAATGGGAATGCAGGAAGATCTTGTGAGGAAGCAAGTGTGAGTGGAACTAGTCGTGTGAATGAAGATGGCAGGAGGAAGGTGACGAATGAGAGGTTGTCGGGTGGTCGTATGAACGAGGAAACTCGACGTGAGAGTGAGAGTGATGCTCGTATTAGAGAGCTAGAAAGAGAAATCGAATTAATGCGATTGTTGAGAGAGAGTGATAGGGAATCTAGAGTGAATAGGGAAACTGGAGGAGTGAGTAGGGAGATTTTAGGGAATAGAAGGTTAGGTGATGCTGAAGCTTCAATAGGTGAAGCAGCTCATAGGGATGAACCAGTTAGTAATGGTTCAAATGTAGGATTTTTAGAGCAATTAGTTAATGGTATGAATGTTTTGAATGTGTCGAACGGTAAATATTCTGAGCGAATTGGAAAATGGAATGTTAAGTTTTCAGGCGAGTCAGATAGTTTTTCGTTGAATGCGTTTTTGGAAAGGGTCGAGGAACTTCGTTTTGCTAACGATGTTCCGGTAGCCCAGTTGTTTAGGTCAGCGACAGTATTACTCACGGGGAAGGCCCTTATGTGGTACCGAACCGTGAGGGAAGACTTATCAACCTGGGGAGAGTTGGTAAGGGAATTGAAGGCGGAGTTCCTACCCACGAACTACGATGATCTCCTCTTGGAGGAGATTAATCGTCGTTCCCAAGGGAAGGATGAAACCTTAGGGGGGTATCTATCAGTTATGAGGACGTTGTTTAGGCGGTTGTCGGAACCGATTTCAGAGGGAAGAAAACTTGCGATTTTAAAAAAGAACGTGGACCCATTCTTCCAACAGCTGATTGCGTGCGCCAAGCCGGCAACGGTGAAGGAACTCGCATCACTGAGTAGGGAGCTGGACACGCTAAAGGTAAATATGGATACGTTTACCCCACCATCGAAAGGGAAGAATCTTCTTGAACCAGAGTGTGGTTACAAACCGGTTGCGGCTGTGCAACAACGGGTTGCTGTCGTAGACCCTGCTCCAGAAAACCCTCCTCGTAATGTTAAGTGTTTCAAGTGTAATCGGGAAGGTCATTTTTCGTCTAATTGTTCTGCTCCTAGGAAGTGTTTTGTATGTGGTGCAAAAGGTGTTTCTCAGCGTGAATGTAGACGTTGTTCGAGAAATGGGCAACGGGCTCTCGGGTCAGCAGGCCGAGTAGCTCGTCGAAATTAGTTAGGTCGCCTGCTGGCGACCAGTTGGAGGACGTTCATTTAGGTTTTACTCTCGTGGCAAGTGATAGGGATATAAGGCCATATTTAGGAGTTTTTATTTATGGAATTAGGTTTTTAGGGTTAAAGTTAAAGATAGAATCTGTAATTGAAGATATGTTTAATAGTATGAGTGAGGGATTAGGATGTACAAATCTCGTAGAGCATAGGATTAGGACGTCCGCAGAACCGATAAAACAGAGGTACTATCCGGTATCGCCGGCGATACAACAACATATAGATAAAGAATTGCAGGAAATGTTGGAGGCAGGGGTTATCGAGAAATCGAAAAGCCCTTGGGCTTCCCCTATACTATTAGTGAAGAAGAAAGACGGTTCTTATCGGTTCTGCGTTAAATGAGGTTACTGATAGGGATGCTTACCCTCTCCCGTTTATTTCAGCCATTTTGGACAAACTCCGAAATGCTAAGTTTTTGTCTTCCCTAGACATTAAGTCTGCCTATTGGCAGATACCAATGGAGGAAGAATCGAGGAAGTATACGGCCTTTAACGTACCGGGAAGAGGATTATTTCAATTTTTGAGGATGCCTTTTGGGCTACACAACTCCCCGGCGACATGGCAAAGGTTTATTGACGACGTTCTGGGTCCCTACTTGGAGCCGTTCGTCTTCGTATACTTGGATGACATCATCATCGTCACCGATTCTTTCGAAAAACATCTCGAAATATTGCAGGAAGTTTTTAAATGGTTGAGGGAGGCAGGATTAAAAGTAGGTAGGGAAAAGTGTAATTTCTGTAAGCCTTCCTTGAAGTTTCTGGGATACGTTGTAGATAGGAACGGACTTCACGTCGATCCTGAAAAGGTCGAAAGTTTGGTGAAGATTCCGCCACCCAAGAACGTCAAGGAAGTTAGGAGTTTTGTACGGACAATTTCATGGTATAGGAGATTTGTACCAAATTTTGCAGGTTTAGTTAGGCCCCTTACTGACTTGTTGAAAAGGAATAAAAAGTTTGTGTGGTCGAATGAGTGTGATGAATGTTTTAGGAAGGCGAAAGAATGTTTGGTTACGGCACCGATTCTGACCTGTCCAGATTTTTCTCGACCATTTGTCGTTCAGACAGATGCGTCGGATTATGGAATCGGAGCTGTACTTTCGCAAAGTTTTGATGAGGGTGAAAAGGCTATATGTTAAATTAGCCGATCACTAAATAGAAGTGAGAAAAATTATTCGACTACGGAGAAGGAGTGTTTGGCAGTGATGTGGGCCATTGAGAAGTTGAGGCCGTATTTGGAAGGTGTCCAATTTACGGTTATAACTGATCACTATTCCTTAGTGTGGTTGAGTAATCTCAAGGATCCTCAAGGGAGATTAGCGCGTTGGGCCATTCGGCTACAACAATTCGATTTTAAGATCATCCATCGAAAAGGGAAAGAACATGTAGTTCCTGACATGTTGTCGCGAATAGTGCTGGAGTTAGCTGGTATCTCAGAAGCGGATTCTGACCCTTGGATAATCAAAATGAAATCGGCTGTTGAGAAGGATCCATTGTTATATCCATCGTGGAGAGTGGAGAATGGTAGGCTGTTTAAACATGTCAGAGCGAGTCAAAGTGGAGATGAGTGGAAATTAGTGATAGGAAAAAAAGACAGGTTAGGGATTTTAGAAAAATGTCATGATGGTCCATTAGCAGGACACATGGGCATACGAAAAACTTTTGCTAGGGTAGTTGAAAAATATTATTGGCCTAAAATGAGAGGAGATATAACTAGATATGTTAGGAATTGTAGGACTTGCCAACAAGTGAAGCCGATGAACGAGAAACCAGCTGGTTTGATGACAGAAAGGGAATGTACTTCAAAACCATGGGAAATGATCTGCGTGGACTTGGTGGGTCCGCTTCCAAAATCATCGAGGGGTTTTATCCACATTCTGACTGTGGTCGACTACTTCACTAAATTTGCTTTGTTGTTTCCGCTTCGGTCTGCAAGTGCTAGGTCGGTATGTAAGGAGCTGGAAGAGAATGTGTTTCTTTTGTTTGGTGTTCCGAAATGGATTGTGTGTGATAACGGCCCCCAATTTCGCAGTAAAGAACTGCAGTCCCTGTGTGCAGAATACGCGTCGAATCTGAGGTATACTGCACATTACCATCCCCAAGCTAACCCTGCCGAAAGAATTAATCAGATAATCAAGACTACGTTGAGAGCTTATGTCTCTGAAAATCATCGGAGTTGGGATGCGCAGCTGGCAAAGGTGGCCTGTGCGATCCGGACTTCGCAACATGAGGTGTTAGGGTTTTCCCCATACTTTGCTAATTTCGGAAGAAACATGGCCACAAGTGGTCGTGATTTCGAGTCGAGGATCGATGGTGAAGAGAGTCGCCAATCCCAAGAAGAGATAGGAGCTTCGTTCAAGAAGCTCAGGGAAGATATTGCTAAGAAGCTAGGGGCAGCGACTAAAAAGTCGGCCCAGATTTACAATCTACGCCGGAGAGACACGCAGTATCAACCTGGCGATCTCGTGTGGCGTAGAAATTTTGTACTCTCCGACGCTGCGAACTACTATGCTGCGAAATTGGCACCAAAGTTTGTTCGGCCTTTTCGTATCAGTAAACGTTTGTCACCTTGGACATACTTACTGAAAGATGATAAAGGGAAAGATCGCGGAACGTGGCACGTTAAAGACCTTAAGCCGTTTGTTGATGAGTCCAATGAAAGTAGAAGTCCCTAATTTTGAATTAACGTAATTTATTTTATTTTGTTTTGTAATTTTTTTTTTTTTTTTTTTTTTTTTAATATAATTCACACCGGTTCGCTACATCTTTCCCTTTCATTTTGCTTTGTTTTTCTTTTTAATTTAACTTTGATTCTTTTTTTTTATTCTTAAAACTCATTAATTTTTTTTTTTTGTTTTATCATTCTTTACAATTAACATTTTCTCCAGTTTTACTTTTCTTCTTTTCTTATTTTCTCGAACTCGGTTATATACTTTGTCTTGATGGAACTTATACTTGTGGTGCTTACCCATCCATCTGTTTCCTCTTTTTCCTGTGTGTGTGTGCTAGCACTTTAGGAAATGGTTTACGTTTCTTGTGAAAAGTAAACACATTTCCTGGGAGGTAAGGGTGGGATTTGTTGAGGTAAAATTTACCACAACAAAAACCATCTTACGATAGTTTGTCCGAGACCCTTATTCTCTTAATTTTGGTCGCAGCTGCATGGTTCTGGGTGAGTTGAGGGCTGCCATGGTCCCATCAACCAGTGGCGTACTCACAGAGAACCCTGCAAAAGCAACCAACTATTTGCGAGTAGAACGGACGGTTCTACAAAACTCTTTACCCCTCCTAATCACTTCCTGATTCCTGATACCTACCCCATCTTTCCACCTGGATTGCCATCAATCGTGGTGAGCCAGCAGGTTGGCTGGAGACTCGCACGCAACGCTGTGTGTGAACAAAGAGTAAAGACAGAAGGAGTCTGTCCAAACGATCAAATACACAAACCTACACTAAACACATCATATCAAACACCACAGACACAAACCACACGGAGAAACAATATTAGAAACCATTACAATCATCACACACACAAACCTATTTTCATACACAAATAGTCATCACACATACTCACACTGATACACAAATCATCCATCACACATATACACACAAATCATCCATCACACATATACACACAAATCAGTCATCATCCACATACAACAACACTGATACACAAGTTGATCAACACCAAATCATCAATGGCAAAGTACCCAACGAACATACTTTTCTATGGCCGAGTGCCCAACTTTTAACTTTAATTTTAACTTTTACTAATCGCCACTTAAATTCTGTTGCAGGAAAATCAGTTATTTGTCAGTCTTCCCCTGTTAAAAATCTGAACAAAAGTCCACCAGACCTAAATTGTAAAAATACGCGTTACCAATTTTTCCTCCTTCTCTTCGAAACATTTTACTACTTCGTTACTAGAAAAATTGTCTGCAGACCCGTTCTGCACATAATAACTTTTCCAACCACCGATGTAGCTTACCTTTTAGTTGCACAGAATGGTGCATGTCTTCGCTTTATCGCTTTCGCTACAAAAAAGGCACTGAACTCTTCCGTCGGCTGTAAGACGACCATAATTTCCCAAGATCGTGGAAATTTGGTGGCTAAGGGGAATATTGAGAGACAGTAGGGTATTCCAAATAAAACGGTAGTCCTCTCACGCAAAACGCTGATTGGTGCTAAATATCCGTAATGGAACCCACTGTGGCTGAATGAACGGCCAAGACAAACGACGATCATGAAGAAGCTTGAGAGAGTTGGGGAAGTCACTTCATTGTTGGCTATAGAACATAGAGGTTTTGTTGAAAAAGCGATAAACGATTTGGAGAAATTAATTTTTGGATCAGCCATATTGGTTAATTTTTGAGATTTTGTTTTACAAAAGTCCAAGTTAAAAGTTTTGTGACTTGTTGGAAAATTAGTAACTTTCTTGTACAATTTGAGTATTTTTCTCGAGTGTGGATAAAGGTTTGTGGCAGAACGGGCCAGCGACGGAATTTCCCACAAGAAAAAAATATAAGGAAGTGTCAGAGGACACAGAACACAGAAGTGCAAGGAGGAACAATTGGTTGAAATTTGAAGATAAGTACAGTGATATCTGTTGTGTAAATTGTGCGTGATTTTGTGAGTTGGAAAGTTGTTGAATTTTGCTTCAATTGTGCTATAATATCTGGTAGACTTTTGTGCCGATAATTTCCCATATTTTGAGGGACTCGCGATCTTTTTCATTGGCATACGGCATTTTCAAGACAGCACGATAACGGGCTTTTCTTGCTTCCTTGACTTTGGCGAAACTATTGTTTGCTCTTTTACTTTTCTTACATCTTCTAAAAAACTATTATAACTCTATATTTTCGAAAAGATTTGGGTTTTTAATCCTAATCTCTTAAGGTTTTCCCAACACCATTACTTAAACATTAAAAAATTCTACTTTACATATACTCTAAAACTATCTTTTGTTTCCACTCAAATTCGTTCAAATTCCTGGGTCGTATTTTCCTTTTTCTTTACTTTTCAGCAAAGGTTTGAAAATTCCTTTTACTAAAAATTTTCTGGCGCCCACTAAATTTCGTTGACCCCCGGACTAACGAAAATTTTATTACCTTTTATCAAATAAAATACCATCTACCTATCTCAAATATTAATTTAATCAAACACTTTTCCATCGAACACACCCCCAGCTGAGCGGCCGTGGTATCAGCACAAATTGTTGCTGGACGCGCTTTTCATTCTTCCCAGCGAACAAACACACCTTTTCATTAAACGATAAACGTCATTCAATCGAAAATTTTCCCCGCGTGCATTTCGACTGTGCAATTGCTTTTCTTGTTTCAATTGTTTGGAATCGGAAATTCCATTTATTTTAGTCCGCGGTTTACAAGTCCGCACTCAACCTAAATTAGTAAATTAACTTAAAAAAAATATAATAAGAAAAAGATCCCTGTGCTGTGGAAGGAATAAGTGCAACACGTGGGGCCTTTGGAAAAGTTTAGAATCTTTTTTACAAGCGGTTTTGGTTTGTGATTTCATTTGAAATTGTGTCGTTCCTGTGTTTCTTTTTTTTGCAAAATATCTGTGAGCCATTGATTCTGGTTTTTTCTATTTCCTAGGTTTTGTGCATTTTGTGGATATCATCATTAGCGAGCGAAGAACATTTTTGGTTCCATTTAGAAGAGTGTTGTGTTGGATTTTGTTTTTGGGCTGGACTCTGGATAAGTATACGTACATTCGTTATCGTACACGCAGTATACTTCAAAGTAAGGTTTTGTTTCCTTTTTTTTATATTGTTGTTGTGGTTTGCACAGCATACGCTGGTGTCAATCAAGACAATATATTTCTTTTTTTTTCTTTCTCTTTCCGTTAGATATTTGATTTAATTTTCATATACATACATATCTTTTTACGTTTTGTGATTTACATACATATATACATACATTATTGAATTTCGTTTTGATCGAATTGCGGGATAAACTGTTTTTTTTTCAATTAGTTTTTTTTGGTGTGAGCTGCTATAGTTATTGTAGTGTGTGTATGTGACTGCGATTCAATTGCCAATTTTGGTGTTGCCGTGCAATTTTTTTTTCGTTTTTTTTTAATACTTGATCTTGATAGTGAAAAGTAAGAAACTATTTTCGTGTGTAGGAATTATTATTTCCAGTGCTTATAGTAGGTTACAGGAGAAATTTAAAAAGTCTTTGAAAGAGTTTTTTTTTGTGCAAGGCGTTTAACTGATAATTTTTTGGGTTGTTTTATAGAATATAGATTAAAGGGAGTTAGTTTTTTTGTGATTCTGAAAACAATTGCTGTTTGTTTATAAAAGTTTTTTGAAGTTTTTTTTGAGATTGAGTCGGAAAGTTTTTGAAAAAGTTTTTTAGTTATTTGAGGATAAGGGGTTGTTTTTCTATCGTTGTTTTTCAGATTAATTTGAATAGTTTGAGTATTTTACTTTTTTGAGTTGAGTGAAAATAAAGTTTTGTTTTCAATCATTGTTCTGAGAATTAGTTAGAATAGTTTGAAAGAGTGGCTTGAGTGAGAACAAGGTGTTTTTCAATCACTGGTTTGTAAACTAGTTTGAATTGTTGAGTGTTTTACACAGTGACTTTATCGGCTTGAGTGAGAATAAGGGTTTTATTTCCATAGTTGTGTTTTGGATTAGTTTGAACAGTTTTTAAAATGAATATCGGTAGGTTAGCAGCAGACGAACTCGCATATGAGATGCAGATTCGTGGTCTGAAAGTAGGTACAGTGGAAGTGATGAGGAAAGCCCTCAGATCTTCAAGAGTGTTAGAGTCTCGGGGTACCTTTGAAAACTCAAAGAGTTATCCGTTTAGTTTTGAGGAGGATAGAGAGGCTGTAAAAGCAAAAACGGAAGAGATTAGGGTTCTTTTGGAAGATCCTCCAAAAGATCCGAAATCTTCAGAATGTCAGAATGAATCGTCAAAATTATTACAAAGATTGAGTGGGCATTAGGCCGGATTGGTTGGGCAGTTTGTGAGGATGAGAAAGATGAAGAAGACCAGAGTGAGTTAAAGAATGAATTGTTGATATTATTAGGAGTGCTTATGGGTGATAGTGGAGACAGTGACTTAGAGGATGAAATTCCGAAGAAGGTTGTAGCATCAGGAGTTGCAGGTGGCCGCTCGTTGAGTGTAAGTCCATCATGCGGTAATGCGATAAATGGGAATGCAGGAAGATCTTGTGAGGAAGCAAGTGTGAGTGGAACTAGTCGTGTGAATGAAGATGGCAGGAGGAAGGTGACGAATGAGAGGTTGTCGGGTGGTCGTATGAACGAGGAAACTCGACGTGAGAGTGAGAGTGATGCTCGTATTAGAGAGCTAGAAAGAGAAATCGAATTAATGCGATTGTTGAGAGAGAGTGATAGGGAATCTAGAGTGAATAGGGAAACTGGAGGAGTGAGTAGGGAGATTTTAGGGAATAGAAGGTTAGGTGATGCTGAAGCTTCAATAGGTGAAGCAGCTCATAGGGATGAACCAGTTAGTAATGGTTCAAATGTAGGACTTTTAGAGCAATTAGTTAATGGTATGAATGTTTTGAATGTGTCGAACGGTAAATATTCTGAGCGAATTGGAAAATGGAATGTTAAGTTTTCAGGCGAGTCAGATAGTTTTTCGTTGAATGCGTTTTTGGAAAGGGTCGAGGAACTTCGTTTTGCTAACGATGTTCCGGTAGCCCAGTTGTTTAGGTCAGCGACAGTATTACTCACGGGGAAGGCCCTTATGTGGTACCGAACCGTGAGGGAAGACTTATCAACCTGGGGAGAGTTGGTAAGGGAATTGAAGGCGGAGTTCCTACCCACGAACTACGATGATCTCCTCTTGGAGGAGATTAATCGTCGTTCCCAAGGGAAGGATGAAACCTTAGGGGGGTATCTATCAGTTATGAGGACGTTGTTTAGGCGGTTGTCGGAACCGATTTCAGAGGGAAGAAAACTTGCGATTTTAAAAAAGAACGTGGACCCATTCTTCCAACAGCTGATTGCGTGCGCCAAGCCGGCAACGGTGAAGGAACTCGCATCACTGAGTAGGGAGCTGGACACGCTAAAGGTAAATATGGATACGTTTACCCCACCATCGAAAGGGAAGAATCTTCTTGAACCAGAGTGTGGTTACAAACCGGTTGCGGCTGTGCAACAACGGGTTGCTGTCGTAGACCCTGCTCCAGAAAACCCTCCTCGTAATGTTAAGTGTTTCAAGTGTAATCGGGAAGGTCATTTTTCGTCTAATTGTTCTGCTCCTAGGAAGTGTTTTGTATGTGGTGCGAAAGGTGTTTCTCAGCGTGAATGTAGACGTTGTTCAAGAAATGGGCAACGGGCTCTCGGGTCAGCAGGCCGAGTAGCTCGTCGAAATTAGTTAGGTCGCCTGCTGACGACCAGTTGGAGGACGTTCATTTAGGTTTTACTCTCGTGGCAAGTGATAGGGATATAAGGCCATATTTAGGAGTTTTTATTTATGGAATTAGGTTTTTAGGGTTAAAGTTAAAGATAGAATCTGTAATTGAAGATATGTTTAATAGTATGAGTGAGGGATTAGGATGTACAAATCTCGTAGAGCATAGGATTAGGACGTCCGCAGAACCGATAAAACAGAGGTACTATCCGGTATCGCCGGCGATACAACAACATATAGATAAAGAATTGCAGGAAATGTTGGAGGCAGGGGTTATCGAGAAATCGAAAAGCCCTTGGGCTTCCCCTATACTATTAGTGAAGAAGAAAGACGGTTCTTATCGGTTCTGCGTTAAATGAGGTTACTGATAGGGATGCTTACCCTCTCCCGTTTATTTCAGCCATTTTGGACAAACTCCGAAATGCTAAGTTTTTGTCTTCCCTAGACATTAAGTCTGCCTATTGGCAGATACCAATGGAGGAAGAATCGAGGAAGTATACGGCCTTTAACGTACCGGGAAGAGGATTATTTCAATTTTTGAGGATGCCTTTTGGGCTACACAACTCCCCGGCGACATGGCAAAGGTTTATTGACGACGTTCTGGGTCCCTACTTGGAGCCGTTCGTCTTCGTATACTTGGATGACATCATCATCGTCACCGATTCTTTCGAAAAACATCTCGAAATATTGCAGGAAGTTTTTAAACGGTTGAGGGAGGCAGGATTAAAAGTAGGTAGGGAAAAGTGTAATTTCTGTAAGCCTTCCTTGAAGTTTCTGGGATACGTTGTAGATAGGAACGGACTTCACGTCGATCCTGAAAAGGTCGAAAGTTTGGTGAAGATTCCGCCACCCAAGAACGTCAAGGAAGTTAGGAGTTTTGTAGGGACAATTTCATGGTATAGGAGATTTGTACCAAATTTTGCAGGTTTAGTTAGGCCCCTTACTGACTTGTTGAAAAGGAATAAAAAGTTTGTGTGGTCGAATGAGTGTGATGAATGTTTTAGGAAGGCGAAAGAATGTTTGGTTACGGCACCGATTCTGACCTGTCCAGATTTTTCTCGACCATTTGTCGTTCAGACAGATGCGTCGGATTATGGAATCGGAGCTGTACTTTCGCAAAGTTTTGATGAGGGTGAAAAGGCTATATGTTAAATTAGCCGATCACTAAATAGAAGTGAGAAAAATTATTCGACTACGGAGAAGGAGTGTTTGGCAGTGATGTGGGCCATTGAGAAGTTGAGGCCGTATTTGGAAGGTGTCCAATTTACGGTTATAACTGATCACTATTCCTTAGTGTGGTTGAGTAATCTCAAGGATCCTCAAGGGAGATTAGCGCGTTGGGCCATTCGGCTACAACAATTCGATTTTAAGATCATCCATCGAAAAGGGAAAGAACATGTAGTTCCTGACATGTTGTCGCGAATAGTGCTGGAGTTAGCTGGTATCTCAGAAGCGGATTCTGACCCTTGGATAATCAAAATGAAATCGGCTGTTGAGAAGGATCCATTGTTATATCCATCGTGGAGAGTGGAGAATGGTAGGCTGTTTAAACATGTCAGAGCGAGTCAAAGTGGAGATGAGTGGAAATTAGTGATAGGAAAAAAAGACAGGTTAGGGATTTTAGAAAAATGTCATGATGGTCCATTAGCAGGACACATGGGCATACGAAAAACTTTTGCTAGGGTAGTTGAAAAATATTATTGGCCTAAAATGAGAGGAGATATAACTAGATATGTTAGGAATTGTAGGACTTGCCAACAAGTGAAGCCGATGAACGAGAAACCAGCTGGTTTGATGACAGAAAGGGAATGTACTTCAAAACCATGGGAAATGATCTGCGTGCACTTGGTGGGTCCGCTTCCAAAATCATCGAGGGGTTTTATCCACATTCTGACTGTGGTCGACTACTTCACTAAATTCGCTTTGTTGTTTCCGCTTCGGTCTGCAACTGCTAGGTCGGTATGTAAGGAGCTGGAAGAGAATGTGTTTCTTTTGTTTGGTGTTCCGAAATGGATTGTGTGTGATAACGGCCCCCAATTTCGCAGTAAAGAACTGCAGTCCCTGTGTGCAGAATACGCGTCGAATCTGAGGTATACTGCACATTACCATCCCCAAGCTAACCCTGCCGAAAGAATTAATCAGATAATCAAGACTACGTTGAGAGCTTATGTCTCTGAAAATCATCGGAGTTGGGATGCGCAGCTGGCAAAGGTGGCCTGTGCGATCCGGACTTCGCAACATGAGGTGTTAGGGTTTTCCCCATACTTTGCTAATTTCGGAAGAAACATGGCCACAAGTGGTCGTGATTTCGAGTCGAGGATCGATGGTGAAGAGAGTCGCCAATCCCAAGAAGAGATAGGAGCTTCGTTCAAGAAGCTCAGGGAAGATATTGCTAAGAAGCTAGGGGCAGCGACTAAAAAGTCGGCCCAGATTTACAATCTACGCCGGAGAGACACGCAGTATCAACCTGGCGATCTCGTGTGGCGTAGAAATTTTGTACTCTCCGACGCTGCGAACTACTATGCTGCGAAATTGGCACCAAAGTTTGTTCCGCCTTTTCGTATCAGTAAACGTTTGTCACCTTGGACATACTTACTGAAAGATGATAAAGGGAAAGATCGTGGAACGTGGCACGTTAAAGACCTCAAGCCGTTTGTTGATGAGTCCAATGAAAGTAGAAGTCCCTAATTTTGAATTAACGTAATTTATTTTATTTTGTTTTGTAATTTTTTTTTTTTTTTTTTTTTTTAATATAATTCACACCGGTTCGCTACATCTTTCCCTTTCATTTTGCTTTGTTTTTCTTTTTAATTTAACTTTGATTCTTTTTTTTTATTCTTAAAACTCATAAATTTTTTTTTTTGTTTTATCATTCTTTACAATTAACATTTTCTCCAGTTTTACTTTTCTTCTTTTCTTATTTTCTCGAACTCGGTTATATACTTTGTCTTGATGGAACTTATACTTGTGGTGCTTACCCATCCATCTGTTTCCTCTTTTTCCTGTGTGTGTGTGCTAGCACTTTAGGAAATGGTTTACGTTTCTTGTGAAAAGTAAACACATTTCCTGGGAGGTAAGGGTGGGATTTGTTGAGGTAAAATTTACCACAACAAAAACCATCTTACGATAGTTTGTCCGAGACCCTTATTCTCTTAATTTTGGTCGCAGCTGCATGGTTCTGGGTGAGTTGAGGGCTGCCATGGTCCCATCAACCAGTGGCGTACTCACAGAGAACCCTGCAAAAGCAACCAACTATTTGCGAGTAGAACGGACGGTTCTACAAAACTCTTTACCCCTCCTAATCACTTCCTGATTCCTGATACCTACCCCATCTTTCCACCTGGATTGCCATCAATCGTGGTGAGCCAGCAGGTTGGCTGGAGACTCGCACGCAACGCTGTGTGTGAACAAAGAGTAAAGACAGAAGGAGTCTGTCCAAACGATCAAATACACAAACCTACACTAAACACATCATATCAAACACCACAGACACAAACCACACGGAGAAACAATATTAGAAACCATTACAATCATCACACACACAAACCTATTTTCATACACAAATAGTCATCACACATACTCACACTGATACACAAATCATCCATCACACATATACACACAAATCATCCATCACACATATACACACAAATCAGTCATCATCCACATACAACAACACTGATACACAAGTTGATCAACACCAAATCATCAATGGCAAAGTACCCAACGAACATACTTTTCTATGGCCGAGTGCCCAACTTTTAACTTTAATTTTAACTTTTACTAATCGCCACTTAAATTCTGTTGCAGGAAAATCAGTTATTTGTCAGTCTTCCCCTGTTAAAAATCTGAACAAAAGTCCACCAGACCTAAATTGTAAAAATACGCGTTACCAATTTTTCCTCCTTCTCTTCGAAACATTTTACTACTTCGTTACTAGAAAAATTGTCTGCAGACCCGTTCTGCACATATAACTTTTCCAACCACCGATGTAGCTTACCTTTTAGTTGCACAGAATGGTGCATGTCTTCGCTTTATCGCTTTCGCTACAAAAAAGGCACTGAACTCTTCCGTCGGCTGTAAGCCGACCATAATTTCCCAAGATCGTGGAAATTTGGTGGCTAAGGGGAATATTGAGAGACAGTAGGGTATTCCAAATAAAACGGTAGTCCTCTCACGCAAAACGCTGATTGGTGCTAAATATCCGTAATGGAACCCACTGTGGCTGAATGAACGGCCAAGACAAACGACGATCATGAAGAAGCTTGAGAGAGTTGGGGAAGTCACTTCATTGTTGGCTATAGAACATAGAGGTTTTGTTGAAAAAGCGATAAACGATTTGGAGAAATTAATTTTTGGATCAGCCATATTGGTTAATTTTTGAGATTTTGTTTTACAAAAGTCCAAGTTAAAAGTTTTGTGACTTGTTGGAAAATTAGTAACTTTCTTGTACAATTTGAGTATTTTTCTCGAGTGTGGATAAAGGTTTGTGGCAGAACGGGCCAGCGACGGAATTTCCCACAAGAAAAAAATATAAGGAAGTGTCAGAGGACACAGAACACAGAAGTGCAAGGAGGAACAATTGGTTGAAATTTGAAGATGAGTACAGTGATATCTGTTGTGTAAATTGTGCGTGATTTTGTGAGTTGGAAAGTTGTTGAATTTTGCTTCAATTGTGCTATAATATCTGGTAGACTTTTGTGCCGATAATTTCCCGTATTTTGAGGGACTCGCGATCTTTTTCATTGCCATACGGCATTTTCAAGACAGCACGATAACGGGCTTTTCTTGCTTCCTTGACTTTGGCGAAACTATTGTTTGCTCTTTTACTTTTCTTACATCTTCTAAAAAACTATTATAACTCTATATTTTCGAAAAGATTTGGGTTTTTAATCCTAATCTCTTAAGGTTTTCCCAACACCATTACTTAAACATTAAAAAATTCTACTTTACATATACTCTAAAACTATCTTTTGTTTCCACTCAAATTCGTTCAAATTCCTGGGTCGTATTTTCCTTTTTCTTTACTTTTCAGCAAAGGTTTGAAAATTCCTTTTACTAAAAATTTTCTGGCGCCCACTAAATTTCGTTGACCCCCGGACTAACGAAAATTTTATTACCTTTTATCAAATAAAATACCATCTACCTATCTCAAATATTAATTTAATCAAACACTTTTCCATCGAACACACCCCCAGCTGAGCGGCCGTGGTATCAGCACAAATTGTTGCTGGACGCGCTTTTCATTCTTCCCAGCGAACAAACACACCTTTTCATTAAACGATAAACGTCATTCAATCGAAAATTTTCCCCGCGTGCATTTCGACTGTGCAATTGCTTTTCTTGTTTCAATTGTTTGGAATCGGAAATTCCATTTATTTTAGTCCGCGGTTTACAAGTCCGCACTCAACCTAAATTAGTAAATTAACTTAAAAAAAATATAATAAGAAAAAGATCCCTGTGCTGTGGAAGCAATAAGTGCAACAATCTAGCTACCTGAATTTGATCCTCCTCCTTATCCGTCTTCGTTGCTGTGGCATAAAAGTCAAAGTGCGTTTTGAACCTTTTCCAATTCTCCTTTAAATTTCCGTCCAAATTTAATGCTTCTGGTTTGGTGAAATCCATTATTGGTTATTGATTATGCGAAGTGCCAGCACGTGTGCGCCTTTACTTTGAGTCTAACCTCGTTCACTTGCTGCAGCAATCAGAGTTTTTCTTGGCTTTACTTTTTTTTTTCTCAGAGTTACTAAAAGAAAAAAATTGGCTTTATAACTCTAAGCCAATTTTTTTCTTTTAGTGAATATTATTCAATTAACTGTAGCTATTTTAGGTATGTACCGACTGCAACATGTAGTATTGGATATAAACACGTGAGTAATTATTGAATAAGCCTTTATTAGATGCGTTGTGTATTACAATACGGCTCTGATTAGACTGTCTGCATAAGGCAAATGTTCTTAAATGTTGAGTTATAGAGAATGCACACCTATAAGAGATGGTAATCACTATCTATACCTATAACAACGCAAATGTTTATTACTTCATTTTGAATCTGAGGGCTTGTGTTAAGGACATTCTTCTGCGATGTGACCAAATGCTCAGAAAGATCTTTTTCCCCAGATTCGGCTGCGTATCGCAATAGTGCTCGAAAATTACCATCATTCTGAAGGGGTTGTTCAGACTCTGGTGTGATATGGATCCGCCCCGAATCAGTTTAACCTCTTAAGGGAATACTTTGTTTGCCCCAAAAAATTATTCCTTTCACGATAGGAATTAGTTTCTTTCGGTTTTCTTGTTGCTGGCTCTTTCTTTCAGAAGACATTTGCTCATCGACTGAAATAGCCTGAGAAGACATAACTTTAAGGAATCATTTTCGTTAAGCATTTTTAATCTCTAAACTGGAGAACTATTTGTGGTCGGATCATAAACGTTTGTTTTGTAAATTATTCCTTATTGACCGCAAGAAATCGAATGAAAATAAATAACAAAAGTCTCGGTTAAAAAAACTCAAATTAATTTATTTTTAAATACATATCGTATGCATTTCGGACAAAATTACTGTCTGCCCATCATCAGCGAGCGCAAAATATACACTAAGCAAAGAGAGAAACAAAGTAAACTAACATTTTAGTCATTGTCTAGTTAGAACAAAGCTTAATACAAATACTTAGTTAACAATACAAAAGTTTGAGCAAATTATAGATAATTAGCATTGCAATTAAAATACAAAAGGTTTACATTACAGTATTGAGTTGTATTTGTAAATGAGAGGCAACAAAAAAGTTTTTTAATGTAAACAAACATATGGAAATTTATGTATTATCTTTTAATATATCAAACAGAGTAGATTCAATTGGTCCAGGCTCTAGATTCATTAAATTTTTATGTAAATTAATAAATATAGATTCATATGTGTCTTATTTGGATGAATTGGCGACCGTTTTTATCAATTTTACTTTTTGATCAAAAGTCCCAATGCTATGGCGTTGAGTATTGTTTACATCTAAATAGTGAGCGGGTATTGCTTTCGCTATTTCTCTCTTATGGACAGATCCAAGATGCTCATTGTAACTTGTTGTTATTGTTCTCCTTGTCCGGCCAATGTATGTCTTCTCACAGTTCGAGCATTTGATTTCGTAGTGGCGTTGATAACGTAGTGGCGTTTACGAAATCAAATGCTCGAACTGTGAGAAGACATTGGCCAGACAAAGAGAACAATAACAACACGTTACAATGAGCATCTTCGATCTGCCCATAAGAGAGGGATAGCGAAAGCAATGCAATATTTCCAACTTTGTATAAAATTCCCACTTTTCTCTGTTAAAAATCGCAAATCCCAAAATGAACCACTTGTTGTTTTCTAGGTCAACCAAGAAGTGGTTGAAAACTGGATGTCGCTGCTTACATAGATAATTTCTCTCGCTGATATGGATGCAACCCAGATATTCAGTTTGTGATAGTGAAAAGTGTTGATCCCTGAATGGAGTTACAGCTAAGAATGCTGTTGATGGTTGTATGAAGATGAAGTATTTGTTATGCTGAACTGGTAATGGTATAAGTTTATACAGTTGAAACACCTGTGTATTCAATAGAGGTAATTTGACAAGAAATACGATTGCTGAGGATGTAACACGTGCTTTTCCTCTAAGAAGTTCATACAGTTTGGGAAGATTATGCTCGTCGTATCCAGGTAATGTTAGTGAACTTGTTATCGTCAACCTAATTCTCTCCAGTTGATTCAACAATTGAGTGGGAGAAAGTAGTAAAGCGTTTATTCTTCCATGATGAGTATCGGACACAGATTCCAGAATTGCTATTTGAGTTCGTTGAAAGCTGTCCATTATTTGAGTAACGAAAATTGTAATGTAGTTAAGAATTTCGTTTCTTTGCATGGTTTTATTCAAATTCTCTATTGAATCGTCAATGTTTGTCAAATGTAATTTGATGGTCGTGAACTGTTCGTTTATAGAAGTCAATGATTTGTTGAGGATATTTGTGGTAGATTCAATAATTGAGGTTTGATTTTTGCTCAGTTCAAGAAGATGCTTCTCGTTTATTTGGGCCATTTGAATGTTGTCTTCTATATACTGCGCGTAGTCTTGATCTAGAACTCCGAATAGCTTATTTGCGACAGTGCCAACAAAGTCGAATGGTGATCTTCTTTTTCTTATTGCCATTCCGTTCCTGTACTTTAGTATTTCATTTAAGTTTTCTGATTCCTGAAGGCGCAATTCTAGATGATCAATGATGGGTTTGCAAAGATTGTTTGGATTAGGGATCAGTTGTGCCTCACATCTAGCTCTTAGTTGGTTGATGCTCCTTTGGATTCCTTGGAACTCTTGCCAATAACTGGTCATATTGAAATAAACGAAAAGATTCCATTCGTCTGTTATAAGCTTCATTTGCCCAATGTCTTCGAAATATAAACCAGGGTTGGTTTTGAAATTTTGAACATCGATTGCGTTTGGTTTAGTATTCTGCCCGAATGCCGTGCCTATTAGAAACAGACAAACCAATAGTGTTTTTATTGGACTCAGTTTGATTTTTTGAGTTGGCACACATGACGGTTCTGAGTTTTCGCGTTTTCGGTGAAGACGTTCCTGTATGGGGAGGAAGCGACCTTTAAGTGGATGTTTTACATCAGTTTTGATTCTTAGAAGCTGATGTCGATTGTTAGTCTTTGTGTTTGTTGCCACATGTACTGTAAGTGGAGGTTCTTTATCATGAGTTTTCATTGGGTTGTTAATGTGGTCTGCATTGATTGGATCTTCTGTGGTTTCCTTTGGTTGAACTTCAGTTGGAAGAGGGCAAATTTTGGGAATGGATCGTCTTAGTTCTCCAGCAGTGGTTTTAATGTCGACAACTCTTGCTTATTTATCGGGTCCTAGGATAGTTCTTAAAACCCTTCCCTTAAGCCATTTAAGAGGAGGTAAGTTATCTTCTTTAATAAGTACTAGTGTACCCGGCTTGATGTCGGCTTGAGGATGTTTCCATTTATACCTTTGTTGTATTTCTTGTAGGTACTCGTGTGCCCATCTGCGCCAAAACTCCCTATGAATAGATGTTACCAAATTCCATCTAGCAACATGAGTAAGGTTAGGTGCTCTAGCTGCTTCTGGGTCTACCATTGCTGTTAAAGGGGCTCCAATCAAAAAATGTCCAGGAGTTAAGGCCTCAAGATCATTAGGGTCATTCAAAATTGCAGTTAATGGTCTAGAGTTAAGGATTGCTTCTATCTGTGCCAGGACTGTTGTAAGTTCTTCCTGAGTCAATGAAGCGCTTGAAAAGATGCGTTTCATATGATGTTTGGATGATTTTACAGCTGCCTCCCACAAACCTCCAAAGTGAGGAGAACGTGGAGGTATAGGTTTCCAAACGATAGCTCTTCCGCTACAATAATTTTGTATGGATTCTTGACCTTCTTCAGTAAATACCTTGGAGTTAAGCTCGCTCAATTCGTTTCGAGCACCCATAAAGTTGGTAGCATTGTCGGAGAAGATTTTTGCTGGACATCCTCTTCTTGCCACAAATCTTTTCAAAGCTCCAAGAAACGCTTGAGTTGTTAAATCCGTCACGAGTTCTAGGTGTACCGCCTTTGTTGAGAAACATACGAAAACGGAAACATATGCCTTTGTTGACTGTTTACCACGAATTCTGTAATGAATGTATACTGGACCGAAGAAGTCTACTCCTACATTCATGAATGGCCTGAATGGTTGGACTCGTTCGGGAGGTAAATTTCCCATTAACTGCTCAATAGTTTTGGGTTTCGCTTTAAAACATTTCATGCAGTTGTTTACGATTGATTGGGCTAATCGTTTACCTCCTAGTATCCAGTAATTTTGCCTTGCAATAGATAATAAAGCTTGAGGGCCAGCGTGCATATTTTCCGTATGAAGTGCAGACATCAATAATTTTGTGATTGCGTGTGAACTCGGAAGGATCATTTGATGTTTTGCTTCATATGGAAGATGAGAAGCGTCTAGTCTTCCTCCCACTCTTATTATATTTCTGTGATCAAGAAACGGTGCAAGCGAGCTTAGCCGGCTGCTTTGGGACACACAACCATATTTAATAAGGGCCTTTAAATCTTCTTGAAAGGCAGTTTCTTGAAGGTACTTCACAATGTGGATGATTGCTGATTTTAGCTCCTGTGGAGAAGGAACAGTGTCCACAAGTTGGTAGTTTTTAGCTCGCTGTAGGTTACTGATAAAACGTATGGTATAAGATGTAACCCGTTGCAGGAATTTGAAAGAGTTTTTGTGATTTATTCTTTCAATAAAGTGGGAAACTATGTGTGAATTTGCCACGAGTATAGTCTTTATCGTTTTTATTTCAAAGACTTTCTCCTCTTCTTTTCTTGTTGGTTGTTCTGGCCATTCTGATTTCGGTTTCTTCAGGAATGCTGGACCTTGGAACCAAATTGTCGATTTTAGGAGTTGATCCGGAAGCATTCCTCGGGATAGAAAATCAGCTGGATTCACTTCAGTGGGAACAAACATCCATTGGCATTTCGTGGTTTCGTCATGAATGCTTGATATTCGATTAGCCACGAAAGTGTTCAGAGGTGCTGTAGTGTTAATCCATGACAACACTATTTGGGAATCGGTCCAATATGTGATTTGTTTAAGATTTATCAGCAGGCTTTCCTTAACAATTTTAACTAGTTGTACCAATAATTTGGCAGCGCAGAGTTCCAGGCGAGGAATTGTTTGTTGTTTAAGTGGTGCAACTCGTGTTTTAGAGCATACCAACTGAACCCTGACGTCTCCCTTGGAGTTAGTTGATTTGAGATAAACTACATCTCCATATGCTCGTTGAGAGGCATCTGAAAATCCATGAAGTTCGATAGATGCTGCATCGTTTATTATAATATGTCGAGGAAATTTAAAATTGTTTAGTTTGAGAACGTTTTCTCTAAAGTTTTTCCATTTGCTATTCATTTCCATTGGCAAAGATGCGTCCCAGTCAAGTTTTAATTGCCAAATTTCTTGTAAATAGATTTTAGCTAGAACGACAATTGGACTAACTATTCCTAGTGGATCAAAAATATGAGCTGTATCAGATAAAATAGTCCTTTTGGTTATCTTCGTCACTTCGTTCCAATTGGTTTTAATAATGAATTGGTCTGATTTTGGCAGCCAAGTTAGTCCCAAAGTTTTAATAGCTCCTTCTTCTTGGTCGTGGAGATGCGTCTCAGTTTCGCAGTCTTCTTTTGGGATTCCTTTTAAGAGTACAGGAATGTTGGAACACCATTTTTTTAGATGAAATTCGCCTTGAGCCAGAAGTTTTATTAGTTCTGCCTGCATCTGGGTAGCGGTTTTAAGGTCATCGCTGCCGGTTAATATATCATCCATGTAAATATCTCGACGAATGATATTTGCGCCAAGTAAATGCTGATGATTTGCCGTATCTGCCAGATCATGAAGGCATCTTATAGCTAGATAAGGTGCTGGCTTAGTTCCATAAGTGACAGTATTTAACTGATAAGTTTTGAGGGGTTCCTTAGTAGATTCTCGCCAGATTATACGTTGGAACCGTTTACTGAAGTTGTCTACAAGGATTTGACGATACATTTTGGTAATATCGGCAGTAAACACATATTTGTGAGTTCTAAATCGTAACAAAATGGAAACGAGATCGTTTTGTAAAGCTGGTCCAGTGTGCAAGATTTCATTCAAGGATAGATTTGTAGATGTCTTTGATGATCCGTCAAATACGACCCTCAGTTTAGTTGAACTGCTTTCTGGCCGTAAAACGCAATGATGTGGAAGAAAATATTGTGGTATTTTATAAAAACCATCATTTGGTTTCACCTCTTTCATATGCTTTAAGGCAATAAAGTCTCTCATGAAGTCGATATATTGCTTATGAACTTCTGGGTTCTTTTCTAACCTTTTTTCTAGATTGAGGAATCTTCGAACAGCAATTTCCCTGGAGTACCCTAGACTTTTTGGATCATTTGCAAAGGGTAGAGTTACAATATACCGACCTGACTCCGATCTTCTTGTAGTTTTTAAGAAATTTTCTTCACAGTCACGTTCTTCCCTTGTGAGTGGTTTTGCGATGGCTTGGGACGGAGAAGTTAAATTTTCTTCCAGGTTCCAGAAGCGTTCGACCAGATTGTCTAGGTTAGTAGATGAAGTGTCTACCCTTATACCGCAGAACAGTGTTGATGGCAGATGTGTGACAACTTTTCCCATGACTATCCACCCTAGCAAAGTGTTTTGTAAGGTTGGGCCACTATTTTTGATTTGAATCTGACCAACAGAAAATAGTTCGGGATAGAGCTCCGCACCAATGAGAAGATCAATATCCATTGGTTTGTTGAAGTCCTCGTCAGCCAATTTAATGTTCCGGGGTATTTTCCAATGACTCGTATCGATGAATTCACTAGGTTGTTGTGTTGTTATAGTATTGAGAACAAACACCTGAAGTTGTTTACTATAACCAGTAACAAGGGATTGAAGGCATATATCAAACCGCTTGCTTATTTTCATTCGCTTGTCTCCCATTCCTGAGACCTCCAGAGGTTCTTGTTTTGGAATGAGGTGCAGTTTTGAAGCTAGTTTCTCAGTAATGAAGCTCATTTGAGAGCCAGAATCAAGCAATGCTCTTGCTTTCATAGGACTGTTCGTATGATTCAGTATGTTAACTCTGGCTGTTCCCAACATCACATATTTAGATGACTTTGTGTTGTTAGATATAGCTGATAAAGTCGTCCTGTTATCTATTGCTGGAATTTGTTGATGTTGATTCTTTGCTGTCACATGAAGCAGAGTGTGATGATAGCTGTTGCATTTGGTGCAATGCCTTGCTCGACATGATGGAGCTTGGTGACCAAAACGCAAGCAGTTTATGCATCGATTGTTTGAAACCGTAGTTTTGTGCCTCTCTTGGGTTGAGAGTTTTAGAAACTTTGGACAAAGATATATGGCATGGTTTTTATGTCCACAAATCTGACATTTGTTAGTTTCTGTTGTGGAAGCGAGAGTTACTCTGCTCCGTTTACTGTTGTCATCTAAGCCCATTTTCATTCCTTTGGGTCCTATGGCTTCTAATTGAAACCGCATCTCCAGGAATGACAAAAAATCATTCAACGCCGCACAGTGTGGCATTTCGCTGATTTAGCGGGATTAAATTAATAACACTGAAAACTGTATGTATTTTTTCATGTTTTTTGGTTTATGGTCATTAGAATTTTCCAAAGAATACAAAAAAAAAGTAGTTTGGACATATCATTAAAAGTTTCGACGCAAAACAACAGAAATAACCAACAGCTATATTTTTTTTAAATTATTTGGGATATCTAATAATTGCGGTACCTCATTTTCAATCACTTTTGTTTTTCTTTTCGGTATGCATCTTAAACTTGCCAAACATGGATCCGACGATATAAACAACCTATTCAAAAGATCGTTTCCGTGTCATGTCGCGAAGTTTTCCTTGTAAACGGTTCCCGTGCATCCGAGCGCTTTTCTCTGAGTTTAGAAATCCAAACTTCGTAAAGTTCTTTTTTCATAATAGTCTTTGATTATGTCATTACTTAAGGAACTCGAAAAATGTTTTGAGAATGTAAAAAAGTGCGCATACAGAATTTTGAAATATAGTATTTTAAGATACAGTATTATGAGATTATGACCCATAGAGTATTTTGACCCTAACCCGGAAAAAGTTCACGCATCGCGTGTTGGTGGTATTTGTGCCAACAAAAAATTTGTCCTTTTTGATAATTTGCAAAAATATTGGAAACTACAGTTGCCCAGGTCTAGTTCAACTTTGCTACATATAAAGAAACTGCAGTCAGTATAAAAAGGATGAAAAACGCGAAATGTCTATGTGCAGGTGACAATATCTAGGTGAATCTTAAACATAGAAAGTTTTGTGATATAGCATTTTATAGAAAATTTTTTTTTTCTTTTTTTTATGAAACATTGCCTAGCTATACCTATCTGCAACCAGAAAGAAATGCCATTAAAAAAACTGACAAAACTCAAAAGTTGGAAAAAATTGTGATTTTTTTTGTCGGGAGTTTTATTATTTTGTATAAAAAATATTTTTTTATAATTTTTTAAAAGATACATTTCGATGGGAAAATTTGATTTCTACAAAAAACGTCATTGGAATTCCATCAAAATTCTGCTTCGTTCTCAAGATATATTGAAAAAACGAATGAAAATGATTTAGAACCCATATCTCCGAATCGCACCCTCTAATTTAATAGCACTTTCGGTTTTTTTTCTCTTAAATTAACAAATTAATCGATTCATGCAGTAAAAGTCCATTCAATGTCGAGTTCCTTTATATGCCCTTTTTTACGACATAATCAATAGACTATAAGTTTGGTTATCATCCTAAAAAGTGAAAAATTTAGTATGGGTGTCGCACCTGTGCGCAAAAAGTTAAAACGCAGTCTTGTTCCTTGTTTTCTAAGCTTTTAAAAAAGTAAGGCCTTCAACTTGAACAACACTGACAACTATACTTTTCTTCTACTGAAATGCTTTTTTTAGTTTTAGTTTACCTAACGAGCTTTGTTTGAACAAAGACATGTATATATAATATATATATATATATCAAAAAAACTTACCTTTACAATTTGTAAGATAATATCGATTAAAAAAAAAAATTTTACTTCCACTTCAAATCACACTAACCACTTTAATAATCAAAAAAACACTTGCTCTATGAACTGACCTTCCGTATCAACAACTGCAGCTAATGTGAAGTTTGAGGTCATTTTCTGCCGTTGTAATTGACTTTATCATGATTTGATTTTTTACAGTTATTTAGTGGGAGAATGAGATGTAAGAAAAACCTCTTTTTGTTTACATTGGCGCATGTCGATTTTTGAATTAAATCCCGCTAATTATGCGAATTGTCACACTGTGCGCCGGTAAGGCCTTCGGCTGTTGAAGAGATTGCTCCCACAGTGTCAACGTGTTTCGATCCAACTTCTTAATCAGAATGCACATAAGAAGGGGATCCTAGTTTGTTGTGTCGATGTTAAGACCTTTTAAGCTTAACATGCACTCTTGTGTTGTGTCATGCAAAGTTTTGATAGCCTTTGAGCTCTCAAGTGTTATAACGGGCTGCATATGCAGCCTCTGGACACGCGCTGTGACAAGGAGACGAGGGTTATCATAACGATCCCTGACTACTTGCCATGCTGCCTTATAGTTGCTGTCGGATGTGGTAAAGTGACTTATCAAGCTTTCAGCTTCACCGGTTAGCGTTGTTTTTAAATAAAACAGCTTCTGGCAGTTTGCTATCTCTTGCTTGTCCACCAGCTCAACGAATAAGTCACTGTATTCCTTCCACTTAGTGTAGTTCCCATCAAATTTTGGTAGGGTTATTTTAGCTAATTTTGCCGTTTGCCTCAATGTGTCAGATTGACGGGGATCAGGATGGCCTCCTTCAAGTTTGATTGACAACATGAGGAGATTTTTCTGGACTCTGTCCTCCAATGCGAAGTACTCTTCGACGTCATAACCTGCATTCTCTGGGTCTTCTAGGAGTTCAGCAATTTTCTGATGAACCTCCTCCATCTGTGACCAAACGCTTTTTATTCGGTCGATCTTTAGGCGGCAACATGTGCCTGAATAATCTTCTGAGCTCTCCTCTATGTTTTCCAGCAATCGCTTCAATGACTGCACGATTGCCTTTTGCCTTCGAAACACTTTTGTTGTGTCTGTGTCCTGGTTCGGTGTTGAGGTTAGCGAATGAGAAGTAGCTTCACAATTTTCTTTTGCTGATTCTTTTTCAGCTTGTCTTTCCGATGTCCCAGCCGTCATCACGTTTTCCTTTGCTGATTCTTTTTCAGCTTGTCTTTCCGATGTCCCAGCCTTCATCACGGACAGAAGGTATTGTGTTAGCGATTGGTAGATTCTCTTGATCTTCCCAGCTGTGTCGCCTTGGATATACGGTGTATCGGGTTTTACGACCTCCTCGATGTCTTTGTGATTCTTTTCGAACTCACTCCAAAGATTTTCAATCAAATCCAGCCGCTTCTTCGCGTATTCTGCTGTCTTCCGTTCAGGTCCATCTTTAGAAATGTTGCTCTGCAACCGTCGTAGCTCATCCGTGATGGCCTTTTGCCTGGCCACAACTTTATATACTTCTATTTCTTCCATGGTGTCCAAAAAAATCGTTATGTTTTGTTGATGCCAATGTTATAGCCTTGGCAACGCTTTAAGATACGTTCAATGTAGATGCCAATGTTATCGCCTTGGCAACGCGTTTGGTAGTGACAATTGCTCCTTACTGCTGATGAGGGGAAGCAAAAGATCACGTCTAGTATGAGTTCAACGAGTTGAGCCGATTTTAGTGTTTGCAAGTTTGCCAGTGTTTCAGCCCTGGCAACGCTTATGTTTATGAAAATTGCTTCTTACTGCTGGTGAGGGAAGCAATAATCACGTCGGGGTCACCAATGTTTAAAGTCGAAACCTCTTTTGATATCAACTGGTTGGTTCTTACTTATTTATTGTTCCTTACGACTGGTGCGGGGTAACAATAACAAGCAAACCTTGTTGAGATGGTTCTTACTAATTGCTCCTTACGACTGGTGCGGGGTAACAATAGAAAACAACCTTTTGACTTGTGAATGATAAGTGACTTTATTCTTAACTTATTATGAGTATTTACACTAATTTACATAAATGCAATCCATCAATAATTTAGTTTTGCGGGAAAAGAATTGTAATAGGATCGTGGATTATATTGCAACGAAAAGAAATAAACAATATCGAGAAAGAAGTGCAAGTATTGCATTTTTTCGTGAGAAACATAGTATGAGGTTGGGAATGTGAATATTTATTGGAAGTAGGGTGTTTTAGATTTGGATTGGGTGTTTCATACAATATAAATTACAGGGAAATTATATATATATCAAAAACGTGTGTCAACATTCTCCCCGGCGTTAAGATCTTTGAGCTCAAACCCTATAGCATGTGGGGATTGAGCAATTGCCATCTTCCTCCGTAGTAGTAGCAAAAGTGTGGCCAGAATTACAACTCCAAAAAATGAAAGGTAACCAACCGAGTACTGATGAACATCAACTTGTCCTTTCTCGACCCTCAAATTCACACACACATTCATACAATCGGCCAATCGTGTCTCGAGGTTTTCTGTCACGGCTTTCTAGCACATGCAGCCTTATGGCTGACATACACCTCCGTTGTCGAATTCCAGCGAGACCTTTCACTGGTACAATTTTCCAATCACACTGAACTGAAAAAGTTGTTGGGGGTTTGTTCCCAAAACTTATCCAGCTCATTAGTCGAGATCAGACCCTTTCCATAAAAAATGTCGAGAAAAATGAAAGTTCCTGAAAGTTGAAAATAATAATTTTTGGCATCTTCCCAATTACTCTACTATATATTCTACTGAGTCAGGGGAAGGATAAAATTCTCTGTGTTACAACTTTTCGAAAATTGAAGAAGGGAGGAAAAGCTACTAAAACCAAAATGAACTACTTTACCCTATTCGTTGGATCTTTACGCAGATTTCGGGAAAAGGGAAAACTATTAACGTTTCATTCTTATGATTCGGTTTTACAAAAACAAAAGTTAAATTTAGGATGTTTACACTTGGAGCACTGCGCTGCGCAGTATGTTTTATAACGAAGTATGGCTTTCACACATGCCATTTCAATTGTTCTCATCGGTGATATGTGTATGTATGTATTGTTTTTTTTTTCAATTCATTTTTTATTAATTTAATGTAATCTTATATCTTCTTACGTGCTAAAAAAATGTGTAAAACTACCTTATATAACAACTTAATTAACTTACTGACCCTAAGCGGGTACTCTAAATTATTCAATATCTTACTACTAATGCTTTCGGCCTAAAGATAACTTATGAATTAAAAACTAGAGCTAGTTAAAACTAAGAAAATTTATTTAAAAAACTTAGTTGAAAGATAATTTTGTTTTTGTTTTCTTAAAACTAATTAAAACTATTTAAAACAAATCAAAACTCCTTAAATCTACTTAAAACTAGATCAGCCACAGTAGCTTTTGGGTTTTTGTATTTTTTTTTTGTTTTTTGTGATTTTTTTGGGGTTTTTTGTATTTTGTATTTTTTTTTTATTTTTGATTTTATGTTTTTTTTTGTTTTTTTTTGATTTTTGTGATTTTTTTGTTTGCCACTGTGCCCACCCTAAAACCTACACGCTAAACCTGTGTTAGCCAGCCATTGGCGACTCGCTATCATTATCAAACTCTTGTTATTGCTTCGACAACCACCAGAACATTTTCGACGTTTTACCAACGTCACGACGATCGCGATCTGAGACCGCCTTACTGAACCCGAGGAGCTCTTCAGCTTCTCCGTCTACTGCGGTGACATCTCGGTTGTAAAGGAGCCGTCGTTCCACGTACTTGTGGTAGATAAGCGGAACCGCCAACCTATCATGAATCAGCCCTACCATATCAAAATAGAGGAAAGCCTCCGGTGGGATAAATCCACTGAAGCGCGTTTTCTCCATATATTCAGTTTTGGGGTAATAAGCCCCAAAAATCAGGCCATCAGGTCGAGGTCATCGCTCTTGCAGTGACCACGAGTCAGTTTTATAAAGAAGTTGTCCATCCTGTTTATTTGAGCCCCGTTGTAAGGGACCTTCTTAGGATAATATTTTCTGTACTCTGCCTCTGTTGCTCTGTGCAATCCATGCCAGGTACGCAGACACTGTCTCTCAAACACCCGAATCTTTTCCATTTGAGACGCTGTAACATTGAACCACACGGGGTACCCATAGACAATCATTGGCCTTATGAGGGCCATCTAGCAAATCACCTTCACTCTGCTATCAAGTTGACTGCTGTGAAACAGTCGCCTTGTCAGAGCAAAAGCTCCTCTAGCCCTGGCCAGAGCCGCACATGTGTGTTTGTTAGAATATAGATACTGATCTAGCCAGATGCCGAGGTACTTGACTACTACTTTGTTTGGCAGTGGGTGGCCATGTAGATCAACGATCACAAGCTTTCGCCAGTTCTTTCTCGTATCCCATGAGGCCCGAGCCAACGAGGTTCTTAACACAATTGTTTCCGTTTTCTGAACGTTGATTTTCAACTTCCAGTCATCGCAATATTGCTGGATCTTATCACCCTGCAAAAGTATTCTGATGACTTCGATCTTTGGACCAATTCTGTACGCAACTGAAATGTTCTAGCTACTAGGCTATGCCCATAATGAGAAAACACTGCTTCTAAAAACTCATTAAACACTCTCCGAATTAATTAATACTGCCAAAGTCGGCAGCACGTACGCGATTTATCTGTTGCTGAACGACTGAAAAAACAATCCTGAAACATTGTCAACACAATTCATATAATTATTCATCTTTATTACGAATGACGTTTTAATAAAACTCCAATAAAATGACATATTTCTAGGTGCTACAATTGCCGTTTAAATAAATCAAATTTTGAGGAAATGGTAAGAGCGATGAGGAACAGAGAGAGAGCAGAATTTATATTTTTATAAAAACAAAAATTATGGCGGCTGGAGCTCTGTCATTTTTAAGGCGTTTTAGTGAAACGCCTGTCCTAATAAGGGTGATTTTTTCACATCTATTCTGCTTTGCTTGAATGATTCAATGATGCAATGCAATAATGCAGATTCTCTAAAATGTGTCCTTTCTCTTCTATTATTAGGGCCTTTTATCTCTTTTAAGAAGGCTTCAACCAAACAAACAACACGAATCACGAATTCTGTTATTGGGACTTGATAACGCGGGAAAGACTACACTTTTAAAGGTGCTGGCATCGGAAGAAATCACCCAAGTAAGCAAATGATTTACGTTATTTATTGTAATAATCAATCCATTTTTTTTTTTTCAAGATAACTCCAACAGTTGGTTTTAACATCAAATCTGTGGCAGCTGATGGGTTCAAATTAAATATGTGGGATATTGGAGGACATTCAAAAATTCGCCCCTATTGGAAAAATTATTTTGGAAACACCGATATTATTGTATGTTACCGTCGCACTTTACTTACCAAATTTATAAAATTTTCAATTTAAAGATATATGTAATCGACTGCACTGATAGAAGACGTTTACCTGAAACTGGAGATGAGCTCTTGGAGCTTTTGCGTGATAGCCGTTTAAAGGATACTCCACTTTTAGTGTTTGCTAACAAACAGGATCTTGCCAGTGCGATGGGGGTCGATGAGGTGGCTGAAAGTATTGGATTAATACATCTTGAAAACATTACTTGGCAGATTCAAGCGTGTTCAGCAATAGATGGTACAGGAGTTAAGGTAAGGCTAGCAATTTGTTTAGTATTTCAATTATTGCTTAATTGCATTTTAGGAGGGGATGGATTGGGTATGCAAATACCTAGAGAAAAACTCGTAGGCTAGAGAAAACGACTGGATTCACATTTAAATTGCACTTAAATAGATTGAATAATATTGTTGTTTCTTATTGATATGTTAATTTGATTGATGAAATTAGAACTTTGATCTAACTTAAAATGCATGTGACTTTATTGATGATCTGAAATGAAGTGAAGTAAACAACATTTTCAATGGTAGATTAAGATGAGTAAGTGTATGTTTGTGTCAATTTCAATTATGCACTTACAACATGCACACTTAATTGACACACATAAAATAAGGAAATAATTGACCTACGTTATTGTAATCGCAAAGTAAAATTAATCATATTTTGAAAGGGAAAAGTTTTAATTTCAAAGAAATTCTAAGTCAGAAAAATTTTTTTAATTTCGACGAACCCAATAAATTAAACTTATATTATTGGTGTTACATTTTTTTTCGCGAAAACTAAACTTTATGGAGGAACGATGTTATTAAATTAAACGCGATTGGATTTTCCGAATCCAATTAATTAAATTAAACAAACGAAATTTATAATCGATCGAAAGAAATGCACAACCGGTGTGCCGCGAGGTAAACAATTGAACTGTCGAACGCGCTGATAAAAAAGTGTAACTCTCAGCAGATAGGCTGCTGACACCACGGCTAAACTCAGCTGGGTTGTGTTCGTAAACAAAAAAAGTAAGCGTCGCGCGATAAAAGACGATCGCGAATGATTAAATAATGATTATGTGAATGATAAAAGTATTTTCCAAGTACCGGGTGTACTGGAAAAAGATAGGCGCCAGGAAATTTTGTGGTGAAATTTCCAAACCAAGAATGAAGTCTGTAATAGTTAAAATATAAATTAAAATACGCAATTTAAATTCCCAAAGGGTCTTAAAGCATTTATTTGTATTTCTGTTGGGAAAACCGTACAAGAGTTGGATTAAAAACCCAAATCTTTTCAACTATAAAATGATACAAGGTGGACGGTTAGACGAACCGCTTAAAAATGTCAACAATAGAAAACAACCGGAAAAATAAAACGTTAATTGTTCTTTCCCGAAAGAACAATTAAAATAAAATTGAAAAGGGTCGCGTGTCTCACAATTTTGAGAATTTACGAATGCAAAGAACAACCGAAAAATATTTGACAACACTTGCAAAAAAAAATCTAACACTCTACTTATCTTTTCCTTTTCTGCTTTTCCTTCCTCCTTCTATGTTCGCAATTTTCGTCCGTCTGACGATTCCTTAAACTTCAATCGCCTCCCACTGACTCTACACTATTCTCAAATCATTAATCTAACAATCTTAAAATTTCTACAACACTTTCTATTAAAACAATATTTCCAACTTTGTATAAAATTTCCACTTTTCTCTGTTAATAATGAAATTCACACACACATTCATACAATCGGCCAATCGTGTTTCGAGGTTTTCTGTCACGGCTTTCTAGCACATGCAGCCTTATGGCTAACATACACCTCCGTTGTCGAATTCCAGCGAGACCTTTCACTGGTACAATTTTCCAATCACACTGAACTGAAAAAGTTGTTGGGGGTTTGTTCCCAAAACTTATCCAGCTCATTAGTCGAGATCAGACCCTTTCCATAAAAAATGTCGAGAAAAATGAAAGTTCCTGAAAGTTGAAAATAATACTTTTTGGCATCTTCCCAATTTCTCTACTATATATTCTACTGAGTCAGGGGAAGGAAAAGCTACTAAAAAAAAAAATGAACTACTTTACCCTATTCGGTGGATCTTTGCGCAGATTTCGGGAAAAGGGAAAACTATTAACGTTTCATTCTTATGTATTCTTATATTTGGATGTAAGTATGTGTAAATGATGGTAATGATGTGAATGTCGATGAATGAGAATAATGATGTTTGTGAGTGACGAAGTATGAATGACATTCAATTTAAGTGAATGGTGTGCGAGTCTCCAGAGGCTTCTGGCTCGACACACCAAACGCCGACATCAGTTCAGCTCATCCGCTGATTACGACGGACGTGTCTAAATGCACCCACGGTGTAGTTGGTTTAGGTGGTGCTACACCGCATTTTTGAAAAACCACTACACCGACCTTTAAGTGTAAAGGTCTAATGAGTGGAAAAAAATGCGGCAAGTTGGTGATACACCGCATTTTTTAGACATCTCTCAGGTCATTTGATGGAAACGAATGCTTTTTTGTAGCTTTTCAAGTGAAAAAAAAGATTGTGCGTGGAGTCCCTCCGCGCGGAAGAAGTGAAACTTCGTAATGTGGAAGTGAAAATAGGAAGGGGTAGAAGTTGATTTTTATTGAACTCATATTGTTTCTTTAAAAGAAAAAGAAAAGTGATGGGTCGGAGTAAATTTTCACGGAATAGGTACCTACATAATTAACACCATTTCAAAGAACAATTTTTAATTTTTCGGTGGAGATTAGAAGAGGAATACAATACCAGGAACCTTTCTGAAACCGTTGATTGGCCAGTGTCAGTGGTAGCTGACTGACAGACCAATGAAGACCGCAGTCTTAGCACCTAAGCCCAAGACGGAGAACATTTACATACATACATGTTTAGACATGACGAAACATGTTTCGACACGATCAAACACGTTTAGACATGATCAAACATGTTAAGACATGATAACATGTTTAGACATGATGAAACATGTTTAGACATGATCAAACATGTTTAGACATGATCAAACATGTTTAGACATGATCAAACATGTTTAGACATGACCGAACATTTCTGAGCCGGACTTAAATGGAAATTGCTTATATGTATATACACTCATGGTCACACAATTAAGTCATTTTTATGAAATTGGGTTTACATATCCATATATCAAGTACAAATTGCAACGAAAGCAAAATTTGTTCAAATTCTAAATATTTACAATCACAATCATTAAAAAAAACCAAAGAAAATAAATTCCACTATAACAATAGTCATTTCTTTAACAAAAAATCAATAATATATAAAATAAGTGTGGCCATATAATTAAGTCACATGAAAAAAATAAGCAAAATATGATAAGAAACATAGTTTTTTTAGTCGCACAGTTGATATTTCGTAGGATAGCCTTTCTGTTTCGATACGGCGGATATTCTCCTTGGCATGGAGTCCACCAAACCTTTTCATTGCTCTACGCTACTATTTTTCCACTCTTTCTGCAAAATACTCCAGAGAGTAGTCTTGCTGGTTGGTTTTTTTCCCGCAACTTTTTTTTTTTAGAATGTCCCTAAATTTCCAATAGGGTTTAAGTCCGGTGACATTGCTGGCCACCCCAAAACATTCACTTTACGCTCTTCATGGAAAGATTTCACAACTCTTTACTTGTGTTTGGGGTCATTGTCGGGCTGAAAGATCCATCTTTGGGGTAATTGGTTCTGGGAGTCGCCGAGAAAATTTGTGTCCAGTATGTTCCGGTAGTCAATACCTGTCATTTTACCGTTTATTTGATACAGCGGACCGACACACCATGGCTTGTGAAACACGCCCAAACCATTATAGAATTGCCGCCATGCCTAAAGGTCTTTTTGGTGTATCTTGGGTTCAGCTCTCTGGAGTATTTTGCAGAAAGAGTGGAAAAATAGTAGCGTAGAGCAATGGAAAGGTTTGGTGGACTCCATGCCAAGGAGAATATCCGCCGTATCGAAACAGAAAGGCTATCCTACGAAATATCAACTGTGCGGCTAAAAAAACTATGTTTCTTATCATATTTTGCTTATTTTTTTCATGTGACTTAATTAGGTATATGGCCACACTTATTTTATATATTATTGATTTTTTGTTAAAGAAATGACTATTGTTATAGTGGAATTTATTTTCTTTATATTATTTATATATTTAGAATTTGAACAAATTTTGCTTTCGTTGCAATTTGTACTTGATATATGGATATGTAAACCCAATTTCATAAAAATGACTTAATTGTGTGACCATGAGTGTATGTATATGATTATGCCTCCACTAACTACTATATACTCATTGCTATATCAGTAACTACTCACCAAAAGCTCTGATTTGTATACATACCTATTGTCTTCCAAATAAAATTTCGCAGTCAACACATTCGAGGAGAAACTTCACGAATGGTTTCAGTAAGCACTTATTTACATACATCTGTACATATGTACATACATACATACATATATTAAACAAATTTAAAGAAACTGCATTAAATATTTTCTCTCATTTTATTGGAGAAGAAAAGAAAACACAACACTGATCGACTTTACATTGAGCAATTAAAATCATTTTCGCAAGCACAGACATGATTTTCTTCAAAATATTCCCACCGAAAAACACATTTTACTACAATGAAATCGTCGGGATGAATGGAGCGTAATTGATGACAGCCACTTATTAGCAGTATGCAATCGATAATATTCCGTGTTAAGCAATAACGCTTTCATGTTTGCAAGTCGCATAAGAAGTTTCACTTCTTATGGTTGGTGTTGGTGGTGGTGGGTGTTAGACCGCATTTTTTAGAAATCTCTCAATTCATTTAACAGAAAAAAATGCTTTTTTGGAGGTAGCTTTTTGCTATCATCCATTTTACAGAACCAAATTTTTTCTTGCTTTGCCATCTTCAGTGGTATAGAAACATTTAAGAGATAAATAAAATTGCTTTACACTATAACCAAACTGAAAGATAAAAGTGCATTTTTTTCTGTTAAATAACTTGAGAGATTTCTAAAAAATGCGAAATGCCAACCTACCGCATTTTTTCCATTCATATTACTTAAAATGCGGTGTGGTGGTTTTTCAAAAATGCGGTTTAACATCACCTAAACCAACTACACCGTGGGCGCATTTAGACACGTACGATTACAACACGCACCTATTTTGTCATTTGCTCAAATAGCCGGAGAGCTAGTGACCGATTTGCTTACCTCATTTTAGCAAGGCTCAAACTTTGCCCATAGAAAGTTTTAGGCCCGACAAGTATAAAAGTGCCCGTCTTACACTCCGGTTCGGTCCACAAGGCCTTAAGAATAGGGCTTGAAGTTGTAAAAAATAAGTGCCCATTTACCTCATTTTAGCAAGGCTCATCTTTTAATATATTCATTGATCCAATATATACACGAAAATAGCATTGTAAGACGTTTTAGCGGTCCACAACATGCTGTAAGACGCTCGTATATATGTAAAAAAAATGACCCCATTTACCTCATTTTAGCAAGGCTGGTTTTTACACACAACTAAGGTGACATAAAAACAAACACACATTTCAAGTGTAAGACGTTTATTCGGTCGATAACCCTCCGTAAGACGCTGAAAATTAAATTAAGATAGAAACAATTATAGTCTATTGATTATGTCATTTCTTAAGGAACTCGACATTGAATGAACTTTTATTGCATGAATCAATTAATGGGTTAATTTTAGAGAAAAAAAGAGGGTGCGAATCGGAGATATGGGTTCCAAACCATCTTCATTCGTTTTTTCAATATATCTCGAGAACGAAGCAAAATTTTGATACAATTCCAAGGACATTTTTTGTAGAGAGCAAATTTTCCCATCGAAATGCTTCTTTTTAAAAATTTTAAATAAAAATTTTTTATCCGAAATAGTAAAATTCCCGATAGAAAAAAAATCAATTTTTTCCAGTTTTTGAGTTTTGTCAGTTTTTTTAATGGCATTTCTTTCTGGTTGCAGATAGGTATAGGCAATGCTTCATAAAAAAGAAAGTAAATAAAATTTTCTTTAAAATGGTTTCTATGTTTGAATTTTACCGAAATATTGTCACTTGAACATAGACATTTATCGTCGATTTTCATCTTTTTTATACTAACTGCATTTATTTTTACTCTGTGGAATAAAAAAACATTTTTTACTCAATGAAAAAGGTATTTGTTACAAAAAAAAAGTTTTATGTACTTATTTTTACTATTATAAGTCTTCAATAACATTGTGAACCAGCAACCCTGGTAGCAAACTATACGGAAGGTGTAAATTTAAGCTCTTGAGTTTCAATAAAAAATACAATTATTTAGAAAAGTATAGCGAAAGTGATTTATCTCAAAGTGCGCAGGAAGTATTCTTTTATCTAAAAACCGAAAAAAACTAACAATATCAACAGAGTAAGTCATAGATAATAAGAAAGAAAGAAATTAAGACTAAATCGGCCTCGCAAACAAAGATCCCATACACAGAAGCACATATACTTATACATATAGGCTTAAGCGAAAGGTAGGTGAAACTTCACCCGAAACACATCAACCGAGCCAAAAAAATATCTGCACAATGGGTGTGGGCGAAATGTCAGTGGAAGCACTCGAACAATTGTTGGATCGAAAAACATCTCATCTTGCAACAAAGGGCGATCTTTTAGAATTGCAAAACACCATCACGGAACAAAAGGCTCAAATAGATCTTCTACAATGCCAATTGATGGGCACACAAGCCCAACTACAACAAACACAAGAAGCTCTCTACAAAACACAGCTTCGATGTTGTACGTGGGAAAGAGAGATTCAACTCCTAGCCAAAAAGGCTTGTGAAAAAAATATCATCGTGCATGTACCAACAACCCCAAATGCCAATCCTATTGCGCGTGCAGAAGAAATTTGTGCAGATTTGCTCCAAAAAAGTAATGCAAATAAAAATGAATTATTTCAAGATGTTAAAATGCTGGGACGTCCAAACGAAAGAATTGCAAATATACTGGTGCAGGTAAACAGAGCGGAAGATGTCAAAACAATAATGGGCAAAGTACGCACACTACGAAATTCTGGAATCTCAATTCACAGAGATTTTCCTAAGGCAATACGCGATCGACGAAGGAAAATCTTTAATTTGAAGAAAAACCTTTTAATAAGGAATCCGAACCTAAAAATTCTGCTCAAAGGAGAACATATTCAAGTAGAAAATAAAACTTTTTTTTATGATGAAAATGAAATACTTATTTGGAAAGATGGAAATGGTAAAGGCGATGGAGAAGAAATCATCAATCAGCTGGTAATGACAGTGACACAAATGTCTTACAGAGGAAACCCCACAGCGACGACAATGCCACCTACATCCTCATATGGAAATGGTCCGGTACCCGGGACACAAACCCAACCACAAAACCATTCCTAATAGTATTGCCGTCTGCCCTAGTAGTAGTAAAGTAGTTAAAGCAAATATTAAGTTAAATTTTAGTATATTGTCATATAATGTAGCTGGATTAAAAAATAAGAGTAAATATCCAGATTTCTTTGAATATGTTAAAAAACATGAAATATTCTTTCTGTATGAAACTTTCTTAGTAGAAAATTATGAAAATTTCGTAAATATTTTTAATGAATTCGAACTGTTATGGAGTGCTGCAAACAGAACGCACACGGTAGGAAGAGCAAGTGGAGGAATGGTCTTTGGAATAAAGAAACAATTTTCGGTAAAAACAAACTGCTGCTTTATAAGCAAAGAAAATAGACATTTCGTCAAAATGGAAATGGAGGGAGAACCTATAGAAATTTGTCCAATATACATAAACTGTTCCAACTGGAACATTGAATACAACGATCTCATCGATTGCCTACTTTGTTCTGGTTGCAATAATATGCTTCTCGTTGGTGACTTTAACGCTAGAGTTGGAAAAGAACAAATAACCCCTATAATGAAAGGAGAATTTCAGTCTTATTGCAACGTCATTAGAGAATCTAAGGATGAAACCATCGATGCTAAGGGAAAACAACTCATTGAGGCATGTGAGACTTTTAGTTTGTGTCTTCTAAACGGTAGAACAGCAAGTGACAAAAATGGTGAGTTTACGTTTTTGAAGGGAAATGGATGTTCCGTAATTGATTTTGCGCTAATCAACGGAAACTGGCACGAGATCATACAGGACATGGAAGTAGCAACACAACTTTTCTCGGATCACCTGCCCCTATCTATCAAATGTGCAACAAAAACTAACACTCCTGCTACGAAAAATCTTTCGTTACTTCCGAAACTGAACTGGAAAGACAATTGGATAAATGAATATCACCGCCAATTAGATGAATGTGTTACAATGCTGGAAATGGAATGGGACAATGCATTTTTGTATCCAAGTTTTCTGACAAGTTTAATCAAACACATAGCAAAAACGAGGACTACTAACGAAAAACCAGTTAGAAAACAGCCTTGGTTTGATGAAGAATGTTTCAAAGCTAGAAAAAAATCACTTGGATCCCTCAACTTATTTAGAAAATTGAACACAGAGACATTGAGACAAATCTACATCGATGCGAATCGTCATTACAAAACAATCTGCGAGTCTAAGAAGACCATGTACTTCAATGAAATAGCGAGGGAAATAGGTGAGATTTCCAGCAGCAAAGAGTTTTGGGCAGCTGCGAAGAAACTGAACGGAAACGCATACAAAGTAGGCACACGTGTTGAAGTTGACGCACTTAAAAATCACTTTCGAACAATGCTCAATCCAGGTGGATCCCAAATCTCATACATGTATGCAGCACCAATAGTAAATGATGAAATCTTGGACACACCATTCAGCATCGAAGAGCTCTTTGAAGTCTTAAGAAAAGCTAAACAAAATAAGGCACCAGGGGAAGATCGAATACCCTATGAGTTCTATAAAAACGCTACCGCTAATTTCCTCGAAAAAGTTGTTAGATCACTCAATTATATCTTTGGGAAAGCAAAAGTGCCGGAAGAATTCCAGAAATCAATAATATTCCCAATATTCAAGAAAGGTGACCCCAACGATGCTGCGAACTACAGAGGTATATCATTTATGAATACAATTACGAAAATTTTCACTGGATTGTTGAACTCACGTCTAACAAAATGGGTAAAAGAGAATGGAAAATTAAGCCAATTTCAGGCAGGATTTAGAGAAGGATATTCTACTGTGGACCAAATTTTCAACTTAACAAGTATAGCGCAAAGTTACATTAATCACGGGAAAAAATTGTATGCGTTTTTCATTGATTTTCGTGCGGCATTCGACACAATCAACAGAAGCTGTCTTTTCTACCAAAATTTCCCAAATAGGAGTATCAATGAAGTTCCTAAATATCCTTGCTAACCTTTACAGCCATAATAAATCAGCAATTTGGAATGGGAATGACCTCTCAGAATGGTTTGGAATATAAATTGGTTTGAGACAGGGATGTTTGCTAAGCCCTCTGATATTCTCACTATTTCTAGACGACATCACGGAGTGCCTGCCAGCAGGAATCATAGTAGAAGGTATTAGGATCAAGACCTTACTTTTTGCGGACGATCTGGTTATTTTTGCAGAGTCGCATAGCTCTCTACAGCTAATGATAAACAGACTAGAAAATTACTGCAAGTACAATTGTCTGAAAATTAATATAGCAAAATCGAAAGTGCTTGTATTTAGAAAAGGAACAGGTCGATTAGCAAGATCTGAAAAGTGGAAATATGGAGGAGAAGATCTTGAAATTGTCAAGTCATACAAGTATTTAGGAGTTACAATTAATCATGACCTTTCTTTAAATGTACACTTTAAAAATAAACTCACTGAATCGAAAAAAGCCATCAATTCAACTTGGAAAAATCTTATTTCAAATTCCAGAGTCGGACTGGAGTCAAAAATAAAGGTCTTCGAAGCCGTTATGTGTTCGATAATGTGTTACGGTGCACAAGTCTAGGGAGGCAAACACTACGAAGATGTAGAGAAACTTTTGCGTTTCTTTTTGAAAAAACTCTTGCGGCTGCCAACAACCACCCCAAATTACATGCTTACAATCGAAAGTGGCATTTCACCTCTCTTTGTTTATACACTTAAACTGAACATGAACTATGTAACCAAAGTCTTAAACGAGGAAGATGAGACACGACTGACCAAGGTCCTGGTCATGAAGGCATTGAGAACGAAAACATTGTTTTATAAGGACTGGGAAAACGTCGCGCAACGAAGTATGATATCCCGCTAAATTTAAGTGAAAATAATATCCCAGATTGGAGAAACCTAACGCGAAAATTCGTCCTCAGGCAATTAAAAAAGAATGCGTAACCCAAGCTGAAAATTCAACAACACGTTTCTTGTATCGTCAACTAGACCACCAACAGATTAACTACCTAAACACCCAACTCAATACTGCACAAATTTCTATGGTAATTCGAGTGAGAGGAGAACTACTCAAGCTTAACTACATACCCCATCGCGAGGATGGTTCATCAGTTTGCAGCCTATGTAACACTAGGGAAAATGAAGATGTGATGCATTTTCTGGGTTCCTGTCCTATTCTTAAAGAGATAAGACGCTCCCACTATGGAGTGGATCAAATGAGCATTGAAGATACTAAACAAATTCTGAACGATAGTGAAAATTGGACAAAACTTGTTTCTTATTGCCATACTGCTCTCAGTTATAGAACAAGAATTATAAACGAAAGTTTCTAAATTTTTGATATTTGTAATTAAAATCACTATTTAATTTATTGAATTCTTTGAATACAAAATATTGTTTAAATTGTTGTCATTTCTCGGCAGACGGCTAAGCCATGCTTAAATGTACTTATATATCAAAAAGTTATTTTTATAAAACCTTAAAATGATTCAATAAAGTACCAATTAATAAATAATAACATTGTGAGGGTCTATATCGACATCTACATCTTCAAAAATGTCCTCTTATGCAATATCGGCTACTTGCTCATTATCGCAATTGACTCCCATACATATTGAGCAAGCAATTTGTTGTTTTCTGGAACCACAGCTTACAAGGCAACCTGTAGTTCAACAACAAGCAGTATCCACTTTTAGAGTTTTCCCGACCAAAGTTCAGAAGATTTAAGTGCTTCCATGCCACTGTTGGATTTGGAAAAAAGTTCTTAGGCCATGATGTTTCATGGCATCGCGTTTTGGTGGTATTTTTGCCAGCGAAAAATTTGCTCTTTTGATAATTTGCAAAAAAATTGGAAATAACAGTTGCTTAGTGTCTGGTTCAACTTTGTTCCATACAAGGAAACTGCAATATATCTGACGCAGATCTTGTGTCTTCTTTAGCAGCAGCATCTCGTAAAAATGTGTCTATATGTGTGTTTGTAACTGTTTGATATTTTCATTTATAAATTTCATGATTTTTTTTTTCAAAATTATAAAATGCAGACATAGTATTGCAGCCACTAAATGCATGAATAAAGCCAAGATATTTTTGGAGATGAAGAAAATTGAAAATCTTTCGATAGTACAATTTGCGGTTGTTTTTTCTAGACCTGTTTTCAATAGATACACATTTTGATAATGTTCCGGCAAAAGTGGGACCTAAGTGGTTAACTGTAGATAAAAAAAATAAATAAATAGGGTGTCGCAACAGAGCGAGGAGCCCCTGGGCCTAGTGCTTTTCTCACAACCATTCCTTGTGAGGTCAACTGTAGAGAACTGTTTTAATAATGTTCCACAAATCATTTTTAGAATAGTATCATATTTTAAATTCAAGAAACAAAGTATTCAGGTAATTTATTTTACTTATTAATTATTATCAACCTAAAATACTTTCGCATAGAGTAAAAATTTTTTTTTTTCAACAAAATAAGGATAAATGCTGTGTGTCAGTATAAAAAAGATGAAAATCGACGATAAATGTCTATGTTCAAGTGACAATATTTCGGTAAAATTCAATTATAGAAAGCTCTCTGATATAGCATTTTAAAGAAAATTTTATTTACTTTCTTTTTTATGAAGCATTGCCTATACCTATCTGCAACCAGAAAGAAATGCCATTAAAAAAACTGACAAAACTCAAAAACTGGAAAAAATTGATTTTTTTTCTATCGGGAATTTTACTATTTCGGATAAAAAATTTTTATTTACAATTTTTAAAAAGATGCATTTCGATGGAAAAATTTGCTCTCTACAAAAAATGTCCTTGGAATTGTATCAAAATTTTGCTTCGTTCTCGAGATATATTGAAAAAACGAATGAAGATGGTTTGGAACCCATATCTCCGATTCGCACCCTCTAATTTAATTGGACTTTGGTTTTTTTCTCTAAAATTAACCCATTAATCGATTCATGCAATAAAAGTTCATTCAATGTCGAGTTCCTCAAGAAATGACATAATCAATAGACTATAATTGTTTCTATCTTAATTTAATTTTCAGCGTCTTACGGAGGGTTATCGACCGAATAAACGTCTTACACTTGAAATGTGTGTTTGTTTTTATGTCATCTTAGTTGTGTGTAAAAACCAGCCTTGCTAAAATGAGGTAAATGGGGTCATTTTTTTTACATATATACGAGCGTCTTACAGCATGTTGTGGACCGCTAAAACGTCTTACAATGCTATTTTCGTGTATATATTGGATCAATGAAGAATATATTAAAAGATGAGCCTTGCTAAAATGAGGTAAATGGGCACTTATTTTTTACAACTTCAAGCCCTATTCTTAAGGCCTTGTGGACCGAACCGGAGTGTAAGACGAGCACTTTTATACTTGTCGGGCCTAAATCTTTCTATGAGCAAAGTTTGAGCCTTGCTAAAATGAGGTAAGCAAATCGGTCGTTATAGTCCAGTCAAAATAGACTCAATTATGACTCCAGATTGCATTAATTCCCAACAAGCTGGATTTTTGTGCAGGCCTTGAGTACGTCATTACAAATGATATGTCAAAAGTCCCCATCGATCCCGCATGTGCGTTGTTTTTTATTCGAGGTCAAAGGTCACAAATTTGCGTATATCTCTGAAACAGCGAAAGCTATCGAAAAATGGTTCAGAAAAAGTTTGTAGGTGGTAAAATTGTCTACAAAAAATATCTTAACCTTGTTCTTCTACAAAGCATCGCTTTTGAGATAACGTGACTTTAGACCGCAGGAAAATCGTATTTTCGACTATATGCACACACTCCACCTCTGTATTCATGGCTTTACTTTACATTTACATTTACTTATGACGCTCTCTTGCGTACTTCTTCCTCGAGCAACACCTCCATCTGTTTTCATTGACTTCATCATCGATTGCTTGATGACCATATCCGTTGAAGTTCCTTTACTCAATTTATCTGAACGTCTTATTGTGAAAAATCTCCGTGTCAATCTGTCGAAAACCTCAGGATCATCAATCAAGTTCTCAATTGTAGCATATCTTGTTGATCTAAATGTGCAGATTTGACGGTGCACGGAATTAACTTCACGGGCACTACCTTCTCATGGGAAATAACTTCACCACATGTGGGAATTAGTTTCACTTTTTTGTTGTGAAGATATTTCCTACTGAAGGTGGGAAATAACCTCGCTTTTTCGTGGGAACGAATTTCACTTTTATGTGAAGCTATTTATTGGAAAAAATTTATACATTTCGTTGCAGCGCAGATCTGTTTTTGAAAATATGTATGCAGGGTGTCCCATAATATGTGTTACATACTTCGGGATGTGATTCTTGGTCGTATTCTAAGAAAAAAACGTATTCTCGTCAATACTGATGGCAGAGACCTAATTTTAGACTAATTTTTTTGGAGAAATGATAATCTTTAAACTGTATTTAAATTGGACTCCTATAGGCTTATAGTTGCAAGATCTGTTTGTAGGGACCCCTATACCGAACAAACAAACAAAAAGATTTAAAAATAAAAAGGATATAAATAAGTAACCAACATACGGAATTCCACACGCAAAATCAAAATACTATAAAAGTAGCACCCTGTATATACTTGCGAAAAATCGTATTCGAAAAACCTATCGGCTGTGTCTTTCGTTAAGTACCAGAAAGGAAATAGTCGACATTTTCTTGCTGAGCCCTTGATTATCGATAAGTACAATCCATAAGTCTTTTCGATTTAGCTGCTGGCCGAGAGTAGACGTCCTTGTGCGTGATAAGTGGATAAACTTAAAAATTATACTTAGGCTTGTCGAAGTTCTACTTCTTATTAGTTCGTAAAGGAAAAGGTAAATTTCCAGCCTCAATCAAAGTTTTTTTTTATTAAAGTAATAAGAAATAATTTACTAAAGTGATCGCAGAGAAGACCGAGAAAAAATTCTCATCTATACGTGCTGAATCTCGGGCGTATTCCCGAGAAATTCGTAACCAACACTTCTCCGAGTGAAGGTAAATTAGTGCTTGATTCAAAGCGCAAAAAATTTACTCTTAATTGTGTAAAACCACTTTAAAATATTGATAATCCACCTTGTAGTGAAAGTCACGAGACACGGGGATTGCCCTTCAAGCGTACACACGTGTAGGAGCGAGAATTCTCTCCATTCCCTGGCATACACCTCGGCCAGTAAATCCAGCAACAAAAATCAGCGTTCAGTTGCAAATCAACTCGAGCTTCCATTGAGCGAAACCAGCTTACCTGTATCTTCTTACAATCACCATTTCATTTGATTGGAGCCCACAACCTCATTTACTTCCGTTCTTCCAAGATCTGTCAAGATCACCATCTGCGTAGAACGCCATATATCTTTCAGTCATCGCTTACAGCAGTAACCCATCGAGCACCTACTCATCCAACCTGTCCGCGCCCGAAAGCCCAAAAGCTTACACTTGCGCCCTACCATTAATCCGCTCGTATCAGATCATCGATTAATTGATGATAAAAACACCAACAACGCTAATCAATCAGAACAGAAAAGACGGGCGAGGGAGTAAGTGGCAACGCAGCGCTAGTGCAATCATTACGTATGATCATGCGAGTTGTACTGACGTATCGATTAAGATAGGCTTAATAATCATATGGTAAGCTCTTCTGTGGTCAGTGGTAAAATTTGTACGTTGCATAACGAAGGTAAAATCAAAAGGAAAAAGAAAACAAAAAGATAAGTAACAAAAAAAAAAAATTAATCTAGAATAAGAATCGTTCAATTGCCTTAAGGTTTTGTTTTTGTATTTACCTAGCGATAAGCCTACCAGTGAGAGCTGCCCTTCAACGTATGCTGTGCACACCATCGTCGGAGTAAAAGCCAAATTACGATCGAGTAAAAGTAAACAAACGTAAGCTTGCAAAAGAAGCATTCTGGTGAGTCCAATTTTTCGTTATTTTGAAGTACATTATCTTAAATCTATTGAACGAAAAATAATATTTAAGAGTTGAAAATTTGAGCAATCTTTTTGTTTACACTCAACAATAACAAAAGAAAGAATAGGTACTCAAGAGAGAGTTTTGAAATATTGAATGCACAGTATAGTTTAGTTTAATTAATTGAAAAGTAAAAGAGAAATAGAAAATATTAAGAGAAAGTTTAAAAGAGAAAAACAAAAGATAAAATGAATCAAAAAACTAAAATTTAAAGAGACACTAAGAATAAGATCATACACCTACATAATTGCAATGAAATATTAAATTGAATTTAAAGATAACGAAATTATACGCGTTAATATCGTAGAAAACCACAGAGAGCGTTGAATAATTAAGGATGTGTTAGTTTTTAAGAGATCAAATATCGATACCCAAATAAAGCAAGTTGAACTTTTAAAATGAAACATACATTTTCTGGTGTCGGCAGTTATCATTTGTTGGCAGGAGGTTTTTAAGTGAAATGAGTAATTAAAGTATTTATGTGGTGCTGGAAGGGGGAGCGTGTAATGAGAGAGTATGTTCGACGGATAGCGGGTGAATCTTATTAATTCATTCCGACTTTAAATTAGGGGCTAGTGTCATAAAATGATTTTGCGAGACATTAGCCAAGGATGGTCTGAGTTCATCGAATTCGACTGAGGGTGGGCAACGCAAAGGAAACTGATACCATCTCACAGTTTCCAAACATTATTGTTCAGAATACTTAGACAATCTTTTCTTGTTTTCATTGGTGGTTTGAGTAGTTGTGTATATTTATTATAGAAATCAGGCATGTAAAATTTAACGGGTCCGGCATAGTAGTGCAAGATCCTACGCCTCCGTCGAGCTAGTGTCGCGCGATCGCAAGCATGCCTGCCGCACTTCCCTACCCGGACAACCTAGTCTACGTCCTTTTGAACCTAAAGGGGTTCCTGTTCCTTTTTGTGATTTAGTGGGAAACATATCCGTGCATATCGTAGATTAGGGTCAACATAGACCGTTACATGTTTTTGAGATATGTTAAATAAATTTATATGTATTTCAAAAGCAAATTTCTCGTTTTTGTGTATTTTGTCCTTGTATAAAGCACTTAAGTGGTACCCGTGGTGTGATGGATAGCATGTCCGCCTGTTAATCTAGAGGTTCGAGTTCAAATCCCAACAGAGGCAAAAATGTTTTTTCCACGGGTATCGCCTTTCGCGAGAAATTGGCAAGTCCTCCGTTAGTATTCATTGCCATGAAAAGCGCTTTCTCGATTAGCCGTTCGGAACTGGCAGAAAATTGTAGGTCCCTTCCATTCCCTCGTAAGGCATGGTTGTGAGAAATGCGCTAGGCCCAGGGGCTCCTCGCTCTGTTGCGCCACCCTATTTATTTTTTATTTTATTTATAAAGCACTAAAACGACAAAATACACAAAAACGAAAAATTTGCTTTTGAAATACATATAAATTAATTTAATATATTTCAAAAACAGATCTTTCATTTAATATATATGTAAAATGAGTGCAACAATATACAGTGAAAGATCTGTTTTTGAAAATATGTTTATTATTTTAATTGACGTTTTTAGCTAGACATATTCGCAGCTAAGTAGCCTTATGCTGGACTTACATGGATCTGCTAATGTAAATGAAAAAAGGAAATAGACACAAGATTTAAAATTCAATCGCACGAATTTTTCACAGTATCCTCGTATAAAGCACTAAAGCGACAAAATGCAAAAACAAAAAACGAAAAAATTTGTTTTTGAAAATGAGTCACACAAAAATCTATTAAGCATATTTTTAACTTTCCAAGTCTTCGTTCAAAGCGCTGTTGTTTTGAAAATATAGTTTGACATTATTATATTTTTTTCCAGAATTGAGTTCTTTTATATATTTTTTGAATATACAAACGCGAACTATTTTCATTTTTGTACCTTTGTTTATTTTGTAAAATTTTGTTAGTTTAAAATAAATCGCCCAAAAGTTATAATTTCTCTTTTGTTCAATGTCTATAATCTTCAAACTGCAAGTGGAAAATAACTTCACACAAATTTCAGGTGAAGTTATTTCCCACCTACATTAGGAAATATCTTCACCACAAAAAAGTGAAATTATTTCCCACTTGAGGTGAAGTTATTTCCCATGTGAAGGTAGTGCCCGTGAAGTTAGTTCACTGCACCGATTTGACATAAGGAAAATGTCCTGATGCGTGGAAGTAAGAAAGCATCTCTCGAATGCTATTCAAATGAGCTTTCCAATCTCCAATACGTTCAGCTCTTATAAACTCCTTAGCAATTGATACTTACTTACTCACTTAGGTGGGCATTACAGTTCGGGGTGAACCTGGGCCTCAACCAACATCCTTCGATAACTTCTATTTCGGGCGAGCTCTCTCCAGTTTCGCACTCCAAGTCGGTTAAGTTGAATTCTCCACTTGATTGCGCCACCTAAGATGAGGTCTTCCCGTTCCGCGATTTCCCTGCAATTTGCTTTCGAACACCTGACGAGCCGGAGCGTTTGGGTCCATCCGCTCAACATGGCCCAACCATCGTAGCCTCGCGATGCGTACTCTTCTGGCTATGCCCATGTCGCGGTACAGCTCATACAGCTCGTTGTTGTATCTTCTTCTCCACACATTGCCTTCGCATACGGGACCAAAGATCATTCGGAGAATTTTTCTTTCGAAACGACCAAGGGTTTCCTCATCCGCTTTCGATAAGGTCCATGCTTCCGCGCCGTAAGGCAGGACTGGGATGATTAAGGTCTTATATAAGGTTACCTTGGTTTTTCTGGAGAGGGTTTTGTTTCTCAATTGCCTTCTTAACCCAAAGAAGCAACGGTTGGCAACAGTTATTCTCCATTTGATCTCCGCACTGATGTTGTTGTCCGTGTCTACAGCGGATCCTAGGTAGACGAAGTCCTGTACTACCTCGAAGTTATGTCTGTCTATTGTGACGTTTTGTCCAGTTCATCGATGTTCTGTGTCCTTGTTTGATGACAGCATATACTTTGTTTTGCCCTCATTAACCATCAAACCCATTTTTGCCGCTTCTGTTTCAATACTCGCAAAAACACCTATGACATCACGCTTTTTTCTTCCCATTACGTCAATATCGTCTGCATATGCGAGCAATTGCACAGACTTTTGAAAGATTGTTCCTCTGGTGTTGACGTTTGAGTTTCTTACAATCTGTTCAAGTATGATGTTGAAGAAATCGCATGACAGTTTATCGCCTTGCCTTAAACCTTTTTCGACATTAAAGGTCTCGGTGAGTTCTTTACCGACCTTGACGGAGCAGCGTGAATTCTCCAAAGTCATCCTGCATAGTCGTACGAGTTTTGCAGGGATGCCGAAACTAGACATGGCTCTGTACAGCTCGTCTCTGTAGATACTGTCATACGCGGCCTTGAAATCGATAAAGAGATGGTGAATATCGATATTATGTTCTCGGGTTTTTTCCAAGATCTGCCGTAATGTGAAAATTTGGTCTATTGTGGACTTCTCCGGTCTAAAACCACATTGATAAGGACCTATCAAGTTGTTGACGTGGGGTTTCAGACGTTCACATATTACAGCAGACAAGATCTTATAAGCGACGTTAAGGACAGCGGAATTTGTGTCCTCATCGCCGTTAAGCAGTCTGCAGAAATGATCTTTCCAGATCCTCAGTAGCGACTGTGACTCTATAACTATGTTTCCCTGCTGGTCTTTACAGGCTTGAGTTCGGGGTCTGCCACCCTGGCAGGATCTTTTTACCTTTTGGTAAAACTTCCGAGTCTCGTTCCTGTCATGGCACCTCTCTATTTCCTCAAACGAGCGCTTCTCATGCTGCTTCTTTTTCTTTTAGAGAAGTCGGTGTTCTTCCCTTCTTCTCTCCTTGTAAATCTCGTTATACCGATCGTAAGCAGCCCTCGTTCGTGTTTGCAAAAGCATTTGTCGTGCTCTTTGCTTGGCTGCATTTGCCTGCCTACATACTTCATCGAACCATGGGTTTCGTTTTGGTGGCCGAGTGAAACCCAGAACCTCAGAGGCAGCTGTTCTGATGGCTTCTTGGCATTGCTGCCACTGGTCTTCAATGTTTAATGCTGGCGGCATGGGATTCAAGGATAATTGAAGGGACACTCGATTGGAAAAGGCATTGGCAATCTCTTGCGATTGTAGCTTTCCGACGTCATATCTATTCACAGCGTTGGTTCGTGCTGGTCGTGAACAAGATATCCTCATTCGTACCCTGGCTACAACAAGGTAGTGGTCCGAGTCAAAGTTGGCCCCTCGGAAAGTTCGGACATCTAGCACACTGGAAGAGTGCCTTGCGTCGATCGCAACATGATCAATTTGGTTGACGGTTAATTGATCTGGGGATCGCCATGTGCCTTTATGAATTTTGAGATGCGGGAAGCGTGTACTTCTTACAACAAGATTTAGCCCCGCAGCAAAATCGATTAGCCTCAATCCGTTTTCGGAGGTTTTGTCGTGGAGGCTATGCTTACCGATTGTGTTTCCAAAGATGTCCTCCTTCCCTAGTTTTGCGTTGAAATCGCCAAGATCGATTTTCACGTCGTATCTAGGGCATTGCTCATATGTTTCTTCGAGGAGCTCGTAGAAACAGTCTTTGGAATCGTCGTCTTTCTCTTCTGTGGGGGCGTGGGCGCATATAAGGCTAATGTTGGCGAATTTGGCCCTGATGCGGATGGTCATTATACGCTCATTGACTGGATTTTGGCTAATCACCTTATCCCTGAGTCTACCTCTAACGACAAATCCGCACCCAAATAAACGCTTTTTCTGTTGTCTGTAGCAGTCGCCATAGTATATGTCACAGTTTTTCATCTTCTTTATGCCCGGTCCACTCCATTGCACTTCTTGGATGGCGGTTATGTCTGCTTTGCAGCAGTCCAGGGCGTCCGCTAATTCTAAAGCTGCACCTAGTCCGTTAAGAGATCTTACGTTCCAAGTGCAGATCCGGAGGTCGTTGTCCTTTTTTCGTTTGCATGGGTCATCAACTTTGAAATCATTATCGTTATCCGAGGCTGTTGATTGTTTCGGAACTGGGCTTTTTTTACGTGGTTGGGTAGTTAACCCTACGCACAACCCCCAACCTGGAAAGCCAGGTCCTTTTGGATCCCTTCGGACACAAAGGGCTGGAGTATCCAGAGTCAGTACCCTGCTGCAGGGGTGTGAGTGCTGCCGTTGGCTCACCAGGAGCTCGTCCGCCACCATCTCTACCTCAATACCCTGTCCTAGTATTGAAAGACCCCAAAAGACCTTTAAACCAAATATGTTGGAGTAGCTCTTTCAGGGTTTTCTGCTTTTATGGCTGCTGAAGTCCACCGTTGATTCTGTCCTTCGAATTCATCCGCTGGGACATTTACACGAAAGCTCTCGTAGACCACTGAGATTCGTGCAGTCAGTCATTGTTCGCAGAGCAATTATAGTGTTGATCGATCACAATTCTTTGTTCCGGATTCCCTTATCAGCACTCGCACTTACTAGTTTAGCAGGTCAGCTCTGGACGGAGCATCCCAGGTCCCAGTGGATACCGCTTGGAGGTATAGTAAGCACAGTTGACGTGTACTTTAAGTTACAGCATCTGGGCGCCGCCAAGTAAGCACCAATCAGAGCCTACCCGAATAGTACAACGCCCATCCACAAATCAATTGATACCATGTGAAAATATTGCGTCCACAATTTTACAGTTGTCCACGTTGTTCATATTTCTTTAACTTTTGATTGAACTGCTCAAGTAATGCCTCAGCCATCTCATCGCCATTCTCAATATCAACGTACGAAATTGTGTTATTCATTATAAGGTCTACAGTATCTTGTAGATAAGCATGCATCTCTTCATGATATTGTTGTTGCTAAAGTGAGATGGAGTAATGTGTGCGCTCTAACTGCTCTTGCATAAGCATGGCTATTCAACATTTTGTCTAATGAATTAGTGGCATAAATCAAAGAGAGCACCTCTCTTATTCCACATTCCTGCATAATTTGACAGATTGCTCCAAAAAAAGACATGAGTAAATGGTAACCTCCAAGTCCTAATACGATCTTCGAAGCCTCTGATCCTTCAGGTGCTGATAATACGATTTCTCGAGCTTTTGCAAACAAAGGTTCAGTTGTGACTGTTGAGGGGTGCACACTCACAGCGAATCTTTTTTCTTTTTCTTCTCAAATATTGAAAACTTAATAAACGTTTAATTAAAGATTTATAAAATGTCTTGCCCCTGTGATCGGAAGGTAGATCGGCGTGATGAGAGTGTTCAATGCAATAGTTGTCAAGTGCTGTTTCATTTAATTTGCATCAAACTAAAACCGTCTGATTGCACATTCATGAAAAAAAACAATATTCCATTTCTCTGTGCGACTTGTACCAGAAAAAAACGTAATTCACTTCGCTCCCCACCACGCTCTGCACAAGTAGAAATCAACACCAATGCTTCTACTAATGATTCATCTTTTAACAACTTGCCATCCAAACCACCGTTTGCTCTACCATCGACACTGCTACCATCGTCCGATGATATTGATGTATTGCCTGCTTTCGATCTAGGCGAAATAAATAATGCTGCTCCCGTCCCCATCACGCTAGAAGACCTATACCAAGAGATCATTTCTATAAAGAAAATGCATGCCGATGCATTACTGTTCATAAGAACATTGCAATTGGATACAAAATATCTTGAGGCCAAGGTGTATGACCTGCAACAAACAGTCAACACTCTACAACAAAATCCGTTCCGCAAATGCATTGACATCGTTGGTATACCTAATGTGAAGAATGAAAATGCATTGGAGGCTGCTATGAAGGTGTTTGCTGCTGGACTAGGAGAAAATGTAAGCGAGAATGATATTAAATCGTGTTATGTAAAAACTATTCCGATGAAGTTGAATACTACATCTCACTCAGCATCATCTATCGAAAATAAATTAAAAATCGTGACAGTAAAATTCAAAACTATTGACTGTAAGCAGAATATCATCGCTGCAAAAAGAAAAAAGAAAATTACATCAGGGTTATTTGGGGGTAATATTAGCAATAAGCCTATTTACATAAATGAGAGTTTATCTCACTTGAATAGATCTCTTTTAAATAAAGCAAAGAAAGTTAAGGTAGAAAAAATTTTTAAATTTGTGTGGGTAAATAATGGTTCGGTTTTGATGAGAAAAAAAGAAGGGGAAAAAATTATTCGAGTATCTTGTTTTGAAGTTTTTGATACTCTTACTTAATTTTTCTCATTTATTGTATCTTGTTTTTTGCTTTTTATTATGAACAATAATTTTTTACTTGATAATCCTTTGCATAGTCATGTCATCAAGCATCAACCCTCTTTGTATTAACTATGATCAAAAAGCTTTTAATAATGTGCTATACAATAGTGAATGTGTAAACACCTTCAGTGTCATTCAACAAAATATTCGAAGCTTAAGAAAAAATTTTGATGTTTTTTTGATTCATTTAGAATCGTTCATAAACAAACCTAATTTAATTTTCCTGACTGAAATATGGATCTACGATGGAGAAGAAGACTTTTTTAAAATATCTGGGTACAAATTATATGCTAAATGTAATAATTCATACGCGGCGGGTGGTACTGCAGTGTATATAAGTGATAGTATACATGAAAGTTGTGTTGTTAGCTCTCCGGTGCTATTAAGTTCTGATTTAATCAAAGTTACTTGCCCTATTAATACTCATAAATTTGAATTTTTTTGCTTTTATAGACTTCATGGTATAAGTATAGATGTGTTTTTGGAAGAACTTGGTAACCTGTTAAGTGATAATCATTCAAAAAATTTGATAATTCTAGGTGATATTAACATTGATATCCTAGGTCTTTCTTCGAATGCTGATGTTTACTTAAATTTAATGTCTGCCTATGGTTTCCAATCCTGTATTAATGTTCCTACAAGGATTACTGATTCGTCTAGAACATGCCTAGATCATATTTTTGCTAGGATGGATAGTAAATCACATATATCTTTGATAAGTTCGACATCTGATTTTCAAATATCTGATCATGTTATGACTTGCCTCTTTTCGCAACAACAGAAGTGTGCTCCTTTGAAAGATCCTATCTTTATACAAACAACAAACGTTGTTTTAGCAATGAAAGTATGAATGCAAACAGTTTCTTCTTTGAGCCTATTTCTTCATTTGAACTGTATCGTTGTATCTTGTCTCTAGATAATTCTAATTCGGTGACCCAAAACAGCTTTTCAAATAATTTTATAAAAAGAATCTCGTTTAATATTGTGGATGTTTTAGCTCACATTTTCAACAAAAGTATTATTTGTGGAATATTCCCAAGTAGTTTGAAATCAGCTGATGTGATACCTATTCACAAAAAAGGTGATAAAAGTAGCTTAAATAATTACAGACTAATATCAATTCTTTCTGTCTTTTCTAAACTTTTTGAAAAAATGATGAAGGTCAGAATAGTCTCTTTTCTGGATAGCAGTTCCTTTTTTAGTGAGTTCCAATATGGGTTTCGAGCGGGCAGATCAACGGAAAAAGCGCTCTTATATTTTTGTAGCAACATATATGAAAGTCTCAATAAAAAAAATTATACTGCTGCTCTTTTTATAGACATCACTAAGGCATTTGATACAGTGGACCACTCACTTTTATTGACAAAATTGGAAAAATCTGGTTTCAGAGGTTTTCATGCTAAAATGGTTTTCCTCTTATCTTTCGGATAGAAAACAAAGGGTTAAAATTAAGAATGTTTTCAGTGACTGCCAGTATATTAAAATTGGTGTTCCGCAAGGATCGGTACTAGGTCCCATTTTGTTCTTAATTTTTATCAACTCCTTATTTTGCCTTGATTTGAAAGGTAAGCAAACTGGATTTGCTGATGATGTTGGCTGTGTATATGCTAATAAATCTTCGCTGGATTTAATAGTTGACATAAACCATGATTTGGAACTCTTAAGACATTGGTTTGGGATGCACAAACTTGTCATTAGTGACAAAACGAAAATAATGCACTTTAATGTATCTTCACTTATTAATGACTTACCTAACTTTATTTTCCATAGTACTGATTGTAAATGTGTGCTTATAAATGCAATTTGTTGCTCTGCGACCAAAGACAAGACAACTTATCATGCTGGTGTATGTTGCTCCTCTAAATGTTTTACCATAGATAATGTACCTGATTTTAAATATCTGGGTTTGTATATAGATAGTGACCTAAACTGGAGTATTCACACCTCTCATTTGAAAAAGTATCTTCAATCTACAACATATATATTGTATCACCTAAGACAGCTCTGCTCGCAGAAATTTCTTGAATTAGTCTATTATGGTTTGGTACAGTCAAAAATTCAATATGGTCTCGTCTGCTGGGGAGGTACGTTTAACAAAAACTTGCAACCTATATTACTTGTTCAAAAACATGTACTACGTATAATTTGGAAAAAAAGACATCGTGACCACAGCTTTGATCTTTTTCGTAAGTCTAATCTTCTTCCACTTAAACATCTTTACTTTTACAAAGTCCTAAAAATTTTTTATTTGAGAAGTGGTAATTTTTTTAATTCAAGTTCCTGTGCCTATAGCCTTCGTAGTAATGAAAGATTTCTTGCACCTATTCCATCGCACAACAATCAAAAATATCTGAACTTTTACACTTGCGTAGCGCCAAGATTATTCAACTGTTTACCGTTTGAGCTTCGATGTATTCGTAGACCTTTTGTTTTCCTAAAGAAGGTTAAATTATGGTTGTTTGTCAACGATTTTATTGAAATAAATAATGTAATTCGAATAATAACTTAAATTTATATTGTATCTGATTGATAAATTAAATATACATGCACTCTCCCCTCTATGAGTTTTCTATGTTTGCTTTATAAATCTCTGAACTCTACATCCGCCACTAGTTTTGTAACTAAAGGATGTACTTGATTATTATTTTCATAACTAAATTTATATCTTATTCAATAAATGTTAGAGTTATTTACTATATGATATGATGTAAATCTAGTTCTTATTTAATGAATCAATGAATAAAAATAAAATAAAAAAAAATAAAAAAAGTAATAATGCATACATCGTGATTAACGTTTTGAATTTTCCAGAGCGCAGAGTGAAGTTGTTTAGATAGTATTGTAGTGTAACGAAGCGTTACAACTTTTCACTGAAACCAACCAACTTTCACGCACCGTATTTTCACTCGACCGAATCAAGTGGACGCACATACCCCCAGACTCCCCTATAAATTATCAAACGACAAACATCAGCCAATCAGCATTCGCCAAAGAACCAAAGGCATGGCAGGGAGACCGCCTCTTTTCATGATATTTTGTGTACTTTCAGAAACCAGTGACGCTCATTTTATAGAGTTCACATTTTCTTTTTGCCGAGTGGTCTATAAGGGGAGGTGATCGCAACACCGAAAATCAAGTTCAAACATAGTGGTGTTCATGTTCCAGTGCAGTAACGACCAGAAGAATAAAGTAAAGTGAAATTATAAACAAGTAATAAATTGTGTAACGAACCAGTGGCAAGCAAAGGTAGCGGCAGGTAATTGTAAAGTGCAAATTGAATAGAAAAATTGTGGAGGTAGAAACCGGGCGAATAATTGTGCGGGACGTCTCGTATGGGCCAAGCAATTATTTGGACAGTCTGCCAAAGCAATTTTGTATAGGGAATTAGAGCCTAGGTAGCAGCCGGGCGAATAATTGTGCGGGACGTTTCGTATGGGCCAAGCAATTATTTGGACAGCCTGCCGAACGTAGATTGTTTGATGTCATTCCGGACGTGCTTGCATGGGCAGTTGACATTAAACGGTTATACTGGCATTGACCGAGTAGGATAGTTTTACTAGGGTGTACCGCGCCGCTATCAACCTACTGCCTACCACCTACCTAACATCACCGTAGAAGCCGTACCAGCCGAACACCACCAATCAATTCCGAAGCCGAGTTCCAGGAGCTATGAAGCTCACCTACGTCGGTTGTATAAAGAAGAGGGGAAAACTTATACACCCCGACATTATCCTTTGCTAAAAGTATTTTGTATTGTTTTAAAATCCTATCTGAATAAATTATAACGTTAATTTTAACCATTTTCCGAGTCGGCTGTTCTTTGAGAAGTTGGACAATACGCAACCCCAAGTCTTAATATCGCTTCCTTGGGGAACACCTTGGACCCGCTGAATTATACCCCAGCTGAAAATAAAAGAAGCATCACAGTAGTTACTTGCTGGTTGATGAATGAATGAAAAAAGAAAATTTGAGACTTTGAAAAATTCACGATATTACACTTTAAACGTTTAATGAATGTAACAGTTCCAACCAGGTAAAAGTAAATCTTTCTATTTCCCATACAACCGCCAAATATCATTTTTTCAGTGAAGATACTGCTGTTCTACTTTCATATTCAAAATTTTGTGCAACTTTTTTACTATACCCAACTGCACCATCATTTTTATAGACTTTTGTCGGTACATTAGCCTTTGCTGCAAAATCTTTCGCTTAAAGGACTTTGTTTACTCGTGATATGGGGTTTTCCGCTGTAACTGCTGCTTTTGGAGTTATAATTTTAACGATACCCATTATGTGGAGCGTGTTATGACCGTCTTGACGTCTAGAGTATGCTCAAAACTGACTGCATATACCAGAGCTATGTCCTTTAGAAAGCAAATATTCGCAGGTTTAGACCCGATAAATGGATTGTCGCAAGCAGATGTTTCTCAAGGCCAACCGCCCAATAGAATAAGGGACGGACGATGACTCACTCAGAATTGTATATTTTTCACGTACTTGCGTGCATGGGGCAAATAAAACTATGTTCTAATGTTTTTTTTGTTTAAACGGTTTACCCGATGATGCATACTGGCAACGTATGTGTGCATATTCGTGTTTTCTATGTTTAAAATAGCCATAATTCGAGAACAGTGCACCGTAGAAAAAAAGTGTTGAGATACTTTTTGTAGACAATTTTACGATCTACAACCATTTTTCGATAGCTTTCGCTGTTTCAGAGATATACGCAAAAAACGCAAATTTGTGACCTTTGACCTCGGATAAAAAACAACGCACATGCGGGATCGGTGGGGACTTTTGACATATCATTTGTAATGACGTATTCAAGGCCTGCGCAAAAATCCAGCTTGTTGGGAATTAATGCAAACTGGAATGTTTATTTTGACTGGACTATTAGCTCTTGGTCTAAAAGCTATGTTTCGATCACATTGCTAAGAGCAAGCAACGGAGAAATGATGGGACGAAGAAATGATAGGGAAGGGTTTGAGGAAAAGAGAGGGATATCAAAATGTAACTAACTAAATGTAAGGATGGTTTTTGTTGCGGGAAAATTTACCGTTACATTGGTGCAAAACATTTGCTTCTGTTTGTAAACTGCCTTCGTTAAATTGTCAGCAATCATCTCTTCTGTTCTGATATATTTGACCTTCATTTCTCTGGTGTTTAGCCTCTCACAGATGAAGTGATGGCCTACGTCAATGTGTTTGGTCTTCGGACTAAGCATTTGATCTCTAGCCAAATTGATTGTACTCTGAATGTCAAAATAAGTCCTTATCAGACTATGAAATTCAATTAGCTCACCAAATAGTTGTCGAATCCAAGTGATCTCTTGAGAAGCAGCTGAAAAAGCTTTTTTTTCGGCTTCTGCACTGGAAAGTCCAACGGTTGGCTGCCTTTAGCTTGCCCACGAGATCGGGCAGTTTTCAGACTTAAACACAAATCCCGTGAATGAACGCCTATCATGTTTCAAGTTTCAATTTATATTTGCTCTTTTATCTCAAAGACCTAAAAATTCTTTTAAAAGCATTCCGAATTTCCGATTAGCTTGGCCAGGTGCGTTGTTAAATTGAATTAAATTGCCAAATGAAAAAGTAATACCTGGTCTTGTACACTTCGACAAGTACACAATTGAGCCGACTGCCTCTTGACATGGCATACTTCACGCTTCAGCCGCTGAATCGAATGGTGTGCATTATGCCATACGAAATTACTTAAGATTTGTTCAACGTATTTCTTTCGATCTTGTTTAATCGCTTCTGGTTTTTATCATACGTAATTTGCATTCCAATACCACTGCTCGCACGTCCCTAATCCTCCTTACTGAAATGCTTTGCAAAGTCTGTAATTAAATGGTTATTCTATAAATCGTTATTTTAAAAAAAATCAGCAAATCGTCCACATATACAAGAACCAAGTTCATACCTACATTTTCTCAACGAAAACATATTCAGTGTATATTGTACACGCATCAGTTTTGCATCGCTTATATCCGCTGTCGATTATTTCCTTGTCTAGCGTTTTTCCATAAACGGCCAGCTTCTTTAAAGCCTTAAACCAGTGTATATATGCAGCCGTATTTATAAGATTTCGCTATTACACGCTCAAAACGCATAATAGTTACTCAGCGAATAAGAACTTATTAAGACTTTATTCAGTGAATAAGAAATCCTTATTTATAATCCTTTTCATCGCCCATTATAGTTATTCATACCTTATGTCAAAATCATAAAGAATTTCTCTAATCTAGTTTCTCCATGGTTAAAACTGACAACAAAAATACTTGATGATTTTCTGTAAGATAATGGCATAATGGCAAAAAAGCAATATTATAAAAAATATAGAATTCTGTGCGCTGCCATGCCAATGTTTGTCAATATGCAACAGCATAAACTAAAAAAGTCATCATTATAGCTTGATTCTTTCTTATATAAAATTGATTTTGCATTTTGGTGATTTTGAGCCAACTAATTGTTTACGATAATCTGATGCAAGCCGAACAATCGATCTGTGGAATCATTGTTGTGAGCAAAAATCAAATCAAAAAACTTTGGTTTCATCTGGAACATCTGCAAAATCGGTTGACGAATTGAAAATATACTGCAACCACTTATAAACAGAACGTTAAAAGATCATCGTGACGACAGAAACATTTCTGGTAGAGCCATGATTCTGTGCCTACTTTGTTGTAGGTAAGATCTCTCAACATCCATCAAACCAACGCAGAATGTTAATAGAATGCTCGAAACCAAACACCTATTTGTTTGTACCTATCATTTCTTTAGCTTTACACAAATGCAATTCTTTGGCTTTAATTTCTTGTTGTTTTGTCCAAAAAGGGAAAATCAAAAACGTTTCACAACTGGAAAACTGTAAGAAACCAATTTTAGAAAAGGAAAACACAGCATTTTTCTTTTAATTAAAAACACATTTACTACATCCAAATTATGTATAAAGTTAAGGTAATTTGAGTACATTTCCATTTTAGTTATTTTTAAAATTCTCAAAGTTGCAAATAAACCACTGAATGACAACTCAATACTCAAAATCAAATGACATTCATGCGCTAAAACACGCTTAAAACACGCATATCGGCGTTTAAGCTATTCAGCCCTTATTCACTGACGAAAAATGATTATAAATACGATTTTTGTTTTATTCAATGAATAAGCGTGTTTTAAAGTTGTTCGGAGTTTATTAAGCGATTATAAATACGGTATAGTATAAATATATAGTACTATTACTTTGCACCTTTTTTTTAAATTATATAGGGTGAAGGTGAAAATTACCTTTACAAGCACGTCGACCTGAAAGATCTTTTGTGCTGTTCCCTTAGGTTTAAAAACACGTAGTGTATAGGTTTGTTCATTCGAAGCTGAGGTCATGTAAGAACCTAAGAATCTTCGAGGAAGAGGTGTTTCTGATATCAAGGGGACAGGGGAACCCTTTATTGAATATTTTAAGCCTGGATCTAGCTTAGGCTGGGCATTCACATAAAATGTGTTCAGCTGTTTCTATGTCTTTAAGACAGAGACGACAGGTGTCATCTTGGCTGATGCCCATGTTTTTAAGATGATACTTGAGAGAGCAGTGTCCAGTGAAGAAGTCCGTAAGTACCTTTGCGTCACGTTTGCTCATGTCAAGAATTTCTTTCATACGTTTGTGGGATAAGTCAATGAATAGTTTTGGCTGACGATGGCCATTTGAGTTGTTCCAGGTGCTGATCATGTTCTGTCGTTCCCAGGTTCGTTTTTAAGGCTACTGATTGGCAGAACACCGACTTCTCAAAAAGTTAAAGAAGCAGCATGAGAAGCGCTCGTTTGAGGAAATAGAGAGGTGCCATGACAGGAACGAGATTCGGAAGTTTTACCAAAAGGTAAAAAGATCCTGCCAGGGTGGCAAACCCCGAACTCAAGCCTGTAAAGACCAGCAGGGAAACATAGTTATAGAGTCACAGTCGCTACTGAGGATCTGGAAAGATCATTTCTGTAGACTGCTTAACGGCGATGAGGACACAAATTCCGCTGTCAGGCAGATTGCCCCATTCAGCTTGGACGATGATCAAGAATGCCGTCCTCCCGACCTAGAAGAAGTTAAGCTTGCTATATGCAAACTTAAATCAAATAAGACTGCAGGTGCAGATGGTCTTGATGCCGAACTTTTCAAGGCAGCTGGAGATCAGTTGGAAAGGAGCATGCACCAGCTGATCTGCATGATATGGTCGGAAGAAAGCATGCCCGATGAATGGAACCTCAGTATCGTATGCCCGATCCTAAAGAAAGGAGACCCTCACAATTGCGCCAATTATAGAGGGATAAGCCTCCTCAACGTCGCTTATAAGGTCTTGTCTGCTGTAATATGTGAACGTCTGAAACCCCACGTCAACAACTTGATAGGTCCTTATCAATGTGGTTTTAGACCAGAGAAGTCCACAATAGACCAAATTTTCACATTACGGCAGATCTTGGAAAAACCCCGTGAGCATAATATCGATATTCACCATCTTTTTATCGATTTCAAGGCTGCGTATGACAGTATCTAAAGAGGTGAGCTGTACAGAGCCATGTCTAGTTTCGGCATCCCTGCAAAACTCGTACGACTATGCAGGATGACTTTGGAGAATTCACGCTGCTCCGTCAAGGTCGGTAAAGAACTCACCGAGACCTTTGATGTCGAAAAAGGTTTAAGGCAAGGCGATCAACTGTCATGCGATTTCTTCAATATCATACTTGAACAGATTGTAAGAAACTCAAACGTCAACACCAGAGGATCAATCTTTCAAAAGTCTGTACAATTAGTCGCCTATGCAGACGATATTGACGTAATGGGAAGAAAAAAGCGTGATGTCATAGGTGCTTTTGCGAGTATCGAAACAGAAGCGGCAAAAATGGGTTTGATGGTTAATGAGGGCAAAACGAAGTATATGTTGTCATCAAACAAGGACACAGAACATCGACGAATTGGACAAAACGTCACAATAGACAGACATATCTTCGAGGTAGTACAGGACTTCGTCTACCTAGGATCCGCTGTAGACACGGACAACAACATCAGTGCGGAGATCAAACAGAGAATAACTCTTGCCAATCGTTGCTTCTTTGGGTTAAGAAGGCAATTGAGAAACAAAACCCTCTCCAGAAAAACCAAGGTAACCTAATATAAGACCTTAGTCATCCCAGTCCTGCTTTACGGCGCGGAAGCATGGACCTTATCGAAAGCGGATGAGGAAACTCTTGGTCGTTTCGAAAGAAAAATTCTCCGAATGATCTTTGGTCCCGTATGCGAGGCAATGTGTGGAGAAGAAGATACAACAACGAGCTGTATGAGCTGTACCGCGACATGGGCATAGCCAGAAGAGTACGCATCGCGAGGCTACGATGGTTGGGCCATGTTGAGCGGATGGACCCAAACGCTCCGGCTCGTCAGGTGTTCGAAAGCAAATTGCAGGGAAATCGCGGAAGGGGAAGACCTCGTCTTAGGTGGCGCAATCAAGTGGATGAAGACCTCAACCGACTTGGAGTGCGAAACTAAAGAGAGCTCGCCCGAAATCGAAGTCGTTATCGAAGGATGTTGGTTGAGGCCCAGGTTCACCCCGAACTGTAATGCCCACCTAAGTAAGTAAGTAAGATTGGTAGACCACAGTAGGGTTCAGGGCCTTTGAATTGGAACTGAGAGCCAAGTCTAGCAAGTCGGTCAGCCTCTTCGTTACCCGGTACGCCTTCATGACCAGGCACCCATGAAAGAGTTATTTTATTGTAAGTAGCTAATTGAACTTTACATGTCAGGCAGTTCCAAACTAGTTTAGATTCGATTTTTGTCGAGGACAGAGCCTTTAGTGCTGCCTGACTGTCAGAGCGGATTAGGATACTTGATCTTCGGAGGTTTCTTCTAATGCATTCCCTAATACAGAATTCTATAGCCATTACCTCTGCCTGAAAGATAGTAGTTGTGTTACCAAGGGATGTAGATGATTTAAAGTTGGGACCGTAAATCCCTGCACCCACACCGTTGTTTGTTTTTGAACCGTCAGTATACCAGATGTATTGGAAGTTATTTGTAAGAATTACAGGGTTCTTCCATGCTGAGCGCTTTGGAAAGATTACTTCAAAGGGGTGGTGTAACATTATGCGTTTATGTATAAGGTCCGAGGAGTGGGCTGCAGGCGATTTCAGTATTGGGAGCACCTGCAGAATACTCATATGTCCCTGTAAGTTTTCCTTTCTCGAGTAGTTAGTGAGATGAAGCTTTAGTCCGCTTAGTGCAGCAGTCTTCTTTACTCTTTGATGTAGCGGAGGAAAATTTAATAAACTTTCTAGCGTTAAAGTTGGGCAGGTGCGCATTGCACCTGTGATGCCTACACAGGTTAGTCTTTGTAACTTTTGCAAAGATTTGCGGGCATAAACTTGTTCTGTTTTTTGCCACCAGATCAGCGAAGCATAGGTTATGATGGGTGTGATAATAGTGAGGTAAGTCCAGTAAATCATTTTTGGCCTAAGTCCCCACTTTTTACCAAAGAGTCTAGAACAGACCCAGAAAGCATTTGTTGCTTTTCCTATGGTTTTGTCTAGATGAGGTTTCCAATTGAGTTTATTATCCAATTTGAACACTTTTTAGGGATAGTGTTTGGAGATCGATTTTACGTCTCCTGGTGAATGGAATGATGACTGTTTTGGTGGGGTTGACCTTAAGCCCTTCTTTATTGCACCAGTCATTAACTTTGTTCAGGGCACTTTGCATACGGTTTGTGACCTGTGCTTCTTGATTGCATTGAATAGAGATGACTAGGTCATCAGCGTAGCCTTGTGTATCAAGGCCCAGCTTATTGAGGTCATCCAAGAGCTGGTCTATTACAATTGACTAGAGTAGGGGAGATAAAACACCCCCTTGGGGACAGCCTTTAACAGCATTAACTGTTATTGATGTTTGACCTAGTGTGGTGGAGATGATTCTGCCACTTAACATAGAGTCAATCCATTTAATGGTTGGTGTGTCAATTCCTTTGACAGTTGCAGCGGTTTGAATTGACAAGTACGTAGTATTGTCAAAGGTGCCAGAAATATCAAGAAAAGAGCAGAGTATGATGTCTTTCTTAGCTAACGCATTCTCAATTTTTCTGACCAGCTGATGGAGAGCTGTAACAGTGGATTTAGCAGTTTGGTAAGCGAATTGGTTAGCATTGAGAGGATCTGCTATTAAGGCCGTACTGCGAATGTGTAAATCAATCACTTTTTCCATGACCTTTAGAAAGAAGGATGTGAGACTGATTGGTCTGAAGGATTTTGGGTCTGAGTTTATCTATTGCCAGCTTTTGGTATGAATACTATCGCCTTTCTCCAAGTTTGAGGGATGTAGCTTAATTCAAAGCTGGATCTATAGATAAGTATAAGTGAGCAGATTATGGTATCAATTCCATACTACAAGAGAGCAGGAAAGATACCATCTTCCCCGGGCGCCTTGAAAGGCTGTTGGGAGGATATTGCCCATTTGATGGAGTCTTCGTTAAAAATTTTTCTAGCTGGACTTCTTGTTGTGCTATTAGGTGTAGTGTAACTCACATTTGTGGTTAGAGATTGATCAGTGGTTTGTATACAGTCAGGAAAATGAGTGGCCAAAAGTAAGCTCAGAGTTTCACTGTAACTTTGGGTAAAACTACCATCCGATTTTTTTAAGAGACCAATACCTAGGGCTTTTTGAACTCTAATTGAAGAAGGCAAGTTATCGATACTTTCACAGAAGTTTTTCCAGGTAAGTCGTTTTTGCCTTCTTATCATCGAGTTGTAAGTCGTTAGAGTTGTTCGATATTCGCTCCACGAATTGGTTCGTTTAGCTTCGTTGAACAACTTTCGAAGCTTTCTTTTTAACTTCTCCAACTCACTGTTCCACCAGGGAACATCGCGATTTGAGTTGGTCTGTCTAATGTGACAGCTGGACACGTATGCGCTTGTGATTGTGAGCTTAAGCGTGTTGCTTCCCTTTCAAGTTGATAAGGAGAGTCAATGTTTGGATAGGTTGGTTCAAATTCACAACGAAGTGTCTCTGTGTAGAGATTCCAGTCCGTGTGTCTTGGTACCCTATTGTTTTCTATATTGTTGTGATTCGGCCTTGACAGATCAAATCTGTGCCGGTGGTCCGAGAATGACATCTCTTTCGAGACATGCCAATTGAGAATGTTGTTGGCTATGGCAAAACTTGCCACTGTCATATACAACACTTCTTTCCTAGTGGAGGTGACAAAAGTAGGTTCATTTCCCTTGTTAAGAATATCTAAGTTTGAATGCATGAGAAAATCTAAAAGGGGCTCACCTCTTTTGTTGATGTCTTTGCTACCCCATATGGTGTGATGGGAGTTGGCATCACAACCAAGTAGTATTAACTTACACGATTGTGTTGGAAGGCCTTTTATTTGGCCTCTTACCACCCATGGTTCCTGGACTAGTAAGCAGTACAGATCCTGCTTGACAAATTCCCTGCTTGCCGCAGCTGAGGCAGCTTTGGCGTGCATGAGATTTATCTGCAGGAATTTTAGGGTGGTGAAGTTCATTTTGATTTTGGGGCTGAGGTAAAGCTCGCTGGTGCTTTTAATAGCCTCTGCCGAGCTTTACCTTTGGGCCTGGGGTCCCGTTTTTGAGCCATGAATTTGGCTGTGCTGCTTTTTGCAGCTGGTGTTGCATTACCGCTTTTTGGTGTTGGTTTGGCAACGGTAGTTGAGCAGGGAAGGGGGAGTTGTTGTTGTATTGCCAGTGGTATCTTTTGGTGAGGAGGGCCTCACGGCTGACTCCTTTGGTAAGGTAGTTGTGGCATTAACAACTGAGGGGGGAGGACCTAGGGTTATTGGAGCTGTCAGCCTGTTTTGTAGATCTGACGTTGGTGAAGGCTGTGGAGCACTATTACCTGTCGTCAGAGTCGTACAGGCTGTCTTGACAGGGGAGTTAGGTGGGGGTTTGGGGGCACCAGTTCTGTAAGGGGCTTTAGGATGGCGGAGTTGAACATCGCCAAACCTAAAGTCTATTATGTTTTTTTTTGGTTTTCAGTAGAGCCGCAGATTTGTGGTCCACCGAAAAGGTAAGAATAGAGACGGCACCTTTGGCTTCTCTTCTTATGACTCTCCATTCAGGAACGGGGAGACCTTCATTCTGGACTTTGATCGCAGTGAGAATCTGTTCGTTCGTGCATGTAGGGCCAACGGGGAAATGGCCTATCAGAATTTGGTTTTTGGGAATTTCTTCCTCTTCGACCGCCTTCAGTGAGGCATTATCCCAAGGCTTTACTTTTGGAATTTCGCCTTTTAGCCAATCAGCTGTGACCTTATTTTTGCAGTTGAAGACAAGCCATCCTGGTCTGAAATTAGTGTCAAAGAATTTGGGGCTGATATCCCATGTCTTTTGGCTGCAAATCAAACTAAAGATGGTGTCTTGCACTGCTGTCATTTGGTCAGTGTTAAGTAGCTTTTCCGGGAAGTCTGAGGCAAGGATACCTATTTTGTATTTCTCCAGCGCTTGCTTAAAATTTTTTTGCTCTATTTTTCGTTGATTTGGAGGCGGATTTAATGTGGAAGGCACATCAACAGACCTCTGCTTGTGAGCAATGTTGGTTTTTGCCATTTTGGCACGATTTGTGTCCCTAGGGAAGGATTCAGAGCGATTCCTTTTTTCTCCCTTTGGAACAGCCGTTCTGGCTCTTTCCCTGGCTTCGGCTTCGTTAAAGCTGCTAGCCAGAAGGAATTTAAAGCGTTCGCGAGCAGCTCCACAAAGCTTGACGCGCGCTTTTTGGGTGATTTCGATCGTTTGATCAGTGTGTGTTGAAGGGACAGCCTCGTTAAGAAGTTTCGCCTCCTCCAAAGAATCAATAGGTGGAAGGTCGTCAGTACCTGTCTCCATTGGTGTGGATGCATTTAGAGCAGCATCACTCTCTTCAGGATTTTCATTAAAAATATCTATTTTGTACCCACAAGTATTAGGGAAAGGAGGTCACCATCGGCAGAGCCCTATGCCAACGTAAAGGACTTATAATTTAAACTGGATTTGCCAAGGTATCCAGAGTTCGCAACTATCGACTAAGAACTCCTTAGCCATTCAGCCTTCGGCGTCGCTGTTCAACCACTGGCTTGAGGATTGTTTATCGACCTTTACTGGTCTAGATTCGTTATGTTCGGTTATTGCGTAAGCAAGTTGCAGTGGCACCTCGAGCAGGATGTTATTTGCTAACGCATAACGGTCTTGAAAAGGGAGAGGCTAGAGTTTCATGGAATACCAGAATTTTATTGCTCTTCACCTGTTCCTGGGTCTTATGTCCCTGGCCACCTACTACTTTGCACTTACTAGCGCCATTGCCAGACGTTGAATCACGCTACTCAAATAGCTTAAGAGCAGGAAACAAACAAGAAAAGTTATTTCTTTTGCGATTATAAATCCGAAGTAGTAGTAGGTCTTAGCGGAATAAAGAACAAGAGGGAAACCCATTACCTCTCTTGCCCCGCAACTTCCATTTGTTTACATATTAAGTGAATTTACTAACCCCACTTTGTTTTGGGATTCCAAAACTAAAACCACTTTATTTTGGGATTCCCCGAAACCAGTTTCGTAATTCAAAAATAAAGTGGTGCTTGTGAAGTCACTTCGAGGGCAGATGCCGAGGTGTGTGTGTGCTTTTCCTCTTGTTCTTGATTCCTCTAAGTAGTATGTATATGTAGAAATAGTTAAGAAAACAATAAATTGATTTATCTTTTAATAGTATATTCAAAGGAATACAGTAGGTATAATCAGGGTTCCCAGATAGAGGGGAAAAACAAACGAACTATTTGCCCAAAGGGGAAAACGAGGGACGAGCTCAAAAAAAAGTGGACAAAATTCAATGAATTATTTGACACAAAAGCTTTGTTTAAACTCAACATTTATACATATTTTTACCACGAAATATTCTTAAAATAATAACTGCCTGTTTTTTGAAGAAATACTATTGATTTCTCTTTTAATTGAATATTCAAAGAAGTATAGTAGGTCCAAACAGGGTCCCTTGGTTGAGAGGAAAAACACACGATTTTATTTGCCCAGAGGGAGAACGAGGGGCAAGGTTAAAAAGAGTGGAAAAAAATTAAATAAAATATTTGAAACAAAAATTTTATCTAAATTCAACATTCAGACATATTTTTACCACGAAATACTCCAAAAACTATTTAGATAGCTTTCCAAATAATTTTTCAGTAGACTTAAGCAACAATGACAACTTTGAGGTATTGGAGGATTTGCTCGCAGTTATTTTCAAAATGAGAAAATTCTGATTTAAATAAAATTGAAAAATAGAATTTTGGAGATAACCCCAGAAACTTTCTGATTAAATGATATTGAGGGAGAAGTTCTTAAAATTCTTAAATTCATAAGCCCAGCATCACTAAAAAACCCCTGTCGAATTATTTTTACATTGTTTTAACAGAAAGTGAATGGAATGAACTAGATCTTGAATACCTACACATCTCTTCGAGCATTTAGTTTGGAGATGAGACTGAAATGTTTCCAAAAATGAAAGTTTTTATTTCCTTTGTTTTAGCGGGGTTGGCAATGTTTAAATCAACTGGTTTAAACACTACAAAAATACAAATCACGTTTAAAACATAATTTAAAACACATAAAAATAAACATTATACTTTTTGTTAGAAGAAATTAAGAAACTCACTTTATGGTACGTTTACTTCAAAAGAGTTGGCAACTTCGATATTACTAGATGGGACTGCCCTGACTGACAAAGTGACAAGCGGTAAAGTGCCACCGGTAAATGTTCATAAAACACAGAGATTTCCCGACTTGCTTTTGTTCAAACCGAACGAAATCTTTAAATTCATGTTGTGCTCGTGTAATGTAGACACGTCCTTTTTTGTGTTTAAACAAGTGTTTTTGTTCGACGTTATTAAATGTTAACAGGGCGGAAGAAAGAACCGATTTGGAGGAATTTAAAAGAAATTCCAGTCTCTAGTTTTACCATTGAAGTTTGCGGAAAAACCCTCAGAGTGCAATGGCAGCTTTGCAGAACAAGCATTGTGGGCCTGATTGCTCGTAATAGAGCACATTTGGAAAAGTGTTCAGACTATGCATATGTACTTCACATGGACGTGAAGCATTAATTCCAAATGAAGATGATTCCAAAGGAAAAACTACAACACCCACACATAAGTTGGTTGTGTATGATTTAAAGGGCGCTTTGACAAAGAACAATCGAGATGTAGTATTTGCCCTCTTTGACTCTTTCATGAAGTCCCAGAAACTTAAAAACAATTTGTCAACAGAAACTGTAAAAGGTTACCGCAAAGAAGGGAATTCCAATTGGCTAAAAACCCGGTGCAATGAAAGGGGAACAGCAACACCAGAAGTTTTTTAAATGGGATTAGAATATTTATCAACTGCAATTAAAAAACCATAACAAGCAAGTCATGCAACAGCAATGCTTCAACAATTTATTGCTGAAGCAGATCACAAATTTAACGTCATAGACGAAAAATAAAAGTTTCGAATATCGTAACATAATCATTTATTACAGTTTTGTAATATTGTGTTTATTGCGTTTAAGTATGTACATAGGTTCGACGATAGGACAAACGGAATTGAAAGAATCAAATTCATTACAGCAGGTTCTTGTTTTTGATTTAGTTTGTCACTTGTCAGTGGCATACTGGCCTGGGAAGCTTCCTTATTGCTTAAACAAAAACAAAAGAGGTAAAAAGAGGTACACTATATTGTTTCTGAAATAATTTAATAAGAAATACTTACAAGAAACAAAACAAATCAAAATTTTGCAGTATCTTGCAAATGTCAAAAAAGTGTCTTCTTGTTTTTTTTTTTATAAATTGAAGTCTGGAATCTCACCACTACTCCATTTTAAATCAAGAAATAGGTCACCATTTTGAATTCGTGTTGAAAAATTTTTTGCGGGTGTTTCAGGCAAAGGGGTTACGAGTTGGCACTCTGTATTATCTACTCTGTGATTTGAACGTAGCTTAACTTTTTATTTGTAAAGTTTATGTGTGGTTAGTAGGAAAAGGTGCACTCTGGACCGATCCGTTAAACGTTAGAATATTTGAAAATTTGAAAAAAGGTAGATGTATGAGGAATAGAAAGTGTGAATAAATAAATGATTTTATTAGTGAGTGATAAAACCCAATGTAATGTTGTTTATGGTTGTTTGTAAGGGATCGACACGGGACACCATGTCGTGAAGTCGAGTATTAAAATCTACAGATAAATGAAAAGAGGATTGTGAAAATAAAGTGTTAAGGAAATGTTTTGTTTGTTAGAAAATTGGGTAAAGGTAAAGGTAAAGGTGTAAAGAGTGAAGTTAAAGGTAAAGGAATGTTGGATTGTTTGTAAATAAAAAAAGTGTAGATTGTGAGAACGAATGAAAGTGGTTTTTAGAAAATTCCAATCTACAAGCAAATTTATGACTGCAAAGGATCGAAGGGGGTCACTGTGTCGTCGTTTGATAGGTATTCTATATAGATGTCCCTAAATAGCCAAGTACTAATATTTACGAATATAAATCAACAGAGGATTCTGAAAATAATCTGTTAAGGAAATGTTATATTTGCTTGAAAATTGGAAAAGGTGGAAAGATTCAAGTGCAAAGGATCGATGCGGGTCAGCGTGTCGTCGTTTGATAATTGTATTGATGTACCTAAATAATCAATGTGAATCGGTTCATGTAAAATAAAGAAAATGCTGTCAATTAGATTTTTGGAATTTATTTCTTTAATTTTATTCAATACATTTTATAGGATTTCGTTTTTATTTATCCACGAGTTATGTTCTGTTGGAAATCCCAACCACTTAACAAAAACTTTATTGCCTCTTGTCTGTAGAATTTTTTCCACCAGAAATACGTTTTTACTTTTTGACTTCATTAATTCTTCATTATAGAAACCGCCTTGTACGGGTTTTCCTTCAAAGTCTTCAAGAAGATATGTTATAGGGTTAGTTTCTTGGATTTTTCTTATTTTAAAGATCTCAGTTGTCCAGTTGGGGGTGTATCCTTTTTCAAATACATGTTTATGTTTGCTGATTCTTACTTTATCACCGACCTTAAATTTTTGTTTAATTATTTCTCTTTTCTTGGTTTTGAAAAGTGGTAATATAGATTTTGAATTTTCCTTCGTTACATCTACAGGATAACATTTAATGGTTCTGTGAAAAGAATGATTGTAATCATGGAGTAATTTCTTATAAATATTTATCCATTTATAGCTGCCATTGAAACTAAATTCTTTCCACATTTTTTCTTTTAAGGTTCTATTAAATCTTTCAACAATAGAAGCCTTTGATGAACTAAAAGTAGAGTAATGGTTAATTTTATACTTTCTCATTAAGCTATTGAATGTTTTGTTGTAAAATTCTTTCCCATCGTCCGTTTGCAAATTTTCGGGAGTTCTAGAAGAATCAATAAATATTTGTTCCATCCCTTTTGCAATAGTTATTCCTTTTATGTTTTTCATTGGGATGGCCCATGCGAATTTCGAAAAAGTATCGATGACTGTCATTAAATATTTAAACTCTTTGTTTTGAGAACTATAAGGAATCATTTCAACAAGATCAGCCTGCCATAAATCATCATAACCTTTAATGATAACATGACGACGTTTGAAATTTCTACGTGCTGGCTTATGCAACTCTTCCACAACCTGCCGTTTACTCATATTTGTAAGGAGTGAATACAACAAAACAAAAAAGAAGTCTTTTATAGCTATATAAAATATAATATTTTTTATTTACTTTATTCCAATTTTTATAAAATAACATTAATTTCTTAATTCTTACTAAACGATTTTCAATCATATAGCAAGCACATGTATCGGGTCCTAGTTGACATTGATTTGATGACCAACAGCAATTGGAGTAATGGTGACCATGAATTGAGTCAACATAAAATCTGTTTTCGAATCTTTTAAGAAAAGATATAGAACTTTTAAACTCTTCATGGTGTTCATCTAATATTTCTCCATGATTTTTTAAAAAATCACAAATATCTTTTATTATTTTTTCCGAGTCCATTTTTAAGGTTCCTTGTTGTCTAAGTTCTGAATACTAACTAACAAATTTTATTATATTTTATGAAAATTGAACTTTTCTTTAGTCTCTTTCATATATGTAATATATATATATATATATATATATTAGGGTGGTCCTTATTTTGTTTTTTTCCTAATTTTTTTCCACGATAGTCCTAAATCGGTTCTAAATATATTAAAAAAAAATCATGCCAAGTTATAGCCCTTTATTTCAATTTTAACCCGACCCCCCCCCGACAATCAAAGTTTTATATGGAAATAACATGGGAAAAGTTCTGTTGATTGTTTGAAATTTTTTTCATTATGAAATAATGAACAGATCATGTCAAGTAATAATGTTTCTTATAGAAAATTTAACGCTCTACAAAAAAGGTCTTTAATGATTTTTTGCTAACTCTAACGGTTTCTGAGTTATTTAAGGTCATAATTGACTTAAGCTTCAACTATAACCTTAAATAACTCAGAAACCGTTAGAGTTATCAAAAAATCATTAAAGACCTTTTTTGTAGAGCGTTGAATTTTCTATAAGAAGCATTATTACTTGACATGATTTGTTCATTATTTCACAATGAAAAAAATTTCAAACAATCAACAGAACTTTTCCCATGTTATTTCCATATAAAACTTTGATTGTCGGGGGGGTCGGGTTAAAATTGAAATAAAAGGCTATAACTTGGCATGATTTTTTTTTAATATATTTAGAACCGATTTAGGACTATCGTGGAAAAAAAATAGGAAAAAAACAAAATAAGGACCACATATGTACATGTACAAAGATTTACAAATGCAACAATATTTCTTACTTATGGAACATAGGGTGTAATGGGAATACTACTTTCATAACATGATCAACTTTTGTTCCTATTTTATCATCAATATACTTTTCTTCTGCAGCATCTTTAAGGTTTTGGGAAATCGGAAATGATTTCATGTTTTCATGGACCATAGATGTTATTGTTTCCTTTATAGAGGAGTCTATGTGATTTTTAAGTACTCGAATTTCCTCACTAAAAGTTGACAAAACTTCCAGCAATGAAGAGTTTACGTGGTTTTTAATACTTGTTTCCGTAAAACTTATTTGATCATCAACATATCCTTTGCAGACGGCCTGGTGTGGAAATCTCGGTTTTTTTCCTATGTTGTTTAAATATCTATGCCCCATATCAAAATCACCCGATGGTAGGATTTTAAATCCGATTTTTTGAGGTTCTACATTGTCTAAGGTTTTTTGAAAAAGTTTGGAACTCCTACCGAACTTGTCAACGTTCATCTTGTATATGCAAGGATTATGGTTTTGATTAATCTTAATATATGATATTTGATTCTTTTAGTTCTTCAATTATAGAATTGATTGATTTCATTCTGATGGTTATTGTTGCCAGCATTTTTTGATGCTGTTAAAAGTCTAAGTCTATTAACAATTTCATTAGGATCATTCCAGAACACATATTCCATATTTTTGTTTGTGTATGTCATTTCAGTAGTATCAGTATAAGATGCCCCTGTTTTTTCGCTTTCAGCTTTAAGTCCGACAGCAAGTTTTTTAATTATTTGAGTATATTTTGCACCTCTGTTACCCTTGATTCGTGAAGAACTGTCATGATTTATTCTATGTGCGCTGGTTTTTTGTAAAATTTTTCGATATTCTTCTAAGTCATTGGCACCATATTTCTGCTTACGTGGATTTTTCTTTAACATCAACTCAATGAGACCAGGAGTTCGGCTAAAAGTCTCACCATCAATTATAATATCATTTTCATTCATTTCAAAGTTACATTTGCCTATTTTAATAGTTTGAGTGTTCACATCAAAATATGGACCATAATTTGTATCGCGATTCGATTCTGATAATATTTTTTGGGTGAAAGAAGATGATTTGTCAGGCCTGTCCATACTTTTTGTTAAAAAAGAAATCCTGTTAGAACCTGTTATATTCTTTGGGGTACTGAAAATAAGAGAATCGTCTATGCTTTCCAATTCCTGTGTTAGTGAACTTGTTTGTTCATGATCTGTTCCGTTCTTTTCATCAAACGATTTGAATAGAAATTTACGATTTTTTAGTGTCTCTTGCTGAAAATTGTCTTTCCTTTCTTTCTCAATCAATTTTTTTAACGGCTCAACAATAGGTTTGAATGTGTTTTCCAATTGAGTTTCTCTCATATTTTGGCCAGTTTTAAGTTGTAAATATTTATTTCTAAGCACATTTTTAGTTTTCACTAGATCTTGTACCACGTTTTCATCCATTTCTATGATTTATGAAAAAGAAATTATTTGCCTTTAACCAGCTAGCTGTCTCTAACAATGATATTGTCAGAATGTTTGGATCTTAAATGGTAAATGCGTATTTATAGCAATGCAGTTTTATTGAAACTGTTTTTGTAGCGACCTTTTAAAATACTGCTCTCTTTGTCTATAACCAGGAATCCAAAATTATCAGTCCAACAGTGAGAACACAACTCTTTTAATTGATTAAATGTCATATCTGAATTAATATGATCTTTGTAAACATGCTTCAAATTCAACTCATCTTGTTTGAAAAGAATGATAAAGTTAGCATTATCTCTGATCAAATGTTTTGGTATATGAGTATAGGACTGACATAAGTAAAAGCTGTCAACCCCGTTATGTCGTCCCATGCAAAAATAGTCTCTTATATTGTTTTGCTTCTGACATGCAACATCATCGAATATGAAAACTGAGTTATTTTTAGCTTCTGATGGTGTCATTATTTCACAATTGTTTGAAAATTCATTGTATTCCATTCCTCTGATTGATGTTATCAGTTTTTTAAGATATTGATATTTTGGCTGATGCAAAGATTTAGAATAAATATAAATATTTTCAAACTTCAATCCATTAGGGTCAAGAAGAATGCTAAGCATCACATTTGTCTTCCCGCAATTTGAAGGTCCTACGATAATTCCTCGAATACTGTTTGGAAACAAAGATCCATGTTTCTTTTTAATTTTTACATTGGAATCAAAATTTTTTATTTTTATAATTTCTTGCTGCTTAACGAAGCGCATAATGATGACTAACAACTTCTGAAATAAAACATCTCGTTTTAATATATTTCTATGTTTCAACCCTCGCCTAAGAAGGTGTATTAATTATAATATGACTAGCTGTGCCCGCGACTTCGTCCGCGTGGAATATCTAGTGACTTTCGGCAGCATTCTTAATTTTTTAAGCTACTTATTTTGCAAATAAGACACATTCATACGTTTTAGTAAACCATTGTTATATTATTTTATTTAAGTATATGTTTGCACACGACGTTCTTATTTTTTCCATCTTTTGCGAAATAAGAAGGTTTTGTAGGATTGATACACGTGATTCTGCCGCATAAAGTTGCCATGGGATTTTTTTCTAAGCGAATAATGAGCAATCAGTGGGAATTAAAGGAAAACGGGGAATCAAAACGTTTTGGATTTGTAATATTAGTAAGGATGTCCATCTTCATGTTCTAGACTATCTCTGTACCAAAATTCATATATATCGGTTCAATAGCTTGGGTTACCGCCCATATAAACAAAGAAAAACAGACAGACAGAGCTAATTTTGGATTTATAATGTTACTAAAGTCTTCCATTCCCGTGGGAATATGGGGGTCGTGATTTAAATTTTATATTACTCGGGAATAGTGTAGTATTCTAAAGGTGGACATTTTTTGAAATGTGTGCTGTATTTTCCAAGTTCCCGTTTCCATGGGAATACAGGGATAAAACATATTGCATAACATATATGTCCATCCTCATGTTCTAGACTGTCTCTGTACCAAAATTCATAGTTCAATAGTTTGGGCGGTTAATGGTACCAAAGAGAAAAAGACAGACAGATTTAACTTCGTACTTATAGTATTAGTAAAAACACCCTATCCCGTAGAAACATGGTGACCGTTCCCTGAAGGAATGTGGGGATGAGTTAAAGTTTATGTTATTTGGGGATTATGGAGCATTCCAACGGTGGAAGATTTTTTGAAATCGGTGCTGTAGTGTCAAAGTTCCCGTATACGTTCTTGCTCCCGTGGGAATATAGGGAAAAAATATATAGCTTATGTCTTTCCTCAGGTTCTGAACAATCTTTGTAAAAAATTTCATTTAAATCGGTTTATTAGTTTGGGCGGGAGATTGTAACATAGAACGACGGACAGACAGAGCTACTTCCACACTTATTATATAAGTAAGGACTCCCTTTCCCGTAGGAATATGTGGATGAATTAAAGTTTATGTTACTCAGGTATAGTGTAGCATTCTAACGGTGGAAAAATTTTTGAAATCGGTGTTGTAGTTTCTAAGTTCCCGTATACATTCCCGTTCCCGTGGGAATATAGGGATAAAATATAAAGCCTATGTCCTTCCTCAGGTTCTGAACAATCTTTGTACAAAAATTTATTCTAATCAGTTTATTAGTTTGAGCGGGAGATGGTAACATAGAATGGTGAACAAACAGAGCTACTTTTGCACTTATAATAATAGTGTGGACCGGTTCCCGTGGGAACATTCGAATGAAATACAGCCTATGTCCGTCTTTAAATTCAGAACAATCTTTGTACAAAATTTCATTTAAATCGGTTTGTTAGTTTGGGCGGGAGATTGTAACATAGAACGAAGGAAAGATAGAGCTTCTTTCACACTTATTATATTAGTAAGGACTCCCGTTCCCGTAGGAATATGTGGATGAATTAAAGTTTATGTCACTCTGAGATAGTGAAGCATTCTATCGGTGGAAAATTTTTTGAAATCGGTGTTGTAGTTTCTAAGGTCCCGTATACGTTTCCGTTCCCATGGGAATATAGGGATAAAATGTCCAGCCTATGTCCTTCTTCAGGTTCTAGACTATCTCTGTACAAAATTTCATTTAAATCAGTTCTGTAGTTTGGGCAGGAGACGGTAACATAGAAATCCGGACAGACAGAGTGACTTTCACATTTATAATATTAGTTAGGATCTAGTTAAGAGCATTAAACATTTTTTTGAAACTTCTAGCCTTAAAAATTGGCGGTATTTCCAAAAAAAAAACATTCATTTCCTATTTCAACACCTTGTAGCCCTGTTAAGAATACTTTTGAGACCGTAGTTTTTGAATTCCCATTTCCATTCCCGTGGGAATATAAGGATAAATATACAGCCTTTATCCTTCGGCATGTTCTAGACCATATCTGTAGCTAATTTAATAAAATCTGTTTAGCAGTTTAAATGTTACTCCGGGATTATGAAGCATTCCAACGGTGGAAGAATTTTTGAAATCGGTGCTGTAATGTCAAAGATCCCGTATACGTTCCTGATGCTCCCGTGGGAATATTGGGAAAAAATATATAGCCTATGTCCTTCCTCAGGTTCTGAACAATCTTTATTAGTTTGGGCGGGAGATGGTAACATAGAAAGGTGAACAGACAGAGCTACTTTTGCATTTATAATAATAGTGAGGACCGGTTCCCGAGGGAATATTCGAATGAAATAAAACCTATGTCCGTCCTTAAGTTCAGTCCAATCTTTGTACAAAATTTCATTTAAATCGGTTCATTAGTTTGGGCGGGAGACGGTAACATAGAACGACGGACATACAGAGCTTCTTTCACACTTATTATATTAGTAAGGACTCCCGTTCCCGTAAGAATATAAGGATGAATTAAAGTTTATGTTACTTTGGGATAGTAAAGCATTCTATCGGTGGAAAATTTTTTGAAATCAGTGTTGTAGTTTCTAAATTCCCGTATACGTTCCCGTTCCCGTGGGAATTTAGGGATAAAATATATAGCCTATTTCCTTCCTCAGGTTCTAAGCAATCTTTGTACAAAATTTCATTTAAATCGGTTTATTAGTTTGGGCGGGAGATGGTAACATAGAACGACGGACAGACAGAGCTTCTTTCACACTTATTATATAAGTAAGGACTCCCGTTCCCGTAGGAATATGTGGATGAATTAAAGTTTATGTTACTCAGGAATAGTGTAGCATTCTAACGGTGGAAAAATTTTTGAAATCGGTGTTGTAGTTTCTAAGTTCCCGTATACGATTTCGTTCCCGTGGAAATATAGGGATAAAATATATAGCCTATGTCCTTCCTAAGGTTCTGAGCAATCTTTGTACAAAATTTCATTTAAATCGGTTTATTAGTTTGGGCGGGAGATGGTAACATAGAAAGGTGACCAGACAGAGCTACTTTTGCATTTATAATAATAGTGAGGACCGGTTCCCGAGGGAATATTCGAATGAAATACAGCCTATGTCCGTCCTTAAGTTCAGTCCAATCTTTTTACAAAATTTCATTTAAATCGGTTTATTAGTTTGGGCGGGAGATGGTAACATAGAACGACGGACATACAGAGCTTCATTCACACTTATTATATTAGTAAGGACTCCCGTTCCCGTAGGAATATAAGGATGAATTAAAGTTTATGTTACTTTGGGATAGTAAAGCATTCTATCGGTGGAAAAATGTTTGAAATCGGTGTTGTAGTTTCTAAATTCCCGTATTTGTTCCCGTTCCCGTGGGAATTTAGGGATAAAATATATAGCCTATGTCCTTCCTCTGGTTCTAGACTATCTCTGTACAAAATTTCATATCAATCAGTTTGGTAGTTTGGGCGGGAGATGGTTACATAGAAAGCCGGACAGACAGAGGGACTTTCACATTTATAATATTAGTTAGGATTGAGCACAACACTAAAAAAAACCAGTATCATAAAAAAAGAAAATCATTTGGAGGAGAAGGGTTTTTAAATAAGGCTATTGAAAAACTACCGTTCGAACTACATATTCCCTCCTATAATTATTGTGGTCCAGGAACGAAATTGGAAGAAAGATTACGTAGAGGAGATAAGGGAATTAATCAATTGGATGAGGCTTGTCGACTGCATGATATTGCATATTCTAAAAGTAGCTCTCTCCCAGATCGACACGTTGCCGACAAAGCTCTAACAGAACAGGCTTGGAAAAGATTCAAAGCAAGTGACTCTTCAGTTTCTGAAAAATTAAGTGGACTTTTAGTCACCAACATGATGAAAGCAAAGACAAAATTTGGTATGGGGAATAAAATGGCCCGATCTGTCAATAGAAAAACTATCAAAAATAAACCCAAAAAGACTTGCAAAATCAGTATTTTTAAAAAGGTTATAAGTGAGGCAAGAAATGCTATTAAAAATAATGTCAATTGTTGTGGTACAACCTCTATAGCAAATATTGCTGTTAAGGCTGCAAAAAATGCCTTAAGAAATAAGAAAAAACAGGACATTACCACACCGAGAATAATTCCACTTCCCAAGAGTGGTGGTTTTCTCCCACTTCTAGCTCCTATTCTCGCTGGTCTATCAGCTGTGGGTTCTTTGACGGGTGGAACAGCTGGCGTAGTAAAAGCCATCAATGATGTACGAGCTGCTAAAAGACAATTCGAAGAAAACAAACGTCATAATCAGGCTATGGAATCAGTAGCTATTCAAGGAAATGGATTATTCTTACGACCATATAAAAATGGTCTTGGCCTTTTTCTTAAAACTCCAAATGCAAAAAACTAATTGACCTGCTACCTAACCATCCTTTAAGTAATTTGGAAATTGAACACTTTGGAAATAACCACTTAAAGAATTTTAGAGGAGTTTTCATGCGAGACTCATTACCAAGGATATCATTCGATAAGGAATGTGGTGTTTTAAATTTGGATGATGAAGCTGGGATGGGTACTCATTGGGTAGCATATATTATAAACAAAAAAAATAATGTTGTCAAGTATTTTGATAGTTTTGGAAATTTGAGACCACCAACTGAACTTATAAGCTATCTTGGTAGTAACATAAATTATAATTATATCCGAGAACAAGACTTTGATACATTTATATGTGGTCACTTATGTTTAAAATTTTTACTAGAACAATGTAATATTATTTTTTAAAAACTTAAATGAGAATTCAATAAAATGACGTAGAAAAATCAAAACCTCATCATTTGTCTTTTAATCGAGATGTCGTTAACACTTACTTTGAGTGGAAATGAATCAACTCTGACTGCTGAGTATTTCCCACCAATTGTACTGAAGTCTAATTATTATGTATGTGGGCTTATAGATTTTCAAACATATAACTCTATACCAAATGTAGATGAGTTTAATAACTTGTTACATGTGGGTGATAACGTTATAACGTTTCCAATAGGTTCCTATGAGATAGAAGATATTAATAATTTAATACAAACAAAAATTATTGAAATTAATAAAAACAAGAAAAGTGGAGCCAAAAAGAGTGAAATTAAAATCAAGGCAAATAACAATACTTTGAAATGTGAACTAATTAGCTCAGAAGACATTGACTTCTCTAAACTAAATTCTATCGGAGCTATTCTGGGATTTAGCAAGAAACTTCTAGAGGCAAATTTATATCATGAATCAGATCTTTATGTTGATATTAACAGAGTAAATGCTATCCGCATTGAATGCAATATCATAGAAGGAACGTATATTAATAATCAATCAGCTCACATCTTTCATGAGTAGGAATAGGTGCACTTGGGACCGATCCGTTAAACGTTAGAATATTTGAAAATTTGAAAAAAGGTAAATGTAGGAGGAATAGAAAGTGTGAATAAATAAATAAATGTAATGTTGTTTATGGTTGTTTGTAAGGGATCGACACGGGACACCATGTCGTGAAGTCGAGTATTAAAATCTACAGATAAATGAAAAGAGGATTGTGAAAATAAAGTGTTAAGGAAATGTTTTGTTTGTTAGAAAATTGGGTAAAGGTAAAGGTAAAGGTGTAAAGAGTGAAGTTAAAGGTAAAGGAATGTTGGATTGTTTGTAAATAAAAAAGGTGTAGATTGTGAGAACGAATGAAAGTGGTTTTTAGAAAATTCCAATCTACAAGCAAATTTATTTGTTATAAGTCAAAGGAAACACCTTATAGTCTTGTTAAATTAATTTATTTTAATGACGCGTTTCGACTATACAGTCATCTTCGGATCACAATCGACTAATGCATAACATAAATTTAATATTCTTCTCTATGACAGTTTTAATAAATAAACAACTATAAACAACTGAAAAAAGCTCTTTTTAACATACATACATATGTACATACTACAGAAAAAAGGTAAACACAAAATTAGAGAGAGACATTCAAGTTAAAATTTTAAGTAACGTTGAATCAGCGAATCCCTTGTTGTCATTAAGCGCTACGTTATGTAGTTTGTTTATGAAAATTGATTCCCAAACATTTAATTGCCTAAACCCTTGGACCTCTTTTAGCAACGATATGTTATCAGTCATCACTCCGTGTTGTTTTTGGTTTCTTCTCCCTCTACCCAATGCACTGTTTTCCTGGAGAACGTGTTTCGCGAAAGCTGTTTTTTCCGTTTTTTTTATGATGTCTAACTGATGGTCTCGAAATCTTTTTTGGAGAGAACGAGAGGTTTGGCCAATGTAAACAGCATTACACCCGCTACAGTCTAGCTTATAGATTCCTGATTTGTCAAGTGGATCTGTTTTGTGTTTTGTGCTTGTGAATGAGCTTTTAAGCGTTTGGCTAGACTTGTATGCTAGTTTTATTTTGTAGTGACTTAAAACATTGGAGATTTTGTTGGTTAGAGCGGGATAATAAGTCATTTTTGTCCATTTTTCTGTTGAAAGCTCCGACGTCTGTTTTTCTCTTTGTAAAGTAATGTTTTGATTTGTAAATTGTTGTTGTAATTTCTTTTTTGTTGTGTTATGTATTATTTGTTCATTTAAACCATTTAGTTTTGCACAATCTAAAATATAATTTAACTCCGTTGTAAAATCTTCTTCCGTCAACGGCGTACTGATCATCCTGTGTATCATTGAATTCATGGCCGCATATTTATGTGAAAAACAATGAAAAGAATCATTTGTTATGTACCTTTTAGTTTGTGTAGGCTTTCTGTATATGTTGTATTTGATTGTATTATTAGAAGAACGTAATAATAAAAGATCAAGGAATGGAAGTTGTCTGTTTGTTTCAATTTCTACGGTGAAATTAATAGAATTGTATTGTGAGTTTATAAGATTTAAAGTTTTTTGATATTTTTCTGGTGTGGAGATAGCAAAAACGTCGTCCACATATCGCAACCAGATTCGAGGAAAATCGTTATGACTTTTGATTTTTTCTTCAAAATGCCAAAGAAAGAGGTCAGCAATAAAAGGGGAAAGATTATTACCCATCGCTGTTCCCTCATTTTGCTTATAAAATTTTCCGTCAAAAATGAATATGTTTTGATTCATGCAGATCTTAGTCATTTCAACTAGCATATCAACTTTTAACGGTGTGATGTTTTTATTACTGAGCCAATCTCTTAGGATAACAAGTGTTTCCGGAATAGGGACACTGGGAAATAACGCTGTAACATCAAAAGAGACTAAAATCTCGTTGTCATCTAGGCATAAATCATTTGTACGTTTTATCAACTCATCTCTGTTGTTGACTCTAAAACCTTCTATGTGTCCAAGTTTACTCAATTCATTGTGAATCCATCGTGATAGTTTTTGAGTGGGTGCATTATGAGTGGGTGCATTAATGTTAGACACAATTGGCCTCATCTTATCTCCTGGCTTATGAATTTTCGGCAACCCGTACAGCTTGGGAACTTGTGGATTAGAGTTCTTAAGATTTCTTCTCCAAAACTTATCAGAAAAATAACCTTCATACTTTTTAAGACATTCATCAACCTCGGCTATCATTTTGGGGAGTGGATTTTAACCAACAAAATCTCCAATGTTTTAAGTCACTACAAAATAAAACTAGCATACAAGTCTAGCCAAACGCTTAAAAGCTCATTCACAAGCACAAAACACAAAACAGATCCACTTGACAAATCAGGAATCTATAAGCTAGACTGTAGCGGGTGTAATGCTGTTTACATTGGCCAAACCTCTCGTTCTCTCCAAAAAAGATTTCGAGACCATCAGTTAGACATCATAAAAAAAACGGAAAAAACAGCTTTCGCGAAACACGTTCTCCAGGAAAACAGTGCATTGGGTAGAGGGAGAAGAAACCAAAAACAACACGGAGTGATGACTGATAACATATCGTTGCTAAAAGAGGTCCAAGGGTTTAGGCAATTAAATGTTTGGGAATCAATTTTCATAAACAAACTACATAACGTAGCGCTTAATGACAACAAGGGATTCGCTGATTCAACGTTACTTAAAATTTTAACTTGAATGTCTCTCTCTAATTTTGTGTTTACCTTTTTTCTGTAGTATGTACATATGTATGTATGTTAAAAAGAGCTTTTTTCACTTGTTTATAGTTGTTTATTTATTAAAACTGTCATAGAGAAGAATATTAAATTTATGTTATGCATTAGTCGATTGTGATCCGAAGATGACTGTATAGTCGAAACGCGTCATTAAAATAAATTAATTTAACAAGACTATAAGGTGTTTCCTTTGACTTATAACAATTGAATTGGAGTCTTGTTGGCTGAACTTCTTTAACTTATTAAGCAAATTTATGACTGCAAAGGATCGAAGCGGGTCACTGTGTCGTCGTTTGATAGGTATTCTATATAGATGTCCCTAAATAGCCAAGTACTAATATTTACGAATATAAATCAACAGAGGATTCTGAAAATAATCTGTTAAGGAAATGTTATATTTGCTTGAAAATTGGAGAGTGAAGTTAAAGGTAAAGGAATGTTGGATTGTTTGTAAATAAAAAAAAAGTGTAGATTGTGAGAACGAATGAATGTGGTTTTTAGAAAATTCCAATCTACAAGCAATTTTATGACTGCAAAGGATCGATGCAGGACGCCCGCCGTGTCGTCGTTTGATAGGTGATCTATAGATATTACTAAATAGTCAAGTACTAATATATACGTTTAAATCAACAAAGGATTCTGATTGTTGTTGTTGTTGTTGTTGTTCCTGTTCCTGTTGTTGTTGTTGTTGTTGTTGTTGTTGTTGTTGTTGTTGTTGTTGTTGTTGTTGTTGTTGTTGTTGTTGTTGTTGTTGTTGTTGTTGTTGTTGTTGTTGTTGTTGTTGTTGTTGTTGTTGTTGTTGTTGTTGTTGTTGTTGTTGTTGTTGTTGTTGTTGTTGTTGTTGTTGTTGTTGTTGTTGTTGTTGTTGTTGTTGTTGTTGTTGTTGTTGTTGTTGTTGTTGTTGTTGTTGTTGTTGTTGTTGTTGTTGTTGTTGTTGTTGTTGTTGTTGTTGTTGTTGTTGTTGTTGTTGTTGTTGTTGTTGTTGTTGTTGTTGTTGTTGTTGTTGTTGTTGTTGTTGTTGTTGTTGTTGTTGTTGTTGTTGTTGTTGTTGTTGTTGTTGTTGTTGTTGTTGTTGTTGTTGTTGTTGTTGTTGTTGTTGTTGTTGTTGTTGTTGTTGTTGTTGTTGTTGTTGTTGTTGTTGTTGTTGTTGTTGTTGTTGTTGTTGTTGTTGTTGTTGTTGTTGTTGTTGTTGTTGTTGTTGTTGTTGTTGTTGTTGTTGTTGTTGTTGTTGTTGTTGTTGTTGTTGTTGTTGTTGTTGTTGTTGTTGTTGTTGTTGTTGTTGTTGTTGTTGTTGTTGTTGTTGTTGTTGTTGTTGTTGTTGTTGTTGTTGTTGTTGTTGTTGTTGTTGTTGTTGTTGTTGTTGTTGTTGTTGTTGTTGTTGTTGTTGTTGTTGTTGTTGTTGTTGTTGTTGTTGTTGTTGTTGTTGTTGTTGTTGTTGTTGTTGTTGTTGTTGTTGTTGTTGTTGTTGTTGTTGTTGTTGTTGTTGTTGTTGTTGTTGTTGTTGTTGTTGTTGTTGTTGTTGTTGTTGTTGTTGTTGTTGTTGTTGTTGTTGTTGTTGTTGTTGTTGTTGTTGTTGTTGTTGTTGTTGTTGTTGTTGTTGTTGTTGTTGTTGTTGTTGTTGTTGTTGTTGTTGTTGTTGTTGTTGTTGTTGTTGTTGTTGTTGTTGTTGTTGTTGTTGTTGTTGTTGTTGTTGTTGTTGTTGTTGTTGTTGTTGTTGTTGTTGTTGTTGTTGTTGTTGTTGTTGTTGTTGTTGTTGTTGTTGTTGTTGTTGTTGTTGTTGTTGTTGTTGTTGTTGTTGTTGTTGTTGTTGTTGTTGTTGTTGTTGTTGTTGTTGTTGTTGTTGTTGTTGTTGTTGTTGTTGTTGTTGTTGTTGTTGTTGTTGTTGTTGTTGTTGTTGTTGTTGTTGTTGTTGTTGTTGTTGTTGTTGTTGTTGTTGTTGTTGTTGTTGTTGTTGTTGTTGTTGTTGTTGTTGTTGTTGTTGTTGTTGTTGTTGTTGTTGTTGTTGTTGTTGTTGTTGTTGTTGTTGTTGTTGTTGTTGTTGTTGTTGTTGTTGTTGTTGTTGTTGTTGTTGTTGTTGTTGTTGTTGTTGTTGTTGTTGTTGTTGTTGTTGTTGTTGTTGTTGTTGTTGTTGTTGTTGTTGTTGTTGTTGTTGTTGTTGTTGTTGTTGTTGTTGTTGTTGTTGTTGTTGTTGTTGTTGTTGTTGTTGTTGTTGTTGTTGTTGTTGTTGTTGTTGTTGTTGTTGTTGTTGTTGTTGTTGTTGTTGTTGTTGTTGTTGTTGTTGTTGTTGTTGTTGTTGTTGTTGTTGTTGTTGTTGTTGTTGTTGTTGTTGTTGTTGTTGTTGTTGTTGTTGTTGTTGTTGTTGTTGTTGTTGTTGTTGTTGTTGTTGTTGTTGTTGTTGTTGTTGTTGTTGTTGTTGTTGTTGTTGTTGTTGTTGTTGTTGTTGTTGTTGTTGTTGTTGTTGTTGTTGTTGTTGTTGTTGTTGTTGTTGTTGTTGTTGTTGTTGTTGTTGTTGTTGTTGTTGTTGTTGTTGTTGTTGTTGTTGTTGTTGTTGTTGTTGTTGTTGTTGTTGTTGTTGTTGTTGTTGTTGTTGTTGTTGTTGTTGTTGTTGTTGTTGTTGTTGTTGTTGTTGTTGTTGTTGTTGTTGTTGTTGTTGTTGTTGTTGTTGTTGTTGTTGTTGTTGTTGTTGTTGTTGTTGTTGTTGTTGTTGTTGTTGTTGTTGTTGTTGTTGTTGTTGTTGTTGTTGTTGTTGTTGTTGTTGTTGTTGTTGTTGTTGTTGTTGTTGTTGTTGTTGTTGTTGTTGTTGTTGTTGTTGTTGTTGTTGTTGTTGTTGTTGTTGTTGTTGTTGTTGTTGTTGTTGTTGTTGTTGTTGTTGTTGTTGTTGTTGTTGTTGTTGTTGTTGTTGTTGTTGTTGTTGTTGTTGTTGTTGTTGTTGTTGTTGTTGTTGTTGTTGTTGTTGTTGTTGTTGTTGTTGTTGTTGTTGTTGTTGTTGTTGTTGTTGTTGTTGTTGTTGTTGTTGTTGTTGTTGTTGTTGTTGTTGTTGTTGTTGTTGTTGTTGTTGTTGTTGTTGTTGTTGTTGTTGTTGTTGTTGTTGTTGTTGTTGTTGTTGTTAAAAATTGAAGCTGTGTGTATTTTGAACAATACATACGATCCGTTGATAGATCTTAGAACGAAAATGAGAGATTTTGGTAATTTGTTAATACTTGACGATAGAGAATTTTATCGCGTTCGATATTTGTTTGGGCATAGATTGGGTATGAGCATGAAATTTTACAGATTAGCATGATAGGCATTGATATGACAGTCAGAATGTGAAGGTTAGAAACTATATGTGCAGAAGACGAAATGAAATAAATGAATAGGTTTCCTTTTGTATTATAGATTTCATTGACAATTGGTGGTGGTTGGGTTTTTTTTTATGTAAAATAGAGAATTTGGCCTCGTCCGATATTTGCTTTGTTTTGAAACATATCTTGTTCTTATTGCGTTTCGTCACATCCCGAAAATTGATTGTGCATAGCTAAAGCTATACTGGAAAGTAAGGATGCGACCCATGTTTTGTTCTGAATTTTTAATTTTGCTGGCAAGATTTGAAGGTTTGGGATTGATTTGTCACATCCGGTATTGGTGGTTGTGGATGGTTTTTATTAATTTTAAAACAATTTTTATACCGGGAGTGTAAAATATACCAACAATGCAAAAATGCATTGTGAATATTGATAGAGGGTTGAAGTAGTTAGAACTTATAGATAAGCTATGGAATAATTTGTTTTCAATTCTTGAATGTGATGTTGTCTCTTTTTTCTTTTATAAATCAGTGGCACCAATAACCAATATATTGAATCCCCCTAGAGTTTCTACTACCTATAAAAGCAATTGTTCTCTGAGTTTTCTGTTCAGATTATTTTTGAACAATCATACAAAAGAGCCAGCAACATGCAGAATATATTTAATATTTTTTCAATATACATGGAGGAGTTCTCTGCCGCGTGCTGGGAGCTTAAGGAGTTGCAGGAAGCTTTGCGTTTTGAAATCCAGGACGGAAAACGGAATGGTACATTGGGGAGTGCGCAGACCATCGCGCATATTATTTTAGCTTTAAATATCCGAGCTATTGAGCTTGGATTCAAAGACGACATACCACAAATACCACAGGAGGCTCACATATTATCCCATTAAAAACTTTTTGAAATAAAAAACTTAACACAAATTTTCTTTAGCCTTTTTAATTACTCGGTTTCAGCTATTGTCATAACAGTAGTTTCTTTTTAGTTTTCTACCACATTTTGTTCCCTCATTTCTCTTGACCAGGGTGATATTAGTGGCATGATCATTGCTTCTAATGGGATCACTTCAAGTGTAAAAAACTTGAAGATTATATGGTTCTCTATCTTAAGAGTGATGTGCTTTTATTAGCAGATATTTTTGAAAGTTTTAGGAAACTTTGTATTTCAATTTATGAACTTGATCCTTGTCATTATTTTACAGCTCCTGGGTTATCATGGGACGCTATGCTCAAAACAACTAATATCAAGTTAGAGCTTTTAACTGATGTCGATATGTACAATTTTTTTAAAACTGGAATTAGGGGGTGGTTTGTCTCAATGTAGCCACAGAAATGCTGTAGCTAATAATAAATACATGTCTAGCTATAATCCAAACCTAGCATCGGAATACTTAATGTATCTTGATGCTAATAACTTATACGGATGGGCTATGTCACAACACTTACCATATGGTAACTTTCAGTGGGATAATCCTCAGATTTATACATCTGAATACATCTCCAACATTAAAGGTGATAATGTTGGGTATGTATTGGAAGTAGATTTAGATTATCCATCGAGTATTCATGACTCACATAACGATCTCCCATTTTGTCCTGAAAATATAGCCACCCCAGGTTGTAAAATTCCTAAGTTAGTTGCGCACTTGAATTCAAGGAAAAATTTCAAAATTCACTTAAGAAATTTACAGCAATGTAATCCCAGGGATTAGTTTTAAAAAAAGTACATAGAGACATGAAGTTTAGCCAGTCGAACTGGCTCCAAAAAATATATTTCACTGAACACCGAAAAAAGAAAGGTTACCAGGAATAAGTTTGAGAAAGACTTTTTCAAGTTAATGAACAATAGCGTCTATGGTAAAACCATTGAAAATGTTGAAAAGCGTAGAAATGTGAAGATTGTTTCAGAATGGGATGCGAATAGAAACCAATTTTCAGCAAGAAAGCTGATTGCGCATCCCAATTTTCATAGTAGTAGCATATTTACACCGAATATGTGCGCTATTGAGATGAAGAAAGGAAGTGTTAAACTAGATAAACCAATTTATTTGGGTTTTGTCGTTTTAGAACTATCAAAGTGGTTAATGTATGATTTTCATTATGATTACATGAAGCCAAAATTTGGCGATAAAATTCGTTTGAACTATTTGGAATAGATCTACATTGTATCTATCTCATATCAAAAAAAAGAAAACAGGTACCAAAGCATCCTTTTGAATTTCTTAGCGATTGATCCTCAACACGCCACAAATAGGGAAATCTTTTTCATGTATATTGGTGTGAATCTTTAAAGGATATCTTTCGTGGGCGTTACCTTATATTATTCTTTTATATTCTATTTGAACCAATAAGAACTAGATTTGATTAATTTTTTTTTATTTTTGGTTTTTGTCAAGGTCTATTTTAGTAGTAGTGGTAGTATTCATTTAATTTTTTCTTGTATAAAAGATGATGAGATGAACATTATTAGAATTAGTTACAAGTACACATCAACTATCATGGACGAACTTTTAGCTGAAATATATGCTGAAGTAAAAAAAAAAATAATAAGCCGATTCAAAGAGTGGAGCCAACGCGGCGGACCCCCATACGAGATGAAGCACCACCACCACCACCACCACCATCACAACCACCAACCCCTGCTACTTCTGCTAGTTTAGCGGAAATATATGGTGAAGTGAAAAAAAAAGCCGATTCAAAGAGTGGAGCCAACACGGCGGATCCCCATACGAGATGAAGCACCACCACCACCACCACCATCAGCACGACCATCACGACCACCAACCCCTTACGAAATACCAGCATTTCCAAGGACGTTGGCACAGTTTTTCGAAAATTTATCATTACCACATTATAACATTAGTTATAAAAAATTTAAATAAAAAAAATGTTATATTAAAATTCGTTTATTTAATAATAAAAATAATTTTATATTACAAAAAGAAAAACTAGATTTTTTTTATTAAACTCGCTTTTCTTCGCCAATTTTTTAACATGTTTACATTTTTTATGCTTATTTTTTGAATTCAAACAATTCTGTTGACTACCTGATCAAGTGGATTGTATTCAATAATGCGGTCATGGAGCATAAGACAGTAAGCTGATGTGTTTGCTGGTATATTTTTTGATGTTCTGATCTCCAAGCGTATGTCGACAGGACCTGTTTTTAAGGTTTCGTTTTGATGTCTACAGTCTATAACAAAAATTGGGGAACGCGATTTAAATAGCTCCCAGGAAAGTAATGGTTCGGTGTTAGCTTTATTATAGTATGTTTTCTGAAAATCGGTATACATTCTGTACAACAAACTATATCTGTTTCTTTCAAAAGAAATATTAAGGTCTTCATGTGGGTAGACATCGGAGTTTAAATAAACTTTTAAGTCTGTAAGATCACAGTGATCAAAAATTGTAGGATCAGCAGATATTCTCTTATTTTTTTCAGTTTGCAGAGCAAGGACAATGTAGCGAGGTTTCTCTATTTGTGTTGTTGTCTTCACGTTCCAGATATGATGGGTAGAAGTTGAAAGTGTGGGGTATTCATAAAGATCCCAGTTTCGAAAAGCAATTTTCATAAAACTATTTGTGTTTATAGATTTGTATAGAGTTAATTTCATAGCATCTGATAAAGTCACATGCGGTATTTTCCACTGAACCTTATGAAGTTTTATTCGAACATTTTCATCAGTCGGCGATATAAGAGCATTTTCATCCAATCTTGCACGTATAATTATTAGATCATGTCGAGCATTTGGTATAATTTTTTTATAATCTTCGGCGAATCCCAAAAGTTTGTTCAGTGGAATACAATAATTAAAATGCATTGGTTTCAAATTAATAGTTGAGTCGGGTGACCAAGATGCATTCAGTAGCATATCACTTTCATTTTTGGATAAAGATAAATAATTTTTAATCGTTGATGTTATTCCGACATTTCGATTACAGTCAATTTCTTTGCCATTCAGTTCATATCGTAGTTCATCAAAGAGAAAAGCCATTGCATTATTTACAAGTTTTGTAGTGAGTATCTCTTTTCCATCTGCTTTTGAAATTGTTCCTTCAACATACAAAAAACTTTCTGAAGGAAGAACATTAAGATTTTGATGTTGTATAGAAATCTGAATGATGTCATTGTGTTCAAAATTGTTTTGATACGGTGAATAAGTATGATATTCATATTTAGAAATACTTTCATTAATCTCCGGTTCTTGAAAAATATTAAGCATATTTCTTTTTTAATGTGTATCCTAATGATAATAAAAAGTCCCGATTATCTTTGGTAAGACGAGATGTTACCGCAATTGAGTTCGAAGATGGATTAAGTATTAAATTATTTTGTGTGTTGTTTTTATATGAAATTGAATTTATTATATGTTCATATACAATCATATTTCCGGCTTTAAATGTAATCGGGCAGTTATTTTTTCCCCTCTGAAATTGATGTCTTTTCCGTCTTGATCAACAAATTTTAAACACAATGATGTTATCCGCTTGACGTTCACAGGTAAATAAATAACATTCCTCGGAGCTTCAACGATTTTATAGCCAGGACCTACTTTAACAGCAAATTCATGTAAGATGTGAGCTGATTGATTATTAATATACGTTCCTTCTATGATATTGCATTCAATGCGGATAGCATTTACTCTGTTAATATCAACATAAAGATCTGATTCATGATATAAATTTGCCTCTAGAAGTTTCTTGCTAAACCCCAGAATAGCTCCGATAGAATTTAGTTTAGAGAAGTCAATGTCTTCTGAGCTAATTAGTTCACATTTCAAAGTATTGTTATTTGCCTTGATTTTAATTTCACTCTTTTTGGCTCCACTTTTCTTGTTTTTATTAATTTCAATAATTTTTGTTTGTATTAAATTATTAATATCTTCTATCTCATAGGAACCTATTGGAAACGTTATAACGTTATCACCCACATGTAACAAGTTATTAAACTCATCTACATTTGGTATAGAGTTATATGTTTGAAAATCTATAAGCCCACATACATAATAATTAGACTTCAGTACAATTGGTGGGAAATACTCAGCAGTCAGAGTTGATTCATTTCCACTCAAAGTAAGTGTTAACGACATCTCGATTAAAAGACAAATGATGAGGTTTTGATTTTTCTACGTCATTTTATTGAATTCTCATTTAAGTTTTTAAAAAATAATATTACATTGTTCTAGTAAAAATTTTAAACATAAGTGACCACATATAAATGTATCAAAGTCTTGTTCTCGGATATAATTATAATTTATGTTACTACCAAGATAGCTTATAAGTTCAGTTGGTGGTCTCAAATTTCCAAAACTATCAAAATACTTGATAACATTATTTTTTTTGTTTATAATATATGCTACCCAATGAGTACCCATCCCAGCTTCATCATCCAAATTTAAAACACCACATTCCTTATCGAATGATATCCTTGGTAATGAGTCTCGCATGAAAACTCCTCTAAAATTCTTTAAGTGGTTATTTCCAAAGTGTTCAATTTCCAAATTACTTAAAGGATGGTTAGGTAGCAGGTCAATTAGTTTTTTGCATTTGGAGTTTTAAGAAAAAGGCCAAGACCATTTTTATATGGTCGTAAGAATAATCCATTTCCTTGAATAGCTACTGATTCCATAGCCTGATTATGACGTTTGTTTTCTTCGAATTGTCTTTTAGCAGCTCGTACATCATTGATGGCTTTTACTACGCCAGCTGTTCCACCCGTCAAAGAACCCACAGCTGATAGACCAGCGAGAATAGGAGCTAAAAGTGGGAGAAAACCACCACTCTTGGGAAGTGGAATTATTCTCGGAGTGGTAATGTCCTGTTTTTTCTTATTTCTTAAGGCATTTTTTGCAGCCTTAACAGCAATATTTGCTATAGAGGTTGTACCACAACAATTGACATTATTTTTAATAGCATTTCTTGCCTCACTTATAACCTTTTTAAAAATACTGCTTTTGCAAGTCTTTTTGGGTTTATTTTTGATAGTTTTTCTATTTACAGATCGGGCCATTTTATTCCCCATACCAAATTTTGTCTTTGCTTTCATCATGTTGGTAACTAAAAGCCCACTTAATTTTTCAGAAACTGAAGAGTCACTTGCTTTGAATCTTTTCCAAGCCTGTTCTGTTAGAGCTTTGTCGGCAACGTGTCGATCTGAGAGAGAGCTACTTTTAGAATATGCAATATCATGCAGTCGACAAGCCTCATCCAATTGATTAATTCCCTTATCTCCTCTACGTAATCTTTCTTCCAATTTCGTTCCTGGACCACAATAATTATAGGAGGGAATATGTAGTTCGAACGGTAGTTTGTCAATAGCCTTATTTAAAAACCCTTCTCCTCCAAATGATTTTCTTTTTTTTATGATACTGGTTTTTTTTTTTTTTAGTGTTGTGCTCAATCATATTATAATTAATACACCTTCTTAGGCGAGGGTTGAAACATATATGATTAGAAATATATTAAAACGAGATGTTTTATTTCAGAAGTTGTTAGTCATCATTATGCGCTTCGTTAAGCAGCAAGAAATTATAAAAATAAAAAATTTTGATTCCAATGTTAAAATTAAAAAGAAACATGGATCTTTGTTTCCAAACAGTATTCGAGGAATTATCGTAGGACCTTCAAATTGCGGGAAGACAAATGTGATGCTTAGCATTCTTCTTGACCCTAATGGATTGAAGTTTGAAAATATTTATATTTATTCTAAATCTTTGCATCAGCCAAAATATCAATATCTTAAAAAACTGATAACATCAATCAGAGGAATGGAATACAATGAATTTTCAAACAATTGTGAAATAATGACACCATCAGAAGCTAAAAATAACTCAGTTTTCATATTCGATGATGTTGCATGTCAGAAGCAAAACAATATAAGAGACTATTTTTGCATGGGACGACATAACGGGGTTGACAGCTTTTACTTATGTCAGTCCTATACTCATATACCAAAACATTTGATCAGAGATAATGCTAACTTTATCATTCTTTTCAAACAAGATGAGTTGAATTTGAAGCATGTTTACAAAGATCATATTAATTCAGATATGACATTTAATCAATTTAAAGAGTTGTGTTCTCACTGTTGGACTGATAATTTTGGATTCCTGGTTATAGACAAAGAGAGCAGTATTTTAAAAGGTCGCTACAAAAACAGTTTCAATAAAACTGCATTGCTATAAATACGCATTTACCATTTAAGATCCAAACATTCTGACAATATCACTGTTAGAGACAGCTAGCTGGTTAAAGGCAAATAATTTCTTTTTCATAAATCATAGAAATGGATGAAAACGTGGTACAAGATCTAGTGAAAACTAAAAATGTGCTTAGAAATAAATATTTACAACTTAAAACTGACCAAAATATGAGAGAAACTCAATTGGAAAACACATTCAAACCTATTGTTGAGCCGTTAAAAAAAATTGATTGAGAAAGAAAGGAAAGACAATTTTCAGCAAGAGACACTAAAAAATCGTAAATTTCTATTCAAATCGTTTGATGAAAAGAACGGAACAGATCATGAACAAACAAGTTCACTAACACAGGAATTGGAAAGCATAGACGATTCTCTTATTTTCAGTACCCCAAAGAATATAACAGGTTCTAACAGGATGTCTTTTTTAACAAAAAGTATGGACAGGCCTGACAAATCATCTTCTTTCACCCAAAAAATATTATCAGAATCGAATCGCGATACAAATTATGGTCCATATTTTGATGTGAACACTCAAACTATTAAAATAGGCAAATGTAACTTTGAAATGAATGAAAATGATTTTATAATTGATGGTGAGATTTTAGCCGAACTCCTGGTCTCATTGAGTTGATGTTAAAGAAAAATCCACGTAAGCAGAAATATGGTGCTAATGACTTAGAAGAATATCGAAAAATTTTACAAAAAACCAACGCACATAGAATAAATCATGACAGTTCTTCACGAATCAAGGGTAACAGAGGTGCAAAATATACTCAAATAATTAAAAAACTTGCTGTCGGACTTAAAGCTGAAAGCGAAAAAACAGGGGCATCTTATACTGATACTACTGAAATGACATACACAAACAAAAATATGGAATATGTGTTCTGAAATGATCCTAATGAAATTGTTAATAGACTTAGACTTTTAACAGCATCAAAAAATGCTGGCAACAATAACCATCAGAATGAAATCAATTCTATAATTGAAGAACTAAAAGAATCAAATATCATATATTAAGATTAATCAAAACCATAATCCTTGCATATACAAGATGAACGTTGACAAGTTCGGTAGGAGTTCCAAACTTTTTCAAAAAACCTTAGACAATGTAGAACCTCAAAAAATCGGATTTAAAATCCTACCATCGGGTGATTTTGATATGGGGCATAGATATTTAAACAACATAGGAAAAAAACCGAGATTTCCACACCAGGCCGTCTGCAAAGGATATGTTGATGATCAAATAAGTTTTACGGAAACAAGTATTAAAAACCACGTAAACTCTTCATTGCTGGAAGTTTTGTCAACTTTTAGTGAGGAAATTCGAGTACTAAAAAATCACATAGACTCCTCTATAAAAGAACTAATAACATCTATGGTCCATGAAAACATGAAATCATTTCCGATTTCCCAAAACCTTAAAGATGCTGCAGAAGAAAAGTATATTGATGATAAAATAGGAACAAAAGCTGATCATGTTATGAAAGTAGTATTCCCATTACACCCTATGTTCCATAAGTAAGAAATATTGTTTGTACATATATATGTATATATATTACATATATGAAAGAGACTAAAGAAAAGTTCAATTTTCATAAAATAAAATAAAATTTGCTAGTTAGTATTCAGAACTTAGACAACAAGGAACCTTTAAAATGGACTCGGAAAAAATAATAATAAAAGATATTTGTGATTTTTTAAAAAATCATGGAGAAATATTAGATGAACACCATGAAGAGTTTAAAAGTTCTATATCTTTTCTTAAAAGATTCGAAAACAGATTTTATGTTGACTCAATTCATGGTAACCATTACTCCAATTGCTGTTGGTCATCAAATCAATGTCAACTAGGACCCGATACATGTGCTTGCTATATGATTGAAAATCGTTTAGTAAGAATTAAGAAATTAATGTTATTTTATAAAAATTGGAATAAAGTAAATAAAAAATAATATATTTTATATAGCTATAGAAGACTTCTTTTTTGTTTTGTTGTATTCATTCCTTACAAATATGAGTAAACGGCAGGTTGTGGAAGAGTTGCATAAGCCAGCACGTAGAAATTTCAAACGTCGTCATGTTATCATTAAAGGTTATGATGATTTATGGCAGGCTGATCTTGTTGAAATGATTCCTTATAGTTCTCAAAACAAAGAGTTTAAATATTTAATGACAGTCATCGATTCTTTTTCGAAATTCGCATGGGCCATCCCAATGAAAAACAAAAAAGGAATAACTATTGCAAAAGGGATGGAACAAATATTTATTGATTCTTCTAGAACTCCCGAAAATTTGCAAACAGACGATGGGAAAGAATTTTACAACAAAACATTCAATAGCTTAATGAGAAAGTATAAAATTAACCATTACTCTACTTTTAGTTCATTAAAGGCTTCTATTGTTGAAAGATTTAATAGAACCTTAAAAGAAAAAATGTGGAAAGAATTTAGTTTCAATGGCAGCTATAAGTGGATAAATATTTATAAGAAATTACTCCATGATTACAATCATTCTTTTCACAGAACCATTAAATGTTATCCTGTAGATGTAACGAAGGAAAATTCAAAATCTATATTACCACTTTTCAAAACCAAGAAAAGAGAAATAATTAAACAAAAATTTAAGGTCGGTGATAAAGTAAGAATCAGCAAACATAAACATGTATTTGAAAAAGGATACACCCCCAACTGGACAACTGAGATCTTTAAAATAAGAAAAAATCCAAGAAACTAACCCTATAACATATCTTCTTGAAGACTTTGAAGGAAAACCCGTACAAGGCGGTTTCTATAATGAAGAATTAATGAAGTCAAAAAGTAAAAACGTATTTCTGGTGGAAAAAATTCTACAGACAAGAGGCAAAAAAGTTTTTGTTAAGTGGTTGGGATTTCCAACAGAACATAACTC